>VDFB02281492.1:190557099-190723251 GCA_007258455.2 Sequoia sempervirens
TTAACATCCTTATTTTTAGGTTGTTCACAACAAACGTTAGTGAATGAATTAGGCGAGATGAAGTATTGAAGGGCTTCATCTAACATATCAAAGTCATTACGAAGTTAAAAGGTTTGAGAGGTAAGTTATCATCAATTAGTGTAGGTTTCTCATGGCAATAGTTAGAGACATTAACGTTCTTTGTTGTAGGTTGTTCACAACAAACCTTAGTGGATGACGTAGGTGAGATGAGGTCATACAGGGATTGATCTAACATATCAAAGTCATCTCGATTAAAAGGTTTGGGAGTTAAGTTATCATTAATTGGCTTAGGCTTCTCATGGAAAGCTTTAGAGGATGACGTGAGTGCGAGGAAGTCCTGAAGGAATTCATCTAACTTGTCTACATCATCACTACTAAGGGGCTTGGATGAGATGGTGTTTCTACATTGAATCATTTGTTTGAAGGGTTGGTTTGATGTTTGCGGTTTTTTTCTTTTAGTTACTGAAAAATATAATTTAAAAGAACTAGGAACTAATGCTGAAAATGAAACTTGCAAAAATCTAATACTATCCATAAATTCCATGAAAGGAAATGATGCTTATGCAAATGATTTAGATATAACAAAAAATAATTGAACTGAAACAAAAAAGGAACTGTGGCAAATAGAAAAGTGTAAAATAGGAAACTCTATTATGGAAATAATGATGCAAAAAGTGCACTGGGATTGATTCACCTAGGTTGGCGAATGAGTCCCAAGGAGGGTGTTTTTAAGTTTTTTCTGATTTTTTTTATTTTTTTCTATGTGTTTAGGTCTATACAATGCAGAGAAGTACTAGAAATGCAAAAATTGGTAATGGTTTGATAAAATGAAATGAAATAATGACCTCTAAATTATAGTTTCACTAATGCAATTTTGGTAATCCCTAGGATGCAAAAATAATGCAAAGCCAATGCAATTGAGTCCTAGGATACAAATGTAGATGCAAATCAGAAAGATATGATGTTCAATATGCATGTTCACCAAAATGAACCAATAATTTTTGTTGTGCTATGTAATTATCTTGCACTCTTATGGTTTTTCAACTAAAAGGAAAGAGATAGGCCCAAAAATTATGGTGGTTCACTCAAACTAATGCATGTATGATGGAATTATACCTAAATGCAATGATCTAGATGCAAAAAAGTGATAAAATTGATTGATTATGTATGCAAAACTAATGAATTATGAAGTGTTTGAAAAGACAGTGACGTTTGTAAAAGACTTAAAAATATGAACAAAAATGCAAATAGAACCAAATAGAAAGTTGTAACTCAGAATGTATGCACCTATAAGCCTAATGAAGACTGGAAGCTACTCTAGAAATCAGGAAATGTTGAATTTTTGGCTGACTGGGACTCATTCGCCACCTTGGGCGAATCAGTCCTAGGTTAGAGTTTCTGCCTAGAAACTGGTTTATGTAAAATGGGTACTAGAATTTGCATTCAGCTTTGACAGGCACCTCTAGTGGGACTCATTAGCCATCCATGGTGAATTAGTCCTTTTCCATTTTTTTGCAAATTCAAGTTTCAGACATGTACCTAGACACTTGCACAACACTTCTAGATGGAAACCCGGATCTGAATCTTAGAAAATTCCTACAAAACAACTTAAAATTTGTTGTCTAATGGGGGGTTTTCCTTGGTCAAACCCCTAATTGGGTAATTAAACCTTAAATTGACAAAAATCTGCATAAAACCCTAGCCCTAAGTGTGTCTAAGACTAGGAAAATTTGAAGTAAGACAAAACCCTATTCTAATGTGCTAGAATAAGATGAAAAAATGTGATTTGTATGATGCAAGACTTCAATCCAAGAAACCCTACAACATCTCAAATGAATGTAAATGACATGAAAATGTAATGAAAACCTTAAATCTAAAGATAAAGAGAAAATGGAAGATGGAATCACTTTGAAAACAAGTCATAAGGTGTGATTTGATGGCTAGTTGCATCTCCTCAACCTAGATTTCTTCATGATTCTCCATAGGCATCCATGATTAACTCTTTTCTATGTGAGATCATGAATAAAAAGTGAGCTTGAAGACTTGGAAAAACCCTAGTTTGCTTCCCTAAAGCTTCAACTTTGCTATAAAGTGCTAATGAAACTTCTTGTGGAAGATTCTTGATACTTGACTTTGGAATTTTCTTTGTAAAAATGACTAAGAGATGTGAAAAATGACCTAAAATGTGTATTTATAGGCATCAATACCTAATTTTCCCATTAATTAGACCTAAGAGGCCAACATCCACTGAAAAATTAAATTGAATCGGTGAAATTCCTGGTCAAATTTGAAATTTTCCCCAAAAGGGATTCATTCACCACCCTTGGTGAATGGGTCCCACCAGAGGGGACTCATTCACCCAAGGTGGCGAATGGGTCCCACTAGTGGTTTTTGTAGATGGGTTTTCAGGATATGAATGAATTAAGTGTTGTTTATCAGGATTTATATGATTTTAAAGTGAAATGGGCCTCTAGATAAAAAATAATGAGTCTTAGGGGCTTATAAATGTTGTTTTGAAGAGTGATTAATGCAAGGGTACTTAGAAGTAGGTCTAAATTAAGTGTGAAATTGTCTCTTTTCTCAAGAGTGTCCAATTTTCTACGCCACAAATGCGCTTGTGTTATGAGCTATCAAAAAAATTTAAAAAATTTGGCCACAAATGGCCCCCCCATCTTTTTGCACCCACCCATCATGTTGTTTCTTATTTACTAAAAGTGGTTATACTCCACTTCTTTCAGTTCTAATTCTTTAGTAATTTCTTTAATATCTCTTTTATGTCTTCTAGTATGTGTTCCCTATATAATTATTATTGTAGCTTTATTCTTCTTTGTTTCAAATTTCTTCTTTTTGCTTATTTATAGTGGTTGTTCTTCTATGGAATAATCTTCATTTAATGTGTGTGATGACTAGTTCTCTATTATTTGATAGATTTTGACTCCTTGTGGTATTCTTCTGATCACTTTGGCTCCTTTATTGGCTTGTAAATAATCACTTCTAGAATGTGTTGTATTTTGATAGGACTAATGTGCCTTGTCATATATGAATATATCATGGGAATATTCCTTCCAAAATGACATTTTCTCCTCTTTTATGTCCAAAATTTTGTGGCATAATGACCTTTTTTCTATAGTTATAGCATGTTGCATCACTTATTTGGTAGTTATTTTTACCACGTCCTCTTCCTCCTCTATAATTTGATTGTTTGTTATCTTCTATATAGTCTTGTGAAGGGTTATTTCAAGTAATGCATATGATTTTTTTTTATCCCTCCATGATGGCTATCTATATCTTGCATCATATAGAGGTCTTTCCACTAGTCCCTTAACATATGCCATGTCCATATCTATGTTTGTGTTATAGTTGTGGTTCATAGGACATCTAGGATGTGTTCTAGATTTGAAAGTGGTTTGCAGGATAGTCCTCAGTGATATGACTATCTTATTCTTAACAAGTTCCATAATAGATTGAGTTTTTATTGGCTGGAACTGTCTTTAATTCAACATGTAGTGTGAAAAAGGTTCTTTCTCTATGTTCTTTAGGACAATAATTCTGGATGTGTCCTTCCCTTGAGTAATATACAACACTGGATTTATTTAGTTTCTTTATTTCTCCTCTTACTAAAACTGAATTTTATATTGTTATTCTACCACTGTAAGTTGTAACTTCTCAATATTCTCCTTCATGTCACCCTTTTGAGGTTTGTGCCATGTTTGGGATTCAACACAGTATGTCAT
Source organism: Sequoia sempervirens (assembly GCA_007258455.2). Lineage (NCBI taxonomy): Eukaryota > Viridiplantae > Streptophyta > Pinopsida > Cupressales > Cupressaceae > Sequoia > Sequoia sempervirens. Next base: position 190,560,855 of record VDFB02281492.1, read on the forward strand.
GGTAATTAGGTCTATATAAGTATTGAATATTCTACCATACAAAGTTGCTCTTATGTCTTTTTGAAGTCCATAAATGAACTATTCTATCTTTTGTCTCTCTGTCAATGGTTCTTCTAGCTTGTGATATACTTCTTTGAATCATTTTCCACATACTTTTATTGATTCTTCTTCCCTCTATAGAAAATCTCTCATTTTACTCACACTCTTTGTTGGACTGTTCAGAGTGTCAAAATTAGCTAGGAATTCTTATTTTACCTCATTCCAACTTTTTCCATGTTTAGGGTAGGTCTTTTTATACCAATCTAACACATCTTTTTTGAGTGAAGATACAAAATCAAGTAATTTGATTTATCTTCATCTATATCCTACCTCTCCCATAGGGATTCCAGTAAGAACATGTGTTTTGTGACTTCTTTTGTATCTTTTCCAAATATTGGGATCTTGATTGAATATTCCATCTTGTCTTTTCTCTCTCCAATTCCAACTTTTTGGATTTGCGGACTAGGTTTATCTTCTTTCTCCTTCTTTGTCTTTCTAATAGTATAGGGTTTCTACTCTCTACCCTTTCCTCTTGCTAATTTTTTATTAGAATATTCTTTTCCAAGTATGTCTTCCCATGCTACTTCTTGTCCTTCTTCTCTTATTTCCTTTCCTTACAATATCTCTTCTTTTAATTTTTTTTTCTTGTATGGCCGAGGGGACATATTTTAGTCAGGGGGTTGGGGTTGTGACTCTTCAAAATATCTTTTCACTTTCTTATTTTTAATGATATTTTATTTATTTGTAAACACAACTCTTTGTCGAAGTTCAATCTATTCTTTTATTTTTTCTTATTTCTTTTTCTTTTAATTTCCTTATGCTTCTATTGACTAATTATTCTAAATATTCCACCTGAATTGATGGAGTCTTCTCTAATGTTCTTAGAAATTTTATAAATCTATCATCCAAGTTAATGGTGAGATCTTAGATAGGTCCAATTTAATTATTTGACTATTGAGAGGTTGTGGTAGTAATGGAATCTATGTAGTGTTGCAAGGCCCTAATAGTAATTTTCTCAACTCCCCTTAATTATTAATTTTCTTCTTTATAATGGTTATCAATTGTCCTACTTTTTCCGAAAATATTTCTATTTTTTTTGGAGTTTTCCATTCTTCTTCTCTATTCTATTTTCCTTTTTCTTTATTAACACCACATTTGGTGCACTCAACAACACCCTCATCAACACACTCACTTCTCATTTTCCCATAATTTTCACCGTTTTGTGGTGTATTTCTTCCCTTTCAATCCTCTATTATTATATTCTTTCTTCTCCATTTGGCTAGCCATGTTTAATTTTCTTACAACTTTAATTTTTTCTCTAATATTTCTTGTGGTTGTCTTATTTCCATTTGCCATGGTGCAAGTGCAAAGAGATGGGGGGTCAAAAGGGGGTCTTAAGTGGCCACTTTTTTTTTCTTTTGAAATAAGGAATATTTACTGACCTTGGATGAGAAATTAAGGATAGTTACACTCAAAATTTTAAGATGCAACTGAAACAATGTAGCAAGTGCTCTGATTCATCTTTCTAAACTACTATTTAAAAAAAATGGTATAGATTAAAAGGGGTTCAAAAGATGAAGCCACATCGATTGGTGTTGTTTTTGTCAAAAAACATAACATAGCATCTTTTGTGGCTCCCTCAAAAGGTTAACCTTTTTTTTGGTATTTTTAAAATCACTCTAGTGAGAAATTAGCTAACAAAATGTAGTTTATGCCCAATTTTTTTGATCATTTTTTAATGAATATTTTATTTTTTACCAATTTTCAAAGTGGATGCATCTTGAAAAATATAATTTTGGCCATGCTAACCCTATAAATTTTGAAAACTAATTGAAAATCAATTTCTTTAATGTGTCGAATGGTGTCTAGTTTCTAAAAATGTAATTTATTTGAAATTTTAATGAACAATTAATTTATAAAGAAAAAATACCAAACACTAGATTTTTGCCAAAAAAAAGACACACAAACAAAATAAATTGAAGATGAAAGGCTTAACATTGTCAAAATATGAAAATTACATCATTAAATAGCTAAGAGGGAGCCTAACATTACCTAGGTGTTTGATTTGTTTGGCCTTGAAACACATGCAAATATGATAGTTAGTACGAACATGATTATGTGAAATCTTGTAGAATATGCAAAAACACATCTTTGGACATTGGGAAGCCACTCCAAGCCTTTGGGTTGGTAATCCAAAGAAAATACCAAGCCTAAGGCTTGGGACAACATACAGCAGGCCATGAGTGCGCGATAATGCTTCAAGCATTATTTGCTAGTTTTGACATATTTTTACGCTTGTGCTTGACTTCTAAGCAAGACATAACATGAGCATGTTATAATGCACTCACATTATATCTTGATTTGTGTTAAATTCCTATCTCTATTAAATGTATGTATATATTTGTATGTATGTATGTGGTGCAGGAGCACCTAGGAAAGTACTAGGTTTTTAGAAGTTTTATTTGAAGTTCAATTTTTTTGTGTTGTTTTGAGGTCATGTTGACCATTGTGTTGATGCTTAGGGATGTTTTTGATTTGTTGGAAAATATTTGACAAGAGTTACTTAGTTTTAGAACTTCATCTTGCTAAGTTATCAAAAGTGGACCTAGGTTTGAAAACAGAGTGAGTTTTATAACATTGGCATTTTGGTCATCAATAGGCTCGATCAACGAAACTTAACTATTTCTAGGACCTGTTTAATGGAAATCTCGACCCTGAGGCAGGGTTGGAAGCAATAAGATTTTGGTGCAAACTGGTGTGAATGGAAAAAATAGCGTTCTAAGTTAAAAATTTTGAACTATTGCATCTTGATAGACTTTTTATGGATTAGTTTGTTACTGTTTGATTTGCATTATGTAGTACTAGTTGTTTCCAAGCTTTGTGTATTTTCTAGAGGTGTTGTTCCATCATTTCCAAGATTTATTCTTTGTTAGTTTTGTTTCTTTCTTTGCTGATCAGACTGGTTAACTGTTGATCATGGAATCTTAGACCTCTCCTTTCCTCTGCACCTAGTGTGTAGACTATGGGGAAATGAGGCTAAGCTCCATGCTTGTACATATTATAGTTTTATAATTCAGTAGGTGTCAAGGAAGCACGGTGAAGATCTTTCCCTAGGTGAGCTAACAGTGCCCGACTAGGAAAGAATAGTGGAAACCAAGCCTAACATTGCAGGGGTGTCAATCCTTTAGCAACCCAAGGTGTGTGGTCATTGCAGGAGTCTTGAAGAAGGCCTGAAAGAAGCAAGGGTCATCACCAATCCAGTTGGTGGCTGAAAGTAGCAAACAGTTCACTGACTGTCCAAGAAAAGGCCTAAAAAATCCTAATTCCCACTAAAATAGGGTTGAGCTTGTGTACGGCCTGTGAAGGCCCAAAACCCTAAAATTCCTTGAGAGGTTGGAAATTGACCTAGGGTCTCAAAAAGGAGTTTGTATTGAATCTTAGCAGGTTTGGAAATATAGCCTAATTTCTCGAGCTAAGAGGCCTAATAGGGGCTCAAAGGCTACTAGCCTTCTTAAACCCTAAACTAGGTTTTGGTGGTAGCGACGGAAGAATGAAGACTTGTGTTTGAGTAAGAATCACAATGGGATGGTTTTGAAGCCTTGGAGGATACCACATGCCCCCGCAACAAGTTAGAGAGGTTTGGAGAGTTAGTTGGCCTTTAGGAAGATTAAGGGTCAAGGAGGAAAATGGAGGAGAAGGCACCAAGTTTGACTTGGTTAGGTGCATGTAATTGATAGAAGGGTTGGAAAAAAGAACCAGGGGTGTCAAAAAAGTCTTAGGACGTACAAGTTCAAGAAGGTGGAGAGTAACACCAAAGGTTTTACTAAAGTGAGACCCAGAGCATGGGACTGTGATTGTCTCATCCAAACCCTACCCTATCAGATTGGTATAAGAGCAAGTTAAAGATTTGGGAAAGAAACTTGTATGTCAGACCTTGAGTCTAGTGATTCTTCCACCATGTTGACAAATGCAGAACTAGCCAAGATGGTTGAAGAGCAAGAAGAAGACAATAAACAATTGAGGGAAAGAATAGCCCAACTTGAGCAAGCAGTGAGTGCATAGTTTGAGGGAAGAATACCAAAGGAAGAAGAGATTGCAAAGGAAGATAAGACCCCTGCACCTGACCTTGTTTTGAAGGAGGAGCCTCTCTTGAAGGCATTGAAAGCTTTGAGTGGGAAATCACTTGAAGGCATACCATTTTTTAGTGGAAAAATGGAACCTGATTTAGTCATGGACTGGATAGAAGGCATGGAAAATCATTTTGAGTGTGATGGAGTCACTAAAGCACAAAAGGTGAAGGTTTCTAAGTCAAGATTGAGAGGATCAACCTTGACATGGTGGAAGTTCATTCAAACAGAGAGGGAAAAAGAAGGCAAACAACCCATATCAACTTGGAAAGGAATGGTTGCCAAGGTGAAAGAAGCCTACATGCCAGATGACTATGAGATTCAACTACACAAGAAGAGGAAAATTATAAGGCAAAAAGACCAAGATGTAAACACTTACACTAAAGAGTTTCAAAAGCTATGCATGAGGTCTAATGTGATAGAGGATGAGAGTCTCAAAGTGGCTAGGTATCTTAATGGTTTGAAATGGAACATTCAAGAGGAGATGGCTTTACTAAGTCCCAAGATAGTACACCAATGCTATCAGTTGGCTATCAAGATTGAGGAAAGGAACAAGAGGAAGCAAGATCAGACTTCTAAGGGTAGAGGCAAAGGTAGAGATCAAAGAGATCAAAGAGGACAGCGTGGTGGTTACCAAGGTAGAGGAAATGACCAAATAAATCAAGGAGAATCTAAACTCACTGAGCATGGAGGAGAAACATCTTCCAGAGGAGGATATAACAGAGAAAGAGGACCTCAAGGAGGTTCAAACAGAGGAAGAGGAGCAGGAAGGAGCAATTCCTATTTTGCAAACATGAAGTGTTATCATTGTAACCAACTAGGTCATCCTGCTTATAGGTGCCCGGAGAAAGCTTCCTCATCAAGCAATGAAAAGAGAGTGGCTTATGCACAAGAGGACACCATGAGTCCTAAGTCACCTGAGATCAGTCATATAGAACCTGAGGTAGGAGAGAATATGATGTTTAACAAAGTTCTGATTAGATAGTCAGTCAAGGAGGAACCAAAACAGAGAAGAGCTCTTTTTAGAGTAAGGTGCAAGATACTTGGCAAAGTGTGCAAGGTCATAGTAGATTCAGGTTCAACAGACAATATAATCTTAGAGGAGGTAGTAGCCAAACTGAAATTGAAGAAGGTACCCCACAATAACCCCTACAAGGTCACATGGTTGAACAAAGGGCAAAGTGTTTTAGTGAATGAGCAAGTAACAGTGGAGTTTTCTATTGGAGGTTATAAAGACAAGTTGGTTTGTGATGTTTTTCCCATGGATGCATGCCATCTACTATTGGGCAGGCCATGCAAATATGACAGAAGTGTTATTTATGATGGGAAAGAGAATACCATTTCATTCAAAAAGGATGGAAGGACCTTCAAGCTACAATCACTGTCAGAAGAAGAAGAGGGACAGTCAAAGGCACCAAACATCATGTTGAGCAGTGGTAAGGAGTTCCTTAAGGACCTACACCAAGGGAATGAAGGATATATGGTTGTGTTGCAACCTAAAGAAGAAGACAAGGCTGAAAAGACAGTCCTACCAGAAGCAATCCAAAGGTTGCTTGACAAGTACAAGAGCATAGTTAGTGATGATACACCTACAACTTTACCACAAAAGAGAGAAATAAGTCATCAAATTGACTTCATACCTGGAGCTTCATTGCCTAAAAAAGGAGCATACAAACTTACACCAGAGAAGAACCTAGAGGTAGCTAGGCAAGTGCACGAATTATTGGATCAAGGGTTGATTCAAAAGAGCATCAGCCCATGTGCAATGCCAGTGGTTTTGGCAACAAAGAAGGGAGGTAAGTGGAGGTTATGTACTAATTCTAGAGCAATAAATAGAATCACAATCAGATATAGATTCCCTATCCCTAGGATTGAAGACTTAATGGATTGTCTAGGAGGAGCACAGTACTTCACTAAGTTGGATCTCAAGAGTGGGTACCATCAGATCAGAATTAAGGATGGTGATGAGTGGAAGATAGCTTTTAAGACAAATGATGGGTTATATGAGTGGAAAGTGATGCCATTTGGCCTCTCAAATGCCCCTAGTACATTTATGAGACTCATGAATGAAGTACTTAAGGATTTCACAGGAATATTTGTGGTAGTGTATCTTGATGATATACTCATTTTTAGCAAGACAACAGAAGAACACTTGAAGAATGTGGAGATGGTTCTTAAAAGGTTGCAAGAGAGGAAGTTGGCAATCAATCTTGAGAAGTGTGAGTTCTTCAAGCAAGAGCTTGTGTATCTAGGTTTTGTAGTGTCCAAAGGCTCATTAAAGATGGATCCAAGCAAGGTGGTAGCCATCCTAAACTGGCCCACACCAATCCACAGGTACAGAGGTAAGGAGTTTTCATGGATTGGCTCAATTCTATAGAAAATTCATAAGAAACTTTAGTGGCATATGTGCACCAGTTCTAGATACAATCAAGGGTGGTTTGAAAACTAAGTTTGTGTGGACACAAGAGGCTGAGAAAGGGTTTGAGAAACTGAAACAAGAAGTGGCAACTCAACCAATTCTCTTATTACCTAGCTTTGATAAGTTGTTCACTGTTGAATGTGATGCAAGTGGAGTGGTAGTAGGAGGAGTGCTAAGTCAAGAGGGCAGGCCTATAGCCTTCTTTAGTGAGAAGCTAAATGAAGCAAAGAAGAAATATTCAACCTATGACTTGGAACTTTATGCTTTGGTTCAGTCACTTAGGAAATGGAGGCATTACCTTCTACCCAAGGAGTTTGTGGTTTTTACTGACAATTAGGCACTCAGCTTTATCAACACTCAAGAGAAGTTAAGTAATAGAATTTGAAATGGATGGAATACATCCAAGCTTTTACTTTACCATCAAGCACAAGAAAGGACAAATGAACAAGGTGGCAGATGCATTAAGTAGAAGGTTGTTGACAGTGCAAGAGATACAGCTCAAGAGCATTGGATAGAGAGTTTCAAGGACCTATATGGAGAGGATGAAGACTTTTCAGAGGCCTATAAGGTATGTTCTAACTTTGAAAACCATTTCCATAGCTAATACTCAGAGTATACTTTGCAAAGTGGGTTGTTGTTTAAGGGCAATCAATTATGTGTTCCAAGAGGGTCAATGAGGGAAAATATGATTCAGGAAAAGCATAATGGCAGTCTTAGTGGGAATTTTGGCATCAATAAGACCTTAGAGCTAGTACAAAGATTCTATTATTGGCCTAAGTTGGCAAGAGATGTTAGAAGGTATGTGGAACAATGTGTTGTGTGTATGAAAGCTAAGGGAGGAGCTAGCAATGCTTGTTTATATCAACCCCTGCCCATTCCTAACAGACCATGGGAGTGTGTGAGTATGGATTTTGTGGTTGGCCTTCCTAAGACCAAGACTGGTTTTGATAGTGTTTATGTTGTGGTAGACAGATTTAGTAGGATGAGTCATTTTATTCCCTACAAAACTACTCATGATGCTAGCTACATAGCTCACCTTTTCTTTAGAAGGTTGTAAGGATCCATGGCTTACCTTTGAGCATTGTTTCTGACAGAGATGTGAAGTTCATGAGTCATTTTTGGAAGACTCAATGGAGCAGATTGGGTACTAATCTGTCAGTTGGATTAGCTTACCATCCTCAGACTGATGGTCAAACAAAGGTGGTTAATAGGGTGCTTGGTAATCTTTTAAGGTGCTTAACTAAATAATATGGACAGACATGGGATATGGTTATTTCCCAAGCTGAATATGCCTATAATGACAGTGTAAATAGAACCATAGGGAAGAGTCCATTTGAGGTTGTGCATGGGATGCACCCAAGAGGCATTCGTGAGCTTAGAGACCTTAGATCTATGGAGAATAGGAGTGGACATGCAGAAGACTTCATTTAGACCATGAAGGAGATTCAGGAGTAGGTCAAGAAGACAATAACAGAGGCTACACAAAAACTAAAAGAGAAAGCAGATATATCAAGGAAGGATGTGCAATTTCAAGTAGGGGACTATGTTATGGTCCACCTTAACAAATCAAGGTTGCAGAAGGGAATGTCAACCAAGTTGCAGATGAAAAGAGTGGGTCCCTACAAGATATTGGCCAAGTATGGGCAAATGCATACAAGGTGGAGTTACCTACTGACCTAGGAATCTCACCAGTATTCAATGTTGTTGACTTGAACAAGTATAAGGGGACAGTCAAGGATTTGGATCAGGACAGTAAGGAAATCATCAAGGACATTAGCAACATGTCCATACCTACTCAAGACAAGCCTCAGGTAGAGAATATTTTGGAGTCAAGGGTGAAGAAGGCCACAAGACACAAGGTGTACATGGAACACCTCATCAAGTGGAAGACCAAGCCTGAATCTGAGGCTACTTGGGTGGATGAAGCTGAATTTAAAAATTAGGGCATTGACTTGTCCTTGCTCTCTCCTTCAAATCCTTAGTGTTTGAGCTGAGAGGGGGAGAATGGTGCAGGAGCACCTAGGAAAGTACTAGGTTTTTAGAATTTTTATTTGAAGTTCAATTTTTTTGTGTTGTTTTGAGGTCATGTTGACCATTGTGTTGATTCTTAGGGATGTTTTTGATTTGTTGGAAAAGAGTTGACAAGATTTACTTAGTTTTAGAACTTCATCTTACTAAGTTGTCAAAAGTGGACCTAGGTTTGAAAACATAGTGAGTTTTATAACATTGGCATTTTGGTTATCAATAGGCTTGATCAAAGAAACTTAACTATTTCTAGGGCCTATTTAAGGGAAATCTTGACCTTGAGGTAGGGTTGGAAGCAATAATATTTTGGTGCAAACTGGTGTGAATGGAAAAAATAGCGTTCTGAGTTAAAATTTTGAACTATTGCATCTTGATAGACTTTTTATGGATTAGTTTGTTACTGTTTGATTTGCATTATGTAGTACTAGTTGTTTCCAAGCTTTGTGTAGTTTCTAGAGGTGTTTTTCCATCATTTCCAAGCTTTATTCTTTGTTAGTTTTGTTTCTTTCTTTGTTGATCAGACTGGTTAACTGTTGATCATGGAGTCTTAGACCTCTCCTTTCCTCTGCACCTAGTGTGTAGACTGTGGGGAAATGAGGCTAAGCTCCATGCCTGTACATATTGCAGTTTTAGAAGTTAGTAGGTGTCAAGGAAGCACAGTGAAGATCTTTCCCTAGGCGAGCTAACAGTGCCCGACTAAGAAAGAACAGTGGAGACCAAGCCCTAACATTGCAGGGGTGTCAATCCTTTAGCAACCCAAGGTGTGTGGTCATTGCAGGAGTCTTGAAGAAGGCCTGGAAAGAAGCAAGGGTCATCACTAATCCAATTGGTGGCTGAAAGCAGCAAACAATTCACTGACTGTCCAAGAAAAGGCCTAAAAAAACCCTAATTCCCACTAAAATAGGGTTGAGCCTGTGTACGGCCTGTGAAGGCCGAAAACCCTAAAATTCCTTGAGAGGTTGGAAATTGAGACATGGTCTCAAAAAGGAGTTTGTGTTGAATCTTAGCAGGTTTGGAAATATAGCCTAATTTCTCGGGCTAAGAGGCCTAATAGGGGCTCAAAGGCTACTAGCCTTCTTAAACCCTAAACTAGGTTTTGGTGGTAGCGATGGAAGAATGAAGACTTGTGTTTGAGCAAGAATCATAGTGGGATGGTTTTGAAGCCTTGGAGGATACCACATGCCCCTGCAACAAGTTAGAGAGGTTTGGAGAGTTAGTTGGCCTTTAGGAAGATTAAGGGTCAAGGAGGAAAATGGAGGAGAAGGCACCAAGTTTGACTTGGTTAGGTGCATGTAATCAATAGAAGGGTTGGCCAGAAGAACCAGGGTTGTCTAAAAAGTCTTAGGACCTACAGGTTCAAGAAGGTGGAGAGTAACACCAAAGTTTTTGCTAAAGTGAGACCCAGAGCATGGGACTGTGATTGTCTCATCCAAACCCTACCTTGTCATATAGTGTCAAAATGGGTGATCACCATTGATCTAGAGAAAGTAAGTGCTATCTTAGCCTTGCCTTTACCTGGCCATAAAAAGGGGCTACAAAGCTTTCTTGGAAGAATTAATTTTTTCAGAAGATTTATTTTAGATATTGTAAATATTTTGAAACCACTAACTGCCATGTTGAAAAAAAATGCAAGTTTTCGCTAGACCCAAAAGGACAAGCATAGTTTTGAAGCTATAAAGGAGGCCTTATCAGTAGCTCCTACTTTGGTAAATCCAAACTTTTCAAAAGATTTCATTTTGTATGCCTTTGGTAGCATAGACACTATTTCTACAATGTTGGTACAGCAAAATGATGATGATTTAGAATATCCTATTGCTTTTTTCAGTCAAGGTTTAGAGGACTATGAACAGAGGTATACTTTTGTGGAAAAAAATGTACTTGTTATTATAAGTTTGAAAAAGTTCAAGCATTTGATTTCTAACAACAAGGTTCATCTCATCGTTGCCCATCCTAGTGTTTAGGAATTCCTTTTGAGCAGAGACTTGAATGAAGAGAGAGAGGGATGGATTACAAAGGTCATGGAATATGACATTGACATCAAAATTACCAAGCTTGTAAGGGGTAAAGGTTATGTGAACAACTAGCTACTGGATCTAAAGATGAGTCAAAAAATCAGAAGGAGACAGTTTTGGTCACAAATGATGAACCTCAGATTGCTACACCTGCATTGGGTGCAAGCTAGATGCAAGATATGATTCATTTCTTACAGACTAGTGAGTGCTCACAAGGTTTAGATAGGACCAAAAGGAGGTATTTCATATTACAATCTATTCCTTATGTGTTGGTTAATGATTTTTTTTTTTAAAAGATCGCAATGGTGTATTATTGAGATGTATTGACAATGATCAAATAGATAAGGTTCTTCATGAGTTCCATGATGGAACTGCTGAGGGAAATTTTTCCCCAAGAACTACAACATGGAAAATAATGAGAGTTGGCTACTATTATCCAATCCTTTTTAAGGATGCCCATGCTTCGGCTAGGAAATGTGTCAAATGTGTCTTATGTGCAAGCAAAGAGAGGCTAACAACTTTTCCTTTACAGCCTATACAAGTGGAACAACCTTTTATAAGGTGGGGCATTGATTTTATAGGACCTATTCATCCACCTTTTAGTGCACCTATCATAGATGGGTCCTCATTGCACTAACTATTTTACCAGATGGACTAAATTTGTGGTTTTAAAAGAAGCCAATGAAAGTGTTGTTCTTAACTTTCATGATGATTTGGTAACCAGATTTGGTGTACCTAAATCAATTATTTCAGACAATGCCTTAGCATTTGCTAGATTGAGAGTAAGTGATTGGGTTGTATGGTATTCATTTGAAAACATCATCAAACTATTACCCTCAAGGTAATGGTTTGGAAAAATCAACCAATAAGAACCTGATCAGAATTATTAAGAGAACAATGGAGGATAACCAAAGAACCTGGCACACTAAATTAAAATCTGTATTGTGGGAAGATAGAATAACTCCAAAAAGATCCATTGGGAACTCCCCATATATGTTGGTGTGTGAGGGGGAAGGAATCCATCAGGAAAGCGATGTGAAAAATAGATCAAATGCATAATTTAAAATCAAAAACTAATCTAGAATTCAAAAACACTTAATCTATCCTATTCCATCACTCGTGAAATGTAAAAAATCTAAGCTATTTGAATGAAATGAGATCCTAAGATTAACAAAAAAAATTCAAATAACAAAAGAAGAGATTACCATCCCATATTGGAGTCTATTTGCATGATACATTGGGTTGTTTGTATCACTGTAAAGCCTCCATTGCTTATGTACAAAAGCTTGATGATCGATGCTTGGTTGAATGATAAGGTTGAAACTCTATCAATGGTGATTGTGATAGAACTTTGTTGCATAAGGTAAGTTGAAATTTTGATCCTTATTTGTGAAGAGAAAGGCTTGTTATATAGAAAAAACAATTTTGAATTGATGGTCAAGATCGCATTGGAGAATATTTAGATCAATGGTCAAAATGAGTTGAGAGGATTTAGACATGAGGAAATTGTGCAAAGTTGATTGCACAATTTGGGTGATTGAAGAATAGATTGGATAGTTAAGATTTTGATTGCTTAGTTAGCAATTGATTGATCAGTTAGGGTTGAGTTAGGAATTAGATGGTTGAGTTAGCAAAATTAGATTGCTTATTCAACAACCATAATTTTCTCAATTAGAAAGTGGGTGAGGAATATGAATTAATTGATTTAATTAATTAATTCTTTTTTGGAGTTGAACGTGCAAATCAATTTTGACTTTTGCAAACAAAGTTGCATTAGTTTGATTTGATTTTTTATAAATGATTTGAATAGTTTGATTTAATTATTCAAAATTTGAGGGAAAGTGAGTTAATTAAGTTATTATGATTTAATAATTTAATCAACTTAGGAGATAACGCATGGAGATATAATGAGATAGTTAACTAAATAGATTGTTTTAGTCAACTAGAAGAAAGTATTTGTTATGTTTGAGGAGATTGTGCATGAAGAGATAATGAGACAGTTAACTAAATAGATATTTTAGTCAACTGATTTAGAAGAGCTAGTTAAGTTTTTGAGGGAAATTAATTAATATCAAGAGGAACATGCACATGTGAATTTGACTTTAATAAATAAAGTTTATTTATTAAAGTGATGGTGTTAAATGAATTAAATAATTTAATTTATTTAATTTGGAAAGCGAAAAGTTGTTTAATTAAATAATTACTGATGATCATTTAATTAAATTAGAAGAATATGTGGGGTTAAATAATTAAAACAATTATTTAATGTAGAAGTTGAAAGAAGATTAAATGAAGAGTTAACTAAATAGATATTTTAGTCAATTGAGAGAAAGTGGTCGTTATGTTTAAGGGAATAATGCATGCAGAGATAATTGAATAGTTAACTAAATAGATTGTTTAGTTAACTAAAAGAAGAATCAGTCCATGTGGAGAAGATAATTAATTAATATTAAGAGGAATGTGCATGATGAATTGTTTTTAATAAATAAAATATTACTTTTTAAAGGGATGATGTTGAATGGGGATTAAATAATATTTAATATTATTTAATTTATGAGGGGGGATTGATTGATTTAATTAATAAATTATTTTTTGGATTTGAACGTGAAAATCAATTTTGACTTTTGTAAACAAAGTTGCATTGGTTTGATTTGATTTTGATGATATTTTGAATAGTATTATTCAATTTATTCAAATTTCGAAGGAAAGTGGGTTAATTAAATTATAATGATTTAATAATTTAATCAACTTAGGGGAATAAAGTTAATTAGTGATATAATTAAATAATTGGCATTATTTAATTAATCATGAAGAACAAGGTTAAATTAGGACTATATTAAATAAATGAAATTTATTTAATTTTTTGAATTTGATGAAAACGCGAATTAATTAAATAATGTTGTATTATTCAATTAATAGCAAAAATTAGGTTTTTTAGGATTTTATTAAATAAATGAAATTTATTTAATTGGTCAAAAATGATGAAAAAAGTGAATTAATTAAATAATGTATTATTATTTAATCAATAGAGGAAATTTAGGGTTAAAATACTAGTTCACAAGCTAGGACAATTTTAGGTGTCTACATTTTGCCCCTCTTTGAGACAAAGAATTGGTTGCTTTGTTTCAAAGAACATTTCCCTAGTATCCCCCAAGTGCAAGAGTTGCCCCAGTATGCCCTAGTATAACCCAAACGAGATAGCCTGGTGCCCCCTTGGGAAATTTGGTAAAAATTTATGGATAATGAACCAAATTTTTTGATAAATTGATGTGATGTGTTAAGCACTAACAAAAAAAATGGTGAGAAGAAGAAAATGTTAAGAAGAAATGAAGAATAGTTGATGTTGTTAGTGGTGTTGAGTATTGCTTTTCACTTTGCTTTAGAGACTTTGTAGTTTGAACAATCCTTTTTGATATAGCGAATAAATACAATGCACACAGGTATTAATGACCAAGGTGACTTTGTATTTATTGTATGGACTTTGACTCTACAAACAAGGAGTATTCTTGCTCATACCAAACATACGGAAACCTTGTTAGAGTGTATAGGTAAGAAGCTTTAAAAACATGTCAGACCAATAAAACAAGAAGTATTAAAAACCTAACATGCCACTATTACATGGAATGTTTCAAAGATGACTTCCACACACAAAAAAAAGCAAGTATTCACATGGTAGTACAACAAGAGTACCCACAAACAAAAAATTGAAATGATGCTCAATTGCCCCCATTCCTTCTTCTCTAAATCCTTATGGACATCCTAGAGTGATCCTGGGAATGAGTCAATAATGTAAATCACAAAAAAAAATAAGACAACAAAAGATAAAACAATGCCATTATATCACTTGCCATATCTATTTGGGGTGGGTCTATTATTCGGTGTTGATCATGTATATCGTAGGAACGGGTCTATTAAGACATATCTCAAGATGTTGTTGGGTCTTGTCAAAAAGATATGTAGTTGATACTTTGGCCTTGTTTTAGTTTAATCTGTGATCAAATTACCCCATGATTTTTGACTTCAAGGTTCCAAGTGTTGATGCTTTCTTTGTTTGTTTTGTTTGTTTTTTCAAAGGGTGAGTGTGATGATCCGTTTATTATGGATCATGTCTTATTGCGAATTGTGTTGGCGGACATGGGTCCTTTTTTTTCTAAGTTTTATGATGTTGTTTTTGACATTTTTTGGGGACTAGCCTAGGGCCTCGAGGGTTCATCAAAGATAAGATTTCCCACATTGTACATGCAAAGGCTCGTAGTTTTCTTGGCTTGAGTGTTTTTTACCTTTTCTATTTTGTGAATGTTTTTTTCTTTTGGATTTTGTGTTTTTTGACCATTTTTGGATTTTTTGTTTTGTGACTAAGTTGAAATAAAGCATGTTGGAGACCTAAGGGGACTAACCTAGGGTCTCGAGGGCTTTCAAGCCTTGCCTAAGTTGTACTTGCAGAGACCACATAGTTTGACCATTTGATTCAAAGCATAAACTATTTTTGGGTAAACAACATTTGATAATCTGGATTGATATTCCACTTCTGTGTCTAGAGGATATGTTGTAGGAAATCTACTTGAACTAACTGTGAGGTTCAAGAAAATGTTGATATCTTTAGACTATTTGAGTGAAAGAATAACCCCACGATGGTTTTCTATTTTTTTTATGTTTTCCAAATGTTTTTGTTCTTTTGTTTTTTTCATGTTTTTTTGCTTTTGTATCTTTTGAATGTTTTTGACTTTTTGATGTTTTTTTGTGACCATGATAGGACACTTAGAGATCTAACCCATGACTAGCTTTTTGAAACTACCCCCAATTGTAGACAAGATGACTTTCCTTAATCAATGATAAGCCATGGTTGGATACCCTATTTTATTATAAAATGAAATGGGTGGATGTTGTGGATTGTATCAATAGATAATGATGCAAGTTTATTCAAACATAGCGCCTATTTGCCAGGTTTTCACTACGATACCTATTCTAGGAGTGCCACAAAGTGGTTTTCACTCAAAGAAAAATTTATTTCCCTTTACTATTTTTCTTTCTTTTCTTTTCTTTTTTTTGATTTTATATTTTTATTTTTATTATTCTTTTTCTATTTTTTTGGAATTTTTACCCCTTTTCCTGGGGTATTCTGACATGCTTCATGTGTAGAACTTCTTGAGGTGGCAGTTGTTCAGTGGTTTAGCTAAAGGTTCTCCTTTAGGAGTAGCTAACTAATATTCCCCAGAGCCATAGCTTGTTGTGATGACAAAGGGGCCTAACCAGTTGGGCTCAAATTTTCCTTTTCCATCCTGATTTAGTTGTACTTTTTTATTCTCTTTAAGGACTAATTCACCAACTTGAAATTTCTTGTCCTTGATCCTTTTGTCATAGTTTCACTTGAGCCAATTTTGATAAACCTGCAAATGGTTTAACGCACTCAAATGTCTTTCATCTAGGAGTTCTAATTCATTTAGCCTGGATACCCTATATTCTTCATTGTTGATCATGTTTTTTAATGAAACTCACAATGAAGGGATTTTGACCTCAATAGGAAAGACAGCCTTTGATCCGTAGACGAAGGAAAATGGTGTGGCACCAGTAGGTGTGTGAATGTTGGTTCGGTAGGCCCATAGGGTTGGGTTTAGCTGCAAATACCAATCACGGTCGGCTTCATTGACAGTCTTTTTGAATATTTTTAGTATGGTTTTGTTAGATGCCTCAACCTGACCATTCCCTTGGGGGTGATAGGGCATGGAGAATCGATGGTGGATAGAAAATTGGGAACAGAGCTCTTGGACATCCTAATTTTTGAATGGGATTCCATTGTCTATTATTATGGTTTGGGGAATTCCATACATATAGATGAGATAATTCAAAATGAATTTTAATATATTTTTGCTAGTGATATAGGTCAATGGAATTTCCTCTATCCATTTAGTGAAGTACTTTGTTGATTCGATAATGAATTGTGCCTATTGAATGAAGCAAGTGATATCTTGCCTACCAAGTCTAATCCCCATTGTGAGAAAGGCCATGGTGTGATTATAGGTCCCAATTCCTATGTTGGTGCATGAACAAGTTCATTGTGTTGCTAACATTGTGGACACTTTCTAGAATACTATATGCATTCTTGTTCCATGGAGGGCCAATAGTATCCAATTCTAAGTAGTTTTTGGACTAGGTTAAGTCTACTAGAGTAGGATCCGTAAATACCTTTGTGAACCTCTTGTAAGGCTATTTGTGCTTCTTCTACATCAAGGCATCAGGCTAACATTCCATCCAGACTAAAATGGTATAGGGTATCTCCTAAGATGGTAAAACAGGAAGTTCTACAGGTAAAGGTTCTCTTCTGAGTGGTCGTTAAGTCAATGGGTATGGTACCATGTTGGATGTATTCAAAGTTATCTTGGTACCATGGGGAATTAGGACCAACAAAAACACATACCAATTATGATTTCGGGATGTCGAATGCTAGTACCAACAACTATCCATAAGGAACTCATATTTAGGCACGTTCTGTGGAATATCAAGTAGTGAGCCTATTGTTGCCATTACATCGGCAGCCCTGTTATTGATTCAGGGAATTTGATCAAAGGTTATTCTGAAAAACTATTCCTTGAAGCTATCCACCATCCTTTTATATGGCAACAATTTTTCATCCTTTGTCTGGTATTCATTGTTCACTTGTTTGATCACTAGTTGAGAGTCTCCAAAGAATTGTAGCTCTTTTATTTGCCATTCAATAGCCATTTTCAAACTTGTGATAAGAGCTTCATATTTTGAGATGTTGTTTGTGCATGGGAATTCAATCCTATAGGCCTTAGGTATACTATCTCCTTATGGTGTGAGAAATAGAATACCGGCTCTAGATCCATGATGAGTATGGGACCCATCAAAGTATAGAGTCCATTGGTCTATTTGTTATGTCATCAATATACTTTCATCTAGAAAATCCACTATGAGAGGTTTATGATCCTCTAAGGGTGCTTCAGCCAATTTTTCTACTATAATATGTCCTTTGATAGCTCTCCTATCCACATATTTTATATCAAACTCACTTAGGATCATTACCCATTTGGCTATTCGGCCTATTAAGGCTGCCTTTGCTAGTAAGTATTTGAGTGGGTCTATCTTAGAAATCAGCTTGAACTTTCTGTTTAGGATGTAGTGTCTCAGATTTTGTGTTGAAAATACGATTGAGAGATACACTCTTTCAATGCGTGAGTAGTTTATTTAAGAGCCCACCAATGTTTAGTTGATATAGTAAACTGTCCTTTCTTTATTGTTATTATCTAGTTGGGCCAAGAGAGCTCCTAGTGTTGCTTGTGTGGTAGACATGTAAAGTATCATTTCCTTTTCTAGGATACATGGAATGAGTACAGGAGTAAGTAGGTACTCCTTGACTTGTTGGAATGCTTGGTCACATCTCTCATCCCACTTGAAGGTGATTTCCTTATGTAGGAGATGAGTGAAAGGGTGACACTTGTCCACCAATTGCACGATAAATTGCCTGATGGATTACAGTTTCCCTTGTAGGCATCTTAACTATTTTAGTGTCTTTGGTAGAGGAATTTCCATTGTTGCTTTTACTTTAGTCGGATCTACTTCAATCCCTCTTCTTGATACTATGTACCCCAATAGCTTTCTAGATGTTACCCCGAATACACATTTCTTATGATTGAGTCTCAGGCTGTACGGTTCAAGATGATCAAATACCTTTGCTAAATTTGTCAAGTGGTATGCCCTTTTGACTGATTTTTCTAGATCCATGATTGTGTGTAGCATGTCATGAAATATTGTCGTCATTTCTCTTTGATATATCTCTCTTGCATTCTTTAGACCAAAAGGCACTACATACCAACAAAATGTTCCCCAAGCACAAGTAAATGTTATTTTTTGTTGGTCATCTGGAGAAATATTTATTTGGTTGTATCTAGAGAAACCATCCATTAAGGATAGCATCTCATGCCTGGTTGTTAGATCTAAAATCATGTCAATACTCGGCAATGGAAAGTCATCCTTCGGACAGACTTTGTTTAAGTCTCTAAAGTTTGTGCAAATCCTTATGCCCCCAGTAGGTTTGGACACTGGTACCAGATTCGATATCCATTGTGGATAATCAATGGGTCTGATGAAACCCACATCTAGTAGTTTCTTTAGCTCTACCTTTACCAATAATGCTATATGTGGATGCATTTTTTTGAGTTTTTGTCTAATAGGCTTTGCTTCAGGTATTACATCTAGATGATGTACCACTAATGTTGGATTTATTCCAAGAATTTCAGCATAGGTCCATTCAAAATTTATCTTATGGGCATTGATGAAAGCTATGAAATTGTCTTTTTCTTCTAGGTCTAGTGATGTAGCATGGTAGGTTATCTTGGGGTCTTCTACTGTGCCAACATTTATGGGTTCTACTTCTTCCACTAGTAGTGTTGATCTTTCCTGATATTCTGATATGGGGAAATTGAATCTTCCATCCTTGGGTGCCTTTGAGAGGTTTTCACCTTCAGATGCATCCTTTATTTTTCTCTTTTTAGGATTTGATAGAGCCACTAGGTGGTTTCCTCTAGGGGGCCATAATTTTATGTTCTTTCTTTCATTTTTGTGACTGAAAGATTCAATCTCTCCACCAAAGTATGCCTCATGTTCCAGTTCCATGAAAAACCCTACCTTGTGGTCTCTTGCTAGTATGTCCACTCGAAGTCCCATGAACTCTGCAATTGCCTCATCATTTTGGAATTGATCTAGAACATGTGCATGTTGTTGTTGATCCCAATCTATGAGTTGTAGATACTGGAGTGGGAGGTTATCATCTTTATTTGCAAAGCCTATGGAAGTGGATGAAAGGGTTAGTATGGCTTGGGTGTCTTTTTCCCATTGAGTGTCTAGGTCATCATTGCTAGAAGTGGGGGAATCATATCCGGTGATGAACGAAGGGGAATCCCACTCGTATTCATTAGAGTCTATACTAGAATTGTAGTAGATGTTGAGAATAGTTTCAATATGTTGGAGAGGGAACCTATCAAAGCTAAAGTTATCAAATAAATCTTCAATGGGTAAATCGTTGTCTAAAGTATGATAGGTATCCAATGCCTTGATGCTAGTAGAAGTTCCTCGCTTCCTCCAAGGGGTTTGTCCAGTTTTTGGAATGACCACGTCTTTTGGTTCGTAACCTAGCCCCATATTCTTCTTCCTTTGTTCTAATATAATAGGTTTTGACCAGCCTTGTTCATGTAGCCCCAAGCCACCTTTTCCATTATATCCCATCTATTTAACTAATTGATAACCTCTATTAGTAGGGTCAAAATTAGGTTATGTCTTTTTTGGTTCTTCTTTGTTCTCCTTGTAGATCATAGATAGAAAGTCCTCAAATACTTCTTCATCTTGTATGTCTCCCCATCTAGTGATAATAGTGGGCTTGGCAATCATTTGTATTATCTTGATCTCTTTTGGAACTCCATAGACTCTAGGTGTTGGTGGAAGCATGTCAATACAGAATGCTTGGTTGAAAAAGTACTTCCCATTTCCCTTATCAAGTACCTAAATCGTGGCTTCCATTTTCGGTTGGTCACTTGAGATGTTCTTGGTTGAGATAGATGGAAGTTTTGATGGGTCAACATAAGAAAAGGAGTGGAATGTAATGTCATTACTAGGAACATGTTGGATTTTATTGTATTTCTCCTCTAAATTGGCACAAAAATGAAAAGACTTAGGATTGGCATATAGTGTTACCTCTTTTCCTTTATGGGGTAACGTTAGGCATTGATGAAAATTAGACGGGACTACTTGTAAAGCATGGATCCAAGGTCATCCCAGGAGGAGGTTGTACGGCAGCTCAAGATCTAGTACTTGACAAGTGGTTTATGTTAGGGCTCGCCCTATCTACACAGGTAACCTGACTATTCCTTCATAATTTCTTTCTAGATCATCATAAGCCCTTATTGTGATACTTTTTCCTTTGTCAATCACATCGTCAGAATACCCCAGCTATTTGCCAAATTTTAAGGTACATATGTTCAAACCTGCACCATTATCTATCAATACCTGTTTGACCATGGTTTTATGAACACCAACCTCTATGTAGAGGGCTTGGTTATGGAATGCTCTTTGGGATAGATCTTTCTTAGAAAATATTAGGTGATTCGTCTGTGTGATTTTACCAACCATAGCTTGGAACTGACTAGGATTGAGGTCATCAAGGACTATTGTTTCCAATGCCTTTTCAAGTATTTCTCTATGGGTAGGTGATAGTTTTAACAAATCTAAAATTGAGATTAAGGTAGGTGTTTTCTTTAATTGTTCCATAATACTATAGTCACTAGGTGACTTGATTGCAGGTTTGGGTGGTGCTCCTTGAATTGTAACTCTTCCTCTACGGGTGGTTACATTACAGTTATTGTCTCCTCCTCATATAGTCACTATGTTTTCCCTATTATCATCAACTTGTGAGATGGTTCTTAAAATTGTGTCCCCATAGTGTAATTGGTGTTATGGTACTCTTGTTTCTTTCCTTTTTCATTCCCTTCGGCATGGTTCGGGATTGGGTTTGTGTAAATTTGCAGGTCCTTATTCCCAGGATGATGTTCAACATCTACCTCCCCTTTATCTATCAAATCTTGGATAAGGTGCTTCAGTCTCATGGAATTGCTTGTGGCATGTCCTTTGATCATGTGGAAGTCACATAAATCCTTCTCATTATACCATGGTGTTTTAAAACTAGGTTCCTCATAGTTTGGATGATCATTAGTTTTGAGGAGGTTTTGTTGCACTAGTTTGCGCATGACTATTTCCAATGACTCACCTAGAATTGTGAATTTTCTCTTTGGTTGATTGTACTGTCTCTGTTGTCCTCCCTAATTCACTTGTAGGTTCATACCTTGGTTGTTCTTGGGATAGTTATTTTAGTTGTTTTGTGCATTGTTTGGAAAATAGCTTGTCTATGCTACCTATGGTTTGTTTTGAACTATGTTATGTGATGGCCATAGTGTTCTAGCATCAACCACTCCATCATATGTGACATTTTTGTTTTTAGCCCAAACTTTAGGTTTCTCGTTTGAAGTAGATGGATTGTATTTTGAATTATATATTTTAAGGGAACCTCTTGCAATGAGGGGTTTTTCAATATTCAGTCCCTTCTCAATGGTTTCTTCAAAGTCTACTGGACATAACATTGTGAGTCGATAATTGATTTTAGGTAAGACATTGGTAATGAACATGTCTACCAATTCCTTATCATGAATGGGCCATTTATATCTACTATCCTTTTGTCTCCATCGTTGTAGATAGGAGATAAATGATTCTCCTTGATTTTCTTTGATCGTGGATAAGCTTGTAATGGTGACATCATGTTCAATGTTGAAGGAGAAGTGACCTATGAATCTACTAGACAGTTCATCGAAGTTTTTAACTACTGGTGTTAAACGGGTGAACCATTCCATAACATGGCCTGTAAGGATGCATGGAAATAATCTCATGAGGTATGAGTCATTGTGTTTTACTTCCATGCATGATACTGAGAAATCTCGTATATGCTCCACTGGATCCCTTAGTCCATTATATTTTTTGTCAAACCTAGGTATTTCAAAGTTCTTTGGAAAGGGGGTTTCAGTGACAGATTGATCAAATGGGAATGGGCATATCTCTTGGATAGTATAGGTTTTCTTTTTTTTTCTAACTTGCATACCTGCTACCTATTGAGTGACTGCTTCTAGCTTCATTTCCATGTCCATTTTTGGCAGGTTTGTTTGCGAGTTTTGTGTATAATAGCCTTGTTGTCTCATCATGTTTGGGTCATATATTAGATATTGTGAAGGTATGAGACCTTGGCAACTATTTTGGTTAAATACTGGATCAGGTCCTTGATGGGTGTAAGGAGGGTTAGCTCCTTGTTGCTAAGATGAAGTGTATTGAAGGTTACCCTGTTGATGCATTATCACGACACCTTGTTGGTAGGACGACTAAGGAATGGCACTCTGTGGCACACCTTGTGGTTGGGCAGGACTAAATTGAAGGTTACCTTATTGATGTGTTATTGGGACAACTTGTTGGTAGGAAGACTGAGGAAGGGCGCTCTATGGCACACCTTGCTGCTAGGCAGGATTAAACTAAAGGTTACCTTGTTGATGCGTTATTGGGATGCCTTGTTGGTAGCATGACTAAGGAAGGGTGCTTTGTGGCACACCTTGTTATTGGGCAGGACTAAACTAAAGGTTATCCTGTTGATGCATTGTTGGGATACCTTGTTGGTAGGACAACTAAGGAAGGGTGCTTTGTGGCACACCTTGTAGTTGGTATTGTTGGTTCAGAAGGGGACCATATGGTCCACTTTGTTGGTGGTACTGATTGTTTGGAGGGGGACCTTGTGTCCCACCCTATTAAAGGTATTGAATGTTTTGAGATGGGTCAATGTTTGAGCTATTCTGAGGTATATACTATCTGGGAGGAGGATTTTTTTTTGGTGGTTCATATTGTGATGGCCCTCCTTGATATAGTTGTGCTACTACTACTTGTTCAACCTAAGTTGGTTTTCTAAATAAGGGGTTCTCTTTAGGTTGACCATCGTGTTGTGAGAACATAGGTGGCATGTTTGGCATCCCTACAGGTTTAGTTATCTGTCTTACAACTGAGTTATCTCCTAAGGGAATAAGGTTGGCATCCTTGAGAGCTTCTACGTTGAAATCCACTGGTAATTTAGCACCATTTTGTGCTAACTTGAAGAAATAGGATTTTGGATCTTTTCTCAACAACCTATCCATTAGTTTAAGAACCTTGGGGTTGTTGGAATGTTCGAATAGTTCATCCTCATTTATTTCTTCCTCTGTGTCTACTTCCTCTATGACCACTCTATCTTGGTCTTTGTTATTTACTTCAATTACCTCCTTCTGTTTGTGATTTAATTCTTCACTGAAGGTACTTCTATACATAGGCCTCTTATGTGGTGTTTTGAGGTCAGTTGGCCTATAGCCCCAAGGGCTACTTTCATCACCTATGGTACTGGTTGATGGGATACTAGTGTTGGTTTTGTTTGCCTCCATTTTCTTTTTGTGCTGTGACCTTGTGGTTGTCATAAACAAATTGGATAAAGGTAGGAAAAAATGGTGCTCGACCTCTAAAGTTTTCAAATCCAATGTCGACCTAAATAAGAGGGTAGATTTAGGTATGTGAATTTTTTTTCCTCTCTAGAGAAGTTTAGTATCATGAAAAAGACTTGGTTTTTGACCAAAAAAGAACATGTACAAATCTAGATCGTTCCTGGAAGCACGTCTATAAAAGTTTGCCACCAGTTTGTTTCTATTTTTGTGTAATGTTGCAAGGTGTTTCATGAGAGCTTTTGGTTTAAGATGCCTAAGTCAAGATTAATGACCTGTTATCTTTACTTTGGGGATCCTAACTCTGCGTGAGATCATGGATGAATAAAGATGTTTATTACCAAGTGGGGGGTGGTAATATGGGTCTCTCAACTACTATGTCTTCTTTCTCTTCTTCTTCGTCTAAGATGATGGATGCAGTGAGAAATTGGTGGGGTGTTTCATTTTTCTCAAAAATGAATGTTCTCAAACTGTTGATGATGTCGGTTTGGGTACCTTCAATGTGTGTGTTACTTGGTTGAAAGATTAGTGTGGCTAGCCCTAGTTGTTGAACAGGAGTTGTGGGTCACCAAATGGTCATAAGCTATGTTGTATGGTGGTTTATGGTGTTCAATACCTTATCGCAAGGTCATTCACTACCTATTTCCACGAGGGAGGTAGTAATATGGGTCTTCCAACTACTATGTTTTCCTTTTCCTCTTCTTTGTTTAAGATGATGGATGCAGTGAGAAATTGGTGGGGTGTTTCATTTTTTTCAAAAATGAACATTCTCAAACTATTGATGATGTCAGTTTGGGCACTTTCAATGTGTTTAAGGCTAGGTTGGATAATAGGTGCTACAAGGCCTAGTTGTTGAATAGGAGTTGTAGGTTGCCAAATGGTCATAAGGTGTGGTGGTATGGGGTGGTTTGTTATGAAACTCAAAAAACCCTAAAGTTTGAGTATTGTTGTGGAATGTAGCTACTTTTTGGAAATCAAAATGTTGAAGAACTAGGTTCGATATTCCACTTCTTGATCTAGAGGATATGTTGTGGGAAAGATACTTGAACTATCTGTGAGTTCCAAGTAACTGTTGATATCATATATTTTTTTGAGTGAAGGAATGATCCTAATGTTTTGTTGGATTTTGATTTTAGATAAGTAGTATGGGAATAAAGAGTGATAGACTATGTGACCAATTTGGTTTTCCAAGTATCTTGTTCAAGCAATGACCTTATAAGCAATCTAAGTGTTCTAGAAAAAATAATGTGAGTTGGAATGGCAATTTTTGTAACTTCTTTGTTTGTTTGTTTCCCTTGTTTTTGAATATGGAAAATGATATAATAGTAGTGGACTAACTCAAAAGCATGGACTTTCTGTGACCTGAATGTCTATAGCTTAGTTTGTGAAATCATGACACCCAAACCATAGTTACCAAAGATTTTACTTTGATCAATGCAATTTGAAAATAAAATTGAAATGTTTGGAAACCTTTAAGGATAAATCCTTTAAAGGAGTGCAAACATAAGGCTTCTTTTTCAAGTTTACACTAGCTCAAAGGGTTTGTGGTTTGACTATCATGTTCAATGTTTGTTTTGATATGTTCTTTTTTCTTTAAACCAAACACAGAATTTGATGTCACAACTATTTTTGAATGTAATTGGATAAGTTTAACATTAACAAACAATTACAACCCTAGTGGGGAGAAACCATCCTCTTAGGTGGGCCTGCCTCACACTCCGAAGAGATGATTTTACATGCAACTTATGGTGCAGGCTTGTAGTCAAACTTGGAAAGTAACTTCTCGGAAGTAAATTCCAATGCACCACTTTCAGAAAATGTTTTCGATGAATAGGGTGGCTTCTAAAATAATTGGTTCTTAGTCATGTTTTTGGGATATTATTTCCAGGCACCTACACATGCGGCATTTTTTTCAATTAATAACCTTCTAGCCCTTTTGGGTTTTTATGCATCACAAGGATACTGAGGAAGAATACGTCGATAGAGGACATCCACACCTGGTGAGTGATGAACTTTCCTCACACTCACAAAATATTTATATGGCGGTCCAAAAAAAAAGTACCACTTGGGTCACCTATGAGTTCTCCAATGCAGGATGTGTCTCAATAGTCAGGCCCTCTAGAAAGGAGGTAAAACTTTAAAATAAATGCAAAGCTCAAAAATGTTCTTTGCTCCCCCAAGATCACCAAAAAATGGTTGTGAGGGGAGAAGACAAAACACTTAAACTTGCTAATCAACGCATTCACAGAAGACGATTCATTGCAAATTGATTTATTTTAAACACCTCGAGTGATGTTATCCCCAATAATATATGAGTAAAAATGAAATGTCCTTTTTACTTTGCACCAATTGAAATGTTCAAGACATCAAGCAATTAAGATAGCAATGGTGTGAAAATAATAAAAATATTTTGTTCTTTTTTAAGCCCCAAAGTTGAAATGTTTCTAAAAAAAAATAGGCCTGGTCATTACTGGTCAACAAATGTAAATCGTACGTGCGTAACAAAGTGAAAAAAGTTTTGCTCTCTTTTTATGCACCAAATTTAAAGGTTCCTAATTATGAAAACACGAAATATGTTCATTTTAGAGCCCCAAATTGAAGTGTTTTATGTTCTTTTTATGAGCACCAAAAGAGAATTCCTACTTTAGAAATCTTTGAATTGTTTATTTTAACACCAAATTTGAAATGTGAGAGTTGTTGTTGTTCATCTTAAAACACCAAATGGAGATTCCCACTTTAGAAAGATTTGAAATTTTTTATTTTAACAACACCAAATTTGAAATGTGAGAGTTGTGTTGTTCATTTTTAGAGCACCAAATGGAGATTCCTACTTTAGAAAGCTTCAAAATGTTCATTTTAACAACACCAAATTTGAAGTGTGAGAGTTGTTGTTGTTTATTTTAAAGAACCAAAAGGAAATTCCTAAGTTAATAAGCAAAAATATTTGTGGCTCCAAACATCTTGGACCGATCGTCTTCCCTGTACCAAGGGTGTTAGTTGTTTTCATAAAATAATGCACCATAAATCTTGCAAGATCTTCCCAATAGATGTTAGAAACTTTCCAAACACAACACACAATCAAATGTTGGGGTTAGACAATTGATTAAGCATCAAAAAACCCTACAACCTAGACCAAATTGTGAGGTAATTTAACTTTAAATGCACCAATGAAAAATTTAAATGCATAAAAATTGAAAACCACCTACAGCAATGCAAAGATCATGAAATTATACCCCATTTTAAAAAAAAGCATTGAAAAATACTTTCATATGACCAAGATATGTTCATTTAAAGATAGGGTAAACAAAGGCACCCCTGTCAAAAGAAAATATGAGTTTTTGGGCCTGGCAATGACGAATTTCTTTTGGGCAATGACATGGAACGTCTTTCAGAATCCCTTCGGAGCCTTGTAGCTTCAATTCAACTCACGAAAACATTAGTATTGAGGACCATTGGTCCCACCGGGCATGCTAGAATGTGTGAAGGGGAAGGAATCCATCACGAAAATGATGCGAAAAACAAGATCAAATGTAACACCCCGTCGTGCGAACCCCAAAGAACAACTTAAGCAACACTTACCGCGCAATTTTTTTTTAACTTCAACATTAAGGAATTGCACTTTAAGTTATATGTCATGAATCTTAATTAAACAAGTACACTATCACTTACGTCCCTTAGGGTACATTAGACATTATGGAACTTAATCCATATAACAACGATAAAGAAAGAAATCCAAAATATAAACCATGACAAAGTATACATTTAAATTCATCAATAAGAAACCATTCACTTAAGTAATCACAACATATAAAAGATTGAAATTAACAACATAAGAACTCAATGGGGCATATTTCCACAAATACAACACACTAAATAACAACTGCCATGGATCAATATCCACACAAGGTTTACCAAAGATCAAATAATACATTACATCCATTTCTTTACATTACATTGCTCAAGAATTACAATGTTACAGAAGCATTTCCCAACATGAACGGAAACCATATAACAAGATAGAATGATACAACTAAATAGATAAGTACAAAGTATCATGATTGGCTCCAAGTCGGGTACAATTTGGAGTCTCTGCAAGTGGTACAAATCCGCACCTCTTGATCTTCAACTAGGGACCCAATGGGGTGCTTAGTACATTCCACCCAACCACATGGGTCCAAAGACCCACCTCCCGTGCTAAGGTGCTGACAAGAAAGAATCCTCGACCAAGATCATCCAATAGAGAACCACAAGACTCAACATCATACAAGAGTGATGAAAAAAAAAAAAGGATATTCACAACCTCCATAAACCATGAACAAAAACATGACCTCAATAGATCACAAAACATAACATCAATAAAACACTTCCAAACATAACCAACATCACAACAATAAATTATATAACATTAGGAGTTCGCTTTATAATAGCAACAATAAATCATATAACATCACATCAATAAAACGCTTCCAAAACATAACAATACAACCACTTTTGAAACATAACAATAATAAATCACTTTCGAAACATAACAACAATAAATCACTTTCAAAACATAACAACAATAAATCGCTTTCTAGACGCTTGCAAAGATAACAAACCATAAGGGGTAACTAGAGGAGAGTGTCATCGCATAGTCCTACATGGGTTATCCTGGCCCTTCCTCT
Source organism: Sequoia sempervirens (assembly GCA_007258455.2). NCBI lineage: Eukaryota > Viridiplantae > Streptophyta > Pinopsida > Cupressales > Cupressaceae > Sequoia > Sequoia sempervirens. The sequence continues at coordinate 190,589,202 of VDFB02281492.1, forward strand.
AGGCATCGGCTTCTCCTGGCCGCCTGAGGTGCTAGCCCCCATCTATGGTTATTCTGGCTCTTCCTCCTACCTAAGGCGTTGACCCCATAGGGTGACTCATGCAGAGTCATTAACCTCTCATGGGGACGAGATAATGACCTTGCCAACCACGGCCTTCTCAGTCCACCATTAGTCTATGGAATCCCTAATGGATAGATGAGGCATCCATATTTATCTTATTAATGTTATTACTACCCAACCCCCTAAATTCTTTAATTAATTTTTCACTTTTTACTCTAACTCTTGCGTGGGTTATCCTAGCTCTTCCTTCTACATGAGGTGTCGGCCCCCACAAAGAGCCACTCTCCCTAGAGACCCAAAACATAACCAAAATCAAAGGCATCAAAGGGGTTGTATCAATACTGAAGAAGCACTTAATCTAAAAACTAAAACACACACGAGGCATATACCATCTCGCCAATAGCCATATACATAAATGCTCATAAAAACAAGTACAACCCACTCATAATTTAAATTCACATTTACGATCAAAATTTTGCCAAAGGCCCAGATCACTGAAGAAGCAATAAAATTACCCTCGCCTTTGGAAGATTCCCTTAACCATTTGATACAATAAGCTCCCTCCTTAACGCAATAACCAAAATTAATTCAATTCAAAAATCAATTGCAATCAACTTAAATCAAAATCAACTACAATAAACCAAAATCTTCTCGATATTAACCAATCGCAAAACCAAATGTATTTCAATTTAAAGATCAACAATCAAATCAACCACAGTTTATCAAGATCAACTTAGATTCCAAATCGTACACATAATTCATCACATATTCAATAGACAAGATCTCCCCAAATCAGAACAAAACATACGGGTTCTTAAATGAATTAGCAACATAAATTAAATGAGAGAAGATCCCCAACTCAAAATCAACTCAAGAAAATCACAACGAAAGGATCCGTCAAAATCATCCATAAATTTGATACAAACCCAACGGAATAAAATCCTTTCTGAAACCAAGCAATCTCAAAGAGAACACATCAAAATGGAAACATCAAATTAACCCTTAAATGTACATATACACTCAATGCACAATCACTAAAGAACAGTAAACATTCAAATACAATCTATCCACTCGACCAATAAGAAAAAAAAAATGTAATTTAAAACAACTAAAGAAGTTATCTGAACATATTTCTTAAATAGTCCAATAATTACTTTAAATCATCTTTTAGGTTTTACTAAGGGACCAAGAGTAATAAATTTCAAAGTACATTTAAATTCATTGATACATTCAACTATCATGGTGAACAATGAATACAATTGAATGTTCTTCCCCACTCTTTACCAACCATCACAAGTGTATCTATTCTTTGTTTACCTATCCAATCTAGGCACTTGGATTGATTCCTTATTTCAATTGATAAAGTTATAAATCAATTCCTTTTTTCTTATTTACATGCTTTTCAAACAAATCAACCCTTAATTTATATATATAAGAAATTATTCCTTAATCCTAATATATTCAGTTACAACACACAACTAAAATCTAACAACACATTATTATCCCATAATCAAATTACCTTTCTTATAAACATAATTAAAGACTACTTTAATAATTGGAATTCTAACCCATTTAACTTAATCGAATCCTCTAATTATCAGTACTTCACTTCAATATTCAGACAGATTCAAGGACATACATAAATATAATAGTATCAATCATCTATTTACTAAGTAAATCAAAGAGAGATCCATTAAATAATCATGAACATACCAAAAGGGTATTATACTTTGCTTGTTTAATAAAAGCCTTCCATATAAATAACTAGAATATCTTTAATATAGTTAAAATTAAAATTATTAACTTAATTAGTTCACCTAATTAGTTTTTTTTTTTAAATAATTATTTACATAAGATAACAAATGTAGGAAAGATATTTATTTATTTTAAAGGTAACTTACATAATTGCTAAATAATGTCAATATATATTCCCCACCTAATATTCCTAAAAGTATTCTCTTAAGAGAGAAATTTAAAGAACATCCTCTTAAGCAACTGAAATATTATCTTAACCCTCCCCTTTCCTTATTAAAAATCAAGATGTATTTCTCTTAAGAAGCTTGGGCTTTAATTCCTAGTCTTTAGACTTTTAGAAAGAAGAAACATAGTTTATACCAACTCAACGTAAGAAGACATGGGAGGATGTATTAACGCTTAAAAAAAAGAGCATTGGTTAAACAATAAATTACGAGGGTATCCTTCAAGAATTACAACTAAGTCATGTGAGAGGGAAGCCCTTGTTTTGATGATGCAACAAATTTAAGGGGTGAACTCAGACATTTGAGGAATAAGAGAGATTGAAAACAGACATCACACAGCCCAAATAGTACAAAATCCAAGCAACCACAGATTTGTCGAATTTATAAAACCAGTTCCCACCACAAGCAAATTCAATAATACAAACTGCATAACATTTAAATGTAACCTACAGGGAAGGTGCTATGTAAATCCAAAAATGAGGAAGATAGAATGGTTTTTTTTTTAGAACCACAGTAAACACTTAGCCTCTACTGCCCATCTAATAACAACATCGAACTTTAATTGTTGAATGACAGAAAGGGGTGTACTCAAGGTCTGAACACCTCTATATCCCCTAAAAGGAAGGTAGCAAGACTATGCAGGGAAGAAATAGAAACAATGGTGCTGCATATTGTAACGTCCTTATTTGGCATATAGAGGTATTTTCCATGATAATATCCCTCTTTTTGGACGTGAAATCTAGAAGGCAGGTAAAGCTTCAAAGAAAACAACAGAATGAAATAGAAATAGAGATCCCCTATCAGCCAAGTATAACTAACTCAAGAAGTGGCGAATGAAATACCCAGGTCGACTGTCAATGTAATAAGGAATTTTTAAGATCCATCAACTGATCTAGAGATACAAATAAGGAGGCCATATATCTACACTACTTCCATCGACATCAAGCTATCGACCCACTAAATCGCGGACAGTAGTAAATAGAATTGCATCTGGTGGAGTGCAACGAATATACTGAGAGAAATCGCCATCCATAAGTTATATCCCTCAATTACAATCAAATAATGTAAACTTGGGCATGACCTAGGCTATTCTCATTGAAAAGAATGAAATAGAAACGTATTAAAAGGTGTATGATAAGTCACCAATCCGGGGAATAAGCTATATTCATATAAATAAATAAAAACACAACGCAGGAAGAGCCTTTTTTGTCCATGAAAATTCAAGAATCCAATAAGGAGAAAGATGAAATCGACATACCAAACCCGAGTTTACCAAAGGCAACGGTTATCCTTTATGCATGATAGATATTCGCACAAGACTGTATACAGATCAACTGGATCATTAAATTGTAGGAGGTGGGCAGAGGCAACAAATACATAAAACGTTGATTGCATTGCCTGAATAAAACGATTACAACTGCCTCTATTTAAAGAGGGCTTAGGAATCCTTAGATTACATAGCAGTGAAATCATATGCAAATTGCCATGGTTGGTGAGAACTTTCTAGAATTGTCGGTGGAAGAAGTTTCTACACAAATTTGTGGGAGAAATTACTCGTCAACATAAATAAACAACAATAGCGAGAAGAAAGACTCATCTATATAATTCTCCAGCTATTCCGATATGATGTCTGCTAACACATCCAAATTTGACTCAGAACTCCATAGTGTAACAATCCCCAAACCCCCTTCCCAACGTTTTTCTCTCTAACTAAAAATCCAAGATCCCCCCCCCTTTTTTTAAAAAAAACAGGCACTATATATTCAATGAAGGCTGAACGTTTGGAGAAAAAGTCTAACACAATTAGTCAGTTTCCAATTCAAAATTAGTTCAAAGCCTTGCATGGCTCCAATTCCTCTTTTTTATTCTTAACTTGCTTTTTACACCAAATCTTATTATCTTTATTTAATTTAAAAATCATTTTACTTTCCATATTTTACTTAGTTAACTCTAGCAACAGTATTATTTATCTTTTTCTATTTTCGTTTTGTTTTAACAACAGTTTCAAAACTTATCTTCTAAATTCATATTAAAAATCCCCTTATTTTATAATTTAATCTAATTATTTATTAATGACTTTATATTATATTATTATTCTAATTTTAATTTTATTTAAGTTACCTCCTAAGGAATTCTAATTTAATTAATTGATTGCACAAGGCCGAATAAAATATTCAATAACATAGTAAACAATAATACACCAATGGACACTTTTTCAATAACACTTTAACAAACGAAAATGACATGACCACCGATCAACAACTTACTTGGATGTCAAGAACAACCAAAGCGGAGGGGCACTACATCAAAAACTAATCTAATTCAAAAACACTTAATCTATCATATTCCATCAATCATGAAATGTACAAATCTAAGCTATTTCAATGAAATAAGATCCTAAGATTAATAAAATGAATTCAAATAACAAAAGAAGAGATTATCATCTCATGTTGGAGTGTATTTGCATGATGTTGGGTTGTTCGTATCACTGCAAAGCCTCCATTGCTTACGTGCAAAAGCTTGATGATCGATGCTTGGTTGAATGAAAAGGTTGAAGCTCTATCAATGGTGATTGCGACAGCACTTCATTGCATAAGGTAAGTTGAAATTTTGTTCCTTATTTGTGAAGAGAAAGGCTTGTTATATAGAAAAAACAATTTTGAATCGACAGTCAAGATCGCGTTGGAGAATATTCAGATCAATGGTCAAAATAAGTTGAGAAGATCTAGACATGAGGAAATTGTGCAAAGTTGATTGCACAATTAGGATGATTGAAGAATAGATTGGCTAGTTAATATTTTGATTGCTTAGTTAGCAATTGATTGATCAGTTAGGGTTGAGTTAGGAATTAGATGGTTGAGTTAGCAAAATTAGATTGCTTAGTCAACAACCATAATTTGCTCAATCAAAAAGTGGGTAAGGAATATGAATTAATTGATTTAATTAATTAATTCCTTTTTGGAGTTGAACGTGTAAATCAATTTTAACTTTTGCAAAAAAAGTTGCATTAGTTTGATTTGATTTTTTATAAATGATTTGAATAGTTTGATTTAATTATTCAAATTTTGAGGGAAAGTGAGTTAATTAAGTTATTATGGTTTAATAATTTAATCAACTTAGGAGATAATGCATGGAGAGATAATGAGATAGTTAACTAAATAGATTGTTTTAGTCAACTAGAAGAAAGTATTTGTTATGTTTGAGGAGATTGTGCATGAAGAGATAATGAGACAGTTAACTAAATAGATATTTTAGTCAACTGATTTAGAAGAGCTAGTTAAGTTTTGAGGGAAATTAATTAATTAAATAATTAATTAATATCAAGAGGAACGTGCACATGTGAATTTGACTTTAATAAATAAAGTTTGGTTATTAAAGTGATGGTGTTTAATGAATTAAATTATTTAATTTATTTAATTTGGAAAGAGGAAAGTTGTTTAATTAAATAATTACTGATCATTTAATCAAATTAGAAGAATATGTGGGGTTAAATAATTAAAACAATTATTTAATGTAGAAGTTGAAAGAGGATTAAATGAAGAGTTAACTAAATAGATATTTTAGTCAACTGAGGGAAAGTGGTTGTTATGTTTAAGGGAATAATGCATGCAGAGATACTTGAATAGTTAACTAAATAGATTGTTTAGTTAACTAAAAGAAGAATTAGTCCATGTGGAGAAGATAATTAATTAAATTAATTAAATAATATTAAGAGGAATGTTCATGATGAATTGTTTTTAATAAATCAAAGATTACTTTTTAAAGGGATGATGTTGAATGGGGATTAAATAATATTTAATTTATGAGGGGGGATTGATTGATTTAATTAATCAATTATTTTTTGGATTTGAACGTGAAAATCAAGTTTGAATTTTGCAAACAAAGTTGCATTGGTTTGATTTGATTTTCATGATATTTTGAATAGTATTATTCAATTTATTCAAATTTGGAAGGAAAGTGAGTTAATTAAATTATTATGATTTAATAATTTAATCAACTTAGGGGAATAAAGTTAATTAGTGATGTAATTAAATAATTGACGTTATTTAATTAATCATGAAGAACAAGGCTAGATTAGGACTATATTAAATAAATGAAATTTATTTAATTTTTTAAATTTGATGAAAACGTGAATTAATTAAATAATGTTGTATTATTCAATTAATAGCAGAAATTGGTTGGGGCCCTAGCTCGATTGGCTAAATATTTCTTGTTGCAGGAGGTTGGTCATGAGGTCTAGTCTTCCCCACCCCCGTGGTACCGGAGGGCATGTCGCGCCAACGCCGTCGATCACGTTAAAAAGTTTACCAAGCACACTGCAGTTTATATGGGGTCGTGCTACCCAATTCCTGCAATCTAAAAAAAAAATTAATAGCAGAAATTAGGTTTTTTGGATTTTATTAAATAAATGAAATTTATTTAATTGGTCAAAAATGATGAAAAAGTGAATTAATTAAATAATGTATTATTATTTAATCAATAGAGGAAATTTAGGGTTAAAATACTAGTTCACAGGCTAGGACAATTTTAGGTGTCTACAGTTGGTATATGGCAAAGAGGCAAGATTACCTTTATCTATTGAGCTTCATGCTCTTGATGTTATGAACCAGCTTGAAATGTTTGAGGAGGAGGATCCAATGGCTATCACATATGCATAGTTCATGGATCTGGAAGAAACAAGAGATAAAGCCATGAAAATAATGGAGTTTCATCAACTCCAAACAAAAAGAGTTTTTGACAAGAAAGCAACACCCAAGGTGTTCAGAGAAGGAAACCTTGTGCTTAAGTGGGATGAATTAAAGAGCAGGCCAGGAAAGCACACCAAGTTTGACAATATGTGGAGTGGTTCATTTGTTATTACTAAGTGCAAAGAACATAATGCTTTTTAGCTGTCAAAAATGGATGGAGAATTTTTGCCTATCCCAGTTGATGGGATACACCTCAAACTCTATTTTGAGGTATGATCTACCTTGTACGTGCTAGATTGGGAGTTCTATTTCGATAAGTGTTGCTACATGTTAGTTTAAATGCAAGTGTTCATTTCCCTAAGTGTTGTTCAGCACAATTCAGTAGGATTGATCTGAAGTTTTGTTGTGTTTGGAATAAATTTTCAAGGTATAATGCACTAATCTGATGAGATACAACAATGTACAAGATTGTTTTCAAGTCATGTTAGTTTTCTAAGTGACTCTATGCCCAATGGAGAGACTTTCGGCAATTGGTCAAGATGTTTAGTAGGAAAACATTTAGCAGATGTTGCCAAAAAATGTTACTAATTTTAGCTACTAGCTCAAACAGGTAGAGTTGTTTATATTTTACACACTAAAACAAAATGTGCATTCTACTCTGCTATGCTATATCTGTGCGCATAAATAAATTATCAAAAGACTGCATTACTACAATTACATTTTGCAAATGCATACAACAGAGAAGAGAGTGAAACTTTTTTGCAAAATGTAGTCTTTATTGATAATATAAATGTATGGTGTCCCACACAAGCTGTGGGACTAGCTATTTGAATGTGAATGCTAGAAAAAACTATAAATTTATAGATATAAAAAGAAAGAATACATATATAGAGAGAGGGAAACCATCATTTCCTGAATGATGAATCCCAATTGTCTTGTTTTGCACCATCTTTAGCCCCTCCTACTTATCCAACCTCCATTTGTTGCTTTCCCTACTCCTCCAAGAATTCCTACATGTGTGAGAGAGAGTTGGTTAGAGAAATGAAAGATCACCAATCAATACATATGCAAATATCCATAAACATATATCATGATCCTCATAAGCACTAAGATAGCTTGCAACCCATAGATGTCCAAGAAAACAAAAGAGTTATCAAAAACATCTATCATATACTCTATTTTATATAGCATGTTTTCTCATTGTGCAGGTATAGGTGAAATCTTTGTTTTTTTTTGTTTCATCTGGTTACAACATGTGGAGTGAAATGGGATCCCTAAGGGTTGAGCCTAGCATGTTGCCCTCTGGTTTCATTAGAGAGGGATAGCCACATTTCATATCACCAATGTAATCCTTGAAAACAAGTTTCATTCACAATGGTGATATTGATTAAGAATAAATACCTTATTAATAATAGTTTTTTCCTATTAATATGGTCAATCCTAATCAATAAGAACATAGTACAAAACTAGTCTGCAAAGATTCCATGGTGTTTGCAGTCTTAAATGCACAGTACAGGGTCTTCATGTTTGGTGAAATAGTGAGTACTATCAATATTTTTCATGAGTTACATGAGACAGTTTAACATAATCCATGGTTTCCATACTCAGCTTTAAAGGATAGCATTAGCATAATGAAGATGACACGAAAATCCCAAAAGAGCAATGAGCAATAACATTGCTTTTAAAAGATAGCCATCGGGCTATTAAAGTAAGTGATCAAACATAAATGGATAGTGCTTCCAACAAGATCAAAAGTAACTGTCCTAAGTTGCTTTAATCAAGTGAATTTTCAAATGCAAGGACAGTGAAGCAAGTTGCAAAGAGTTTTTCATAAGAAACTAAGCAAACTTGTGGAGACAGAGTGTTAGGGATTTGAAGCAAGCTTCGCATTAGAAGTAGAAATGCTAGCAATATTTGAAATTGATTATGTCTTACATATCAAAAGGTCACAAATGCAGCAATCACAGGTATAGAAAAATTTAATATGATAGCATAAGGAAATCATGTCTATTATGTGCTTTTGTAAGGGAATTTTTAGGAAGTCTAAGGAGCAAAGCAGACTTTTGTAAGTGCAAGTCTCAAATGCAGAAGAGAAGGGGTTTCACATCTTTCAAGGATAGAGATAAATTTTCACTTCATGCTTGGAATCCGAAAGTATTTGTTACAGTGAATCAAATGTCAATGATACAATAAAATTCCTGTGCAAATGAAAGGAGAAAAGCATTATCTGAAAATAGTTACTTGGATAAGCATATTTGAAATGATTTCCTAATGAATAATAGCATGTTCCTCATGCACAAAAGGCATGTTTTATAGGACTTACCCATTGCTATTTTATGAAAATGCAAGGATAAAAACTAATTTTTCAAACTCTCATTCTCCCACAAGCATGGAACCTTTTCAAGTTAGGGTTTGAAAAGAGGTTGACGCATGGCCATTCCTAAAGATGGAAAATGTGCAAAATATGCATAAAGGTTGGGTACAAAAACCAGAGAATGGCCATGAGAACAAAGATAGAGGAAACCTTCAGTTTTTTGTGTTAGAGCTCAACTATAGAGATTTATTGGTACCTGCAATAAGTATGGTTGCAACCATAGAAACCAAAATGTCCATATATTTGTGCAAAAGAATTTGAAATAGCTACAAGAAAATGTATGAGCAAAAGAAATGCAGAGATATCTTCATGCAATGGAGGCGCAGGTTTTGATAACCCAAAAACAAATCTTAATACCTACAACAGAATGTATGGCCGAGGCCAGAAATGCCATTTTTTATACATAAAATGCATGAAATATTAATAAAAGTGCAAGTAATGTATAGAGTATGCATGTAAATGATAGAAAAGCAAGAAAAGTGAAATATAACCATGTTTTTGCAAATGGGCTCGATTTCGAGTGCATGTGTCTCTTCAGGAAATGGAATGATAGATAGAAAATAATTTCCAAAAGCTTACCTCAAGCTTTACATGGTCTTCTTTTCCAGAATATGTGAGAAGATCCCTCTGAGACACCAAAATCTGCCATGGTTGACCCATAGAAAACCCTAGTATGTCAACTCCCTGAAACTTTAGAAGGGTCAGTGAAAATGAAATGAGTTTTTTTTCTTGCATTGGTTTTGTCTGTTAGGGTTTTACCTTAATCTTATGCCAACAACATAAGGTGATTTTTCACCTTTATTTTAAAATATGCAACAAACTAATGTATTCTCGTGGCCCTTTTGTGCCTTAGTGAGTTTCCCTGTACCTATAGGTGTCTTCATGACTTGTAAATTTTGCTTTGACTCATGTATGGTCGAACTAGTGCCTTATTTTTTGCATTGATTTGAATTGTAAAGCATTTGATTTGAATGATATTGTTATAAATAATTAAATTAAGTTGCTACTTTAAATGCAAAAATGGAGTATGATGCCTTTTTGAATGTAATTATGAGTTTGGTTGAGCCTTTATGCTTTGCAAGCATCTTGGAGTTAGTTGGTGCAGTTGGTCGACCAAGGGAGACAATGTAGGACAATTTCTTCTTGTTGTTTGGAGGGAATTAGGGTATGTAGGGGATAGTTTATTATGCCTTCATGGTGGACATGGTCAAAGTTGACCTTTTCAACATTTTGGAGCTCTTTTGGATGAGATTTGTTTGCTATTTTTTTGGCTTTTTGGAGGCATACAACCAAGAAGTTTCTAGTCCTTATTTTGGTGGAGTCTCTTAGTGAACTTATATTCACTTCACTTTTCATTTGTGAAGTTAGTTCTAATTATGCTCTTGTATCTACTTTGTGACTTTTGGAGTCCTTGGCAGACAAGATTGTATATCTTGTGACTCATTTTGACATGTATTCCAGTTTTTACCTTGGAGATCAATGCAGATAAGTTATTTTGATTTTCTTATTTTTTTGTGATCTATTGTGTGTCTTTTGGTGATTGATGCAATTACTTGTGAAAGTGCTTCATTCCTTGTAGTTCGGTTTCATTGGTGGCACCTTTGTTGCAGAAACTGTATTCTTTTGTAGGTTGTGAGTTGTGTTGGAGTTCAAATAGTCCAAGTTGTGAAAATTTCCTTTCCTTCTAGGATTATGCATTATGTCCTTCTCATGAAATACTGATGCAAAGGTATATGTAATTAATTTGTGCAAGTTAAGTTGTGTTGTTGATCAACCTGTGTACGTAGCTATGTTTGCAATTCTTGGTATTTTGGTGCATCACCTTTTTTAAAGCTTTCAATTTTCAATTTATGTTACTTTCCCTTTTCTCTGCAAAAGCTTTAGTTTAGATTATTTTAGGTGACACTATAGGAGCCAGCCTTCTCTAGAGGTCCACTGCAAGTTTAGGTGACCCACAGACTAGGATTGTTCCCATGTTACTCCAAGATGCTAAGTTTTGCAACTTAGCGAGGGTGTAGTTTTGAGGACTAACACAAACATTTCGTCCTATTAAATTAAATACATCAAGTTATTTAATTTAAAATCCCTAATTTTTCTTATTTAATTTAATATCTCTAAGCTATTTAATTGAATATCATTTCACTTTCCCCCTTCTCATTAAATCATTTATTTAATGAATATCATGAAATTCCCCTAATTGACATTATTAAAAGTTTCTTTTAATTATCAATTACTAATTAATCTAATTTCCCCCCACTTGCAAAGGAATATTCCTCTATACATTCCTCCAAAGGGAATATTCCTTCCCCTTTTGCACATTAAAATTTGGATTTAATTAGTGAAATGTCTATTTCCCTCACCCATGAGAATATTCAAAGAATATTCTCTTTCTTCACTCATTTGAAAAGGGGAATCTTCATTTTTTACAACAAACTTACAAGACTTCATATGCAAGTTAACTTACAAGACTTCTTGTGCAAGTTAAAGGTGTGTTTGTTTAAAAGACTAGAAGGCCTTGATTCTTTCCTTGATCCATGTGATCATTGATTCTCATCCGTTGTTGAGAATCCATGATCCATATTTCATCTTTCCTTCATCCTTGACCATTGATTAACCTTTTAATATCAACCCTTCATTTCTCATTTGTCCTCCTATAAATAGGTCACTATTTGGGGACAAATGGATCCATCTTTTAACATCATACTTATGCTATTAAAATCACTTGCACTTGCACTCATATTTAGCATCTTTTAGTTTAATTTACTCGCATATTAGCTTAGCTTCCATGGTAACTTAGATGCATACATTTAGCATATCTCGTAATCAAGGTTTCAATATTTTTAGCTTAAACTCCATTTAGATTAGCTTTGCACACATCCATATTGATCATTTTAGTATAAATCATGTTAAAATAGCTTGCATCATAATCATTTAGCTTTAAATAATGTTTTCATACATATCTATCATCAGTTTTGTCGATTCTCTTCAATAGAATCGATCATAACATGCTCATTTATCCATGGGATTGGGAAAGGGTCGCCATTCCACATCAATATGACACCACTCCCCCAATAGGGCATGTTTTAATGGATTAGAATAAGTATTTCTAAAGCTTTCATAGCTTAATATGATAAGTTTGAATGGATTCCTAGTTTAGTTTTGTTGATTAATCTTATTGGGATTCACATTTAGTGGCATAATTATGCTTTGTATCCTCATGGACCAAGTGTAATCAGCCTGTATTAATCCATCAGTCACATTTTGGTGCTAGAAGGAGGCAAGTATTGATCAAGTTTAATGAATTTTTCTCTCGAAGTCCATTTTTTGGCTTTTATAGGTACAATGACGCTCTTAGAGATTTCAGCGATGCCTTTGTCATGCGTCACCATATAGCAACACTATTTCCATCTAATATAGTGACACGTAATTAAATCACTAGCGCTGATTAAAACAAACTGTGACGCTAATACTTTTTAGACATATCGAGGATTTAAAAATGGCGATGCCACCAAATAGCGACACTGTCATCGTCTCTATCTTGTTGCAGAGTGACACTATTTTTCACCAAAGCGACACTCATTTGAATTATGGTGACGCTATCATGAATAGCGACACTTTTTTATTGGTAAGAAAAACTAGTGAGTAATTTTTAGCATGCATGCTTTAAATTTTTGATTTTATCTACTTTTTGACACATCACTAACTTTTCACTTTTTTAGGCTAACTTGGTTTTGCAGGCTTGGACAATGAAACTTGAAGTGAAGAATGTAAGGAAAGCTAAGGTGCGAAACAAACTCTCCTAAAGCCAAAACCTCAGGGAAGAATGGAGAGGTGTCTTTAAATTTCACAATTATAGTTCAATTAAGATATTCATGAAAGAAATAACAGAAACATTGAAATGAACATACACAGATGAACACCAGATTTACGTGGGAAAACCCTTATGGGAGAAAAACCCACCACACCAAGAAAAGCCCCTTTGTATTACAGTAAAAAAATTACATACAGAGTACGGGCTTCACTCTTTGATGTCAATTTACAGCAACATAATATTCACTGATCAACCTTACATAGAAATGCTCTCAGAAAACATCCATTGAATTCACTCAAAACAATTCGTATTCAAATGAGCAACACTTTGTTATCTCAGACTGTTACTCATCCTATTGTTCATTGAATCGTTCAACATCTTCAATTACAAAATATATCCATGTCATTCACAGTCTGTTGATCTTCCTCACAGGAACGGCCGCAACCGTCCAACTGCTAGCGGTTCCCATTCTGCTTCTCTGATTAGTCAAAGATAAACCATGTAGGATAGTCATTCATTCAAGGCATTCAAACTGTGTCACATGTTAGTGAGACACTAGGTTGTGTCTCCCTGATGCCACAATATCTGATTTTCATTATCACCCAGAGTCATCACCATCGGCAAGAGGTTACACCGAGTTCAAAAAACTATGTTGCATGTCGGTGAGACACTAGCTGTGTCTCCCTTATGCTACAAGACCAATTACACATCCATCGCTATCGGCAGGAGATCAAAATGAGTTCAAAAGTCACATTGACATCAACACTCCCATTGACGAGACTTATTCTATCAGCAAGATCGGCAAGACCTTTCACCGATATCCTCAGTAAACCCATCGCCCAAACAATCGCTAGTCGCTATGAGTCATAATGAGTCCTCAAGTCATACCGATATGAACATCTGTCGGCAAGACTTAAAGGCTATCGCTAAGAGTCATCCCGCAAGTTCCAAGTCACCCTGAGTCCATCCTTCACCAGGAGTCATACCGACAACATACCATACCATCGGTGAGACAATCATTCATCGCCAAGAGTCTCCAAGGTCACACCTCTCACTGAAACCACTTGTCACCCAGAGTCTCCCCGACATTCGATAAGAATAACCTATTGGCCAAACCAACCCACTCGGCAGAGGGTTACACCAAACACAACAAGTCACACCGATAACATCCCTCGCCAAGAGTGTCTCCGACCAAACACCATCGGCCAGAGTCACAATGACTATCAACAGGACAGTTCCATCAGCAAGACTTCTCCCGACACTAAGACTCGTTCCGACTATCCAAGTTACGCCGAAGGCTCAAGTTATGTCGATCGCTGAGAGATTCCAGAAGTCACACCGACAAGCTGACAAATTAAGATCAAAGGCAGATCGGCCAGGCATCTCAACAGTCACAGCGACCATGCTTACTCAGAGGTTTCAGCCTATGAGATTGAGGCACACAATTCCAACAATCTCCCACTTACGAAGATCACATAGGCACCTCCAAAGCACAAAAAACTACTAAAATTCATGGGCATCGAGGCCCATCGAACTGGCACACCACCTAAATTTGTATGTGCTCACTGGCTTCGTCAATGCATCTGCAACATTCTTCAGAGTATCCACTTTTTCTAAAGAGACCTTTCCATCCTCCACCAAATCTCGTACAAAATGATACTACACATCTATATGTTTCATCCTGGCATGGAAAGTAGGATTCTTCACCAAACAAATAGCACTCTGATTGTCACAGTAAATTGTTATTTGCCCTTCATCAAAACCAATGTTAGAACACGAACGTTTTAACCAAATTGCTTCTTTACAGGCGTGCGTTGCTGCCATGTATTCTGCCTCTGTAGTGGACAAAGCGACTACAGCCTACTGCTTACTCATCCAACTCACTGCACCACCATTCATCATGAAAATATATCCACTGGTGGATCTTCTACTATCAATGTCCCTGCTTAATCGAATCCACATAGCCTCGAATCTGAGAGTCCTCGCAATTCAACCAAGTTTCCATGGTAACACAAATGTATATCTGAAGTGCCCTTCAGATATCTAAACACTCTCTTCCACAGCATCCAATGTGTCCTTCCGGGGATTAGCCATAAAGTGACTAAGTACTCCCCCTTTGGCAGGGGAAATGTTTGGCCTTATGCGGAACCATTGCATACATTAAACTACCAACACTAGCATAAGGAACTCTGGTCATGTCCTTTATCTCAGTAGGAGATATTGGACAGTCTTCAACATATAGCTTCATTCCTTGCAAAACTGGAACAACTAGCTGCTTGCAGTCATTCATACAAAATCTCTCCAGAACAGTATTAATATACTTACTCTGACTGAGCCAAAGTTTTCTACTTTTCCTATCCCTGGTTATTTCCATTCCCAGAATATACCTTGCTGCACCAAGATCTTTCATTTCGAACTGCGGACAATGATACTTAGATGAAATCATTAACTTACTATTGCCTATGAACAACATATCATCAACATAGAGAGCAATAATAAGAACTTGATCACTTCGACTTTGTAATACACACAATGATCAGATTTTGATCTTACAAATCCCAATGACAAAACAAAAGTTAATCAAACTTACGGGTACCACATTCTAGGAGGCTGCTTTAATCCATCTGGAGATTTTTCAACTTGCAAAACCAGTTTTTTTACCTTTCTCCATAAAGTGCCGGGCTAGGACATATAAATTTCTTCTTCAAGATCACCATGAAGAAATGTTTTTCACATGCATCTATTCAATCTCGTCATACGTTCTGCAGAGTGACAAAGAAATCTGATAGATGTCGGCTTAGCTATAGGAGAAAAATTTCCCCATAATCAATTCCCTCTACACGGGAATAACCCATGTAACCAACCTCACCTTATACTTTCCACATTGCCATCGGACCTATTTTCTTTTTAAATACCATTTGCAGCCCAACTTTTTTCGCCCGAGGAAGGGCACCAAACTCAAGTATCATTCTTTTCTAATGATGTCATTTCTTCATTCATGGCTTCCAACCAAGAGTTTGAATCGGACATTCTAAATGCCTCTTTCATGAGTCCTAGGCTCATCAATGCTAGAAATTAAAGCATAGGCACAAGTAGAATCTATCAAGAAAACCCATACCCTATCGGGGTTGCTTTCTTTGAGTTGACCTCCTCACTTCTTGAGGTTGTTGTTCTTCTTCGAACTATGAGCTCTCCTCGGTTTAGGTACATTTTGAATTTTCAATTCCTCTTTTATCGGTGTCAAAGGAATTTCAACTACATCCTTTTTGTTTTTACGATTTTTTCTACCAAATCCAAGATAGAAGGCTTCAGCTCACGAAAAATACACTTCTGCTATATAGAACCTTCTCTGTATCAGGATTCCAAAGCTTGTATCCTTTTATGCCAGCACTATAACTAATAAAAATACATTTGACATCCTTGTTTTCCAATTTAGATCTTTTCTCATACGACACATGTGCATATGCCTCACATCTAAAGACTCGAATGTGTCTCAGAGAGGGCTTCTTTCCAGACCATGCTTCCAAAGGTGTTTTCTCAACAAGAGCAGAATTCAGAGAACAATTTATCAAGTAACATGCTGTTGCAACTGCCTCAGCCCAGAACTTCTCCTCCAAGCCAGCACTGCTAAGCATACTTCGTGCTCTTTCCATCAATGTCATGTTGAGCCTTTCTACAACTCCATTTTGTTGTGGAGTGTAGGGTGTAGTTTTATGTTTTTTAATCCCCTGATCTTTACAGTACCTCTCAAAATCATCAGAACAAAACTCACCGCCATTGTCAGTCCTTAAACATTTTATTTTTCTTCCAGTCGAATTTTCTACAAGGTTCTTAAATTCCTTAAACAAACTGAACACTTCTAATTTACTTTTCAAAAAATAGACAAATGCCCTTCTTGAATAATCAGCAATAAAAGATACATAGTACCTTGACTTAGAAAAAGAAGGAACATTCACTGGACCAAAAACATCAAAATGTATATAATCAAGCAAACCAAAAGATTTGTGAGGACTGGAATAAAATGAAACACGGTGTTATTTACCATATATACAATTTTCACAAAATTCGAATTCAAGGTTACAATCATCAAGCCCCTCAACCAAGTTTTTATTCTTCAATTTTTTTAAACCTTTTTCACCAATGTGGCCAAGCCTATGATGTTAGAGCATAGTCTTTTCTACTGGAAGTTTAACTTCCATAGAGTTTACACTATCAGGAACTTTTACCTTCTTTTCTCCATGAGTAGCTTTATGTGACTTTACAGAGACACTATAGCATTGCACAACATGTGCATCCAGCTTATACAAGGTACCAATATGAGCACCCCTTGCTAGCACCATAGAGCCTCTAGTCATCTTGCAACCATTTCCTGAGAACATGACTTGCACTCTAATATCATTCAGCTTACTAACAGAAAGTAAATTTTGAGTCAGACTTGGTATATGCATTACATCATTGATTCCCTTCACTCTTCCATCAGGGAATTAAATTATGACTCTTCCACGGCCAACTATTTCCAAAGATGAATCACTTGCCAAATACACCTTTCCACCATCGTAATTTCCACACTTCGTGAACCAGTCTCTATGAGATGTCATGTGGAAAGATGCTCCAGAATCAATCATCCAGATATCATCTGATGCCTATGTAGCCAAGGCTACAATGAAAGCGTCTGTATCACTCTGAGAAGAATCATTGTCAGAAGAATTCCTCTTCTTCTTCTTTTTCTCCTCTTTGCAATCCTTTTGGACATGACCAGGTTTCCCACAATTCCAACACTTCACCTTGGACTTCTTTCTAGGAGACTTTGATCTCCCTTCTGATTTGGATTTGGACTTCTTGTCCTTCTTCTTGCCTTTTTCTCTCGATCTGCCTCTAACAGCAAGAGCCTCCTTTGCCATCTCAGAAGATTTCCTTCTCATCTCTTCTGATAACAAAGAAGCAACAACATCTTCCATCTTAAAAGTGGATCTCGTACTCCCAATAGCCATCACCAAGTGATCCCAAGAATCTAGCAAAGAACATAATAACAACATACAGCGATCTTCTTCATCAATCTTCACACCCACAGATGCTAACTGAGCAATTAGCATGTTGAAAGCATTCAAATGATCAACAATAAATCCTCCCTCCTGCATTCTCAAAGTGTACAGCTTCTTCCTCAAGAACAATTTATTCACCAAGGACTTTCCCTGATAAATAGCTGCCAGTCTTTTCCACAAGGAAGATGCAATCTTTTCTTCATGAACATTTAGAAGAACAAAGTCTACTAAATAGAGCCTTATCAAACCCTTTGATTTTCTATCTGCAAGGTCCCAATTCTCTTGCTTCATGCATGTAGGCTTCGTTCCAAACACAACAATCCAAAGATCACGGTCAACCAATAGATCTTCCATTTTAAGTTTCCACAACTCAAAATTGCTGCCATTGAATTTCTCAATTTCAGTCTTTCCTGACGTGCTTTCCATCTTAACCTCTAATTCGAATTACCAAACTTCTACAAGACTCCCACTGAATAGAATTGACACAAAAAACCTAACATACCCACAAGGATAACACAACTGGCCAGGCTCTGATGCCACTTGTAAGGAAAGCTAAGGTGCAGAACAAACTCTCCTAATGCCAAAACCTCAGGGAAGAATGCAGAGGTGTCTTTAAATTTCACAATTACAGTTCAATTAAGATATTCATGAAAGAAATAACAGAAACATTGAAATGAACATACACAGATGAACACCAGATTTACGTGGGAAAACCCTTATGGGAGAAAAACCCACCACACCAAGAAAAACCCCTTTGTATTATAGTAAACAAATTACATACAGAGTATGGGCTTCACTCTTTGATGTCAATTTACAGCAGCAAAATATTCACTGATCAACCTTACATAGAAATTCTCTCAGAAAACATCCATCAAATTCACTCAGAACAATTCGTATTCAAACGAGCAACACTTTGTTATCTCAGACTGTTACTCATCCTATTGTTCATCGAATCATTCATCATCTTTGATTACAGAGTATATCCATGTCGTTCACGATCTATTCATCTTCCTCACAGGAATGGCCGCAACAGTCCAACTGCTAGTGGTTCCCATTCTACTTCTCTAATTGGTCGAAGACAAACCACGTAGGATAGTCATTTGGTCAAGGCGTTCAAACTGTGTCGCATGTCAGTGAGACACTAGGCTGTGTCTCCCCGATGCCACAATATCCGATTGTCGTTATCGCCCAGAGTCATCACCATCGACAAGAGGTTATACCAAGTTCAAAAAACTATGTCGCATGTCAGTGAGACACTAGTCGTCTCCCCGATGCTACAAGACCGATTACACATCCATCGCTATCGGCAAGAGTCACTACTATCGGCAGGAGACCAAAACAAGTTCAAAAGTCACATCAACATCAACACTCCCACCGGTGAGACTTACTCTATCGGCAAGATCGGCAAGACCTTTCACCAATATCCTTAGCAAACCCATCACGTAGACAATCGCTAGTCGCTATGAGTCATAACGAGTCCTCAAGTCATACCGATATGAACATCTGTCGGCAAGACTTAGGTTGTCGCTAAGATTCACCTCATAGGTTCCAAGTCACCCCGAGTCCATCCTTCGCTAGGAGTCATACCAACAATCGACCATACCATTGGCGAGACAATCATCCGTCGCCAAGAGTCTCCAAGCTCACACCTCTTGCTGAAACCACTTGTCACCTAGAGTCTCCTCGACATCCGATAAGAATAACCTATCGGCCAGACCAACCCACTTGGCAGAGGGTTACACCGAACACAACAAGTCACATCGATAACATCCCTCGCCAAGAGTGTCTCCGACCAAACACCATCGGCCAGAGTCACAATGAC
Organism: Sequoia sempervirens; assembly: GCA_007258455.2. Classification (NCBI taxonomy): domain Eukaryota; kingdom Viridiplantae; phylum Streptophyta; class Pinopsida; order Cupressales; family Cupressaceae; genus Sequoia; species Sequoia sempervirens. The sequence goes on from VDFB02281492.1 coordinate 190,608,978, forward strand.
TATCAACAAGACAGTTCCATCAGCAAGACTTCTCTCGGTGCTAAGACTCATTCTAACTGTCCAAGTTATGTCGAAGGCTCAAGTTATGCCGATCGCTAAGAGATTCCAGAAGTCACACCGACAAGCTGATAGATTAAGATCAGAGGTAGATCGGCCAGAAATCTCAGCAGTCACAGCGACCATGCTTACTCAGAGGTTTCAGCTTGTGAGATTGACACACACAATTCCAACAAAGAAGCATCCTACTTGATGAGTCTAGTTTATGATCTAATTTTGGGTAGAATTTATGATTTATTTGTTGAAGTTGTCATGGACCTTGATGTTAAGTGTTGATATTTTTATGATATTTCCTCAAAACTACAGACATTGGACCTAATCCTATTTCTACAAATCTTTAATGACATTGGCATGTTGGATTGACTATCTATATTAATTTTGCATGTGGTTAATGAATGTTCTTTAAGATGGTTATAGATATGAAATTATTATGTGTACTAACATTGCCATGCAAATATAATTTGAGGATACTAAATTAAGAAAGACACCGCCAACTAGGCATGCACCATAACGTCTAGCAAGGGAATCGTTCAAAGGTCAAAGGAGGTTGACAACAGGAGATTCCTCATGCAAATAAAATGTAACCACTTTGTAAATGATCTTTATTGATGTTGAGCAAATATAGGTGTTACTGTTGTGCTAAATCCATGTTGAGGCAGGCACATCTGACCAAATTCCATGTGCATGTAACTGCCTCTCCATTTTCTGTGATTTCCCTAAAATGGTGTCCTCCCAATCCATGGAGTTGACCGCCTTACTTAGTTGCTAGTATAAATAAGGATCAGATGATCCTTCTCAGGAGGTTGTGTGATCTGATGATGTACTTGCATTCTTAAGTTTTCAACAATACAGTTATACTACTCTTTTTGTACTCATGATTCCAGTGAATAAAATGAAGTTCTAAGTTTGAGCATCTGAGTTTACATTAGTATTAGAGGATACTCATCCAAGGGGGCCCACTTGGTGAGCAATCCGTCCTTTAGCTTAGTTTAGCCTAGTTATTACTTTATGTTTAGTAATTAGTTAAGAATTTGGAGTTGACTATTCTTGTAGCCACTAGAATTTCATTCTCTAACTATTCCTGCAGCCAAAGCAAGCAAATTAGTTTCCTATTTGTTGCTCAGATTTTCATTATTTTCATGCATTTTAGCGTATTATGGTTGTTGGTTGATGTTTAGCATTTATGTTGTTCCTTTCCAAACAATTTACTTTCAGCAGTGTGTCTTTCTTAACCATAGAATGAAAATGGCTACTTTGGTTCCTAGTGCACATATTGTGCTAACCCATTTTAAGTTCATGTCCCTGGGTTGACAAGTTAAATGCACCTTCATGATGATTGAAATAGCTATTCAGGTTAGATGTCCAATCTATAAATCACGATTGTAAAGGCCTAGTTGTTAAATCATTGTAGGAGGCCGACATTTTTGGCTTTGTTGTCGATGATGGTGTCAAACTACAGAGTTCTTTGGAGTCATTAGTAGTTTTTCTTCCTATAGTATTTATGAAAGTTGTTCTTAGTACATCCCTCATTTAGCAAGTAATGACCCCCTTTTTCTTTACCAATTCTTTGTGTGAGCTAGTTGATAGTGAGTTGATACTGCATGCATAGAGGAAGGAGAAGAGATGTTTATGGGATATTCCTTCCTAATAATCCTAATCCATTCTAGTTAGTTGAATATCAAAACCTACCAAGAGAAGAAGAAGAAGAAGAAGAAGAAGAAGAAGATCCACACCCCTTTGCTGATGCATATCTTGATCTGATTAGCTCTGAAGTTTTCTCTAAAGACCAAAATCAGCTTGAGAATCCCTTTGATTTGGAACTACATGAAGTAGGCATGGGCAATGCAAATAGAAACAAACCTAACCAACTAGCTTTTCCTTTCCCCATTACCCATCAGAATGAAGTTGACAACATCAAAAATATCCCTGCTTTAGCACTTCCCTATGGACTTGTCATAAAAGATCCTAATACCTTCTTGTTTGATTATGGCATACTCTATAGGAGTTATGACTATACCACCGATGCCCATAGGCTTAAGCTATTTCTTACCTGTTGATGGCGATTTTGGCACCACAACAATGCAAGCAGAATATTGCTACCCTGCTTCTCCTAAAGAGAAAGGCAATGCATGGATGCCTTAGCTCCCAAGGTCTTGGTAGTTGGGTCTCAGCTGTGCTGATGTTGCTCAGTGGCCAATGCAATAGTAATATTCAAGGGGCCTGCTAGTATTGGGCTTCTGGATTATTCTAAGATCAAACATGAAATGCAACCTACTTTAACTGGGGTTTTAAAGAAAAAACAAAAGATAGATCAGGGTTTTGAAATAGAAAAGAACAATAGTTTATCCCACCTTAACCAGACTTGCTAACTTCAAGGAATTTACAAACTAAAACTGCAGAACAAAATTAACTTGTGATCAACACATAGTTGCATTCATTCACAGTGTTGATTTTAACACTGATTATAAACTACCATTTAAGCAAAACACAAAATGAGATTTCATTCCTTGAAAGTTTTCAAAATCAAATGATTGACTTAAGATAAATACCGTTCTGGAACACAATATGGAGTAGACTCGAATCTGGTTGCTTCTACTCTGGGTGAGACAGATAAGCAACATTTACAAATCTGGCACAATCACCAGTGTACAAAAAACCTGTGTCTTCAAACTGCTTCCATCTACACTAAGAGAACTTTTGAAAATACATTCCAATCTGTATTGAAACCTAACTGCTAACCAAGAAGACAAGAGAAGCTCTCATTATTGAGAATCAAGATGCAACTCTATCTCCTTCTACTAAATGACTAACTCCTAATAATTCTCTAAACCTAGAAGTTCTAATCTAGAAGTCGTGACACTAAAAGTTTCAGACCCCCTTTACAAAGAGGCAAGAATGCCATATATACACCCCCTCCCAAGAAGAATGTTGGCCCCTATTTTTAGGGTTTACAAAATATCTGTGGTGTCAAAGGGTCAGTGTCTAGATCTTTCTGAGGAAAGTCGGTCCTGTGATAAATCTGAATCCTTGCTGTCTTATGTCGGTGAAGATTGCTTCCTGGAAAGATCTGTAGATCTTTTGCATCTACCACACTTAATTATGGCCTCAATGTCCATTTTCGAACTCCAGCGGTGCTGCTTTGAATGCCCCAAAATATCACCATTAATGTCGAGCTACCCCTATCAGTAGATACCAGCCGTCCATTTGACTCACGGCTTTATCTTCTTTCTTCGACGCTCTTCCCGCTCCAGCTTCGTTCTTCTGTAAGTCGTCGATGTAGCCTGGGACAGTCGGTGAGATGTTTCGGTGAGCCACAGAGGTAATACCGATCTTGCAAAGACCATTAGCAAGACTGTGTCTTTTCGGTGAGACCACATAGCAAAGTCTTTCTCTCAGCGAACTCTACTTTCTTTCGGTGGGGCCCCCTCTTTGTTATTGGCATGACTTCCCGTGGTCGGGGAGATCTCACGGCAAAGTTACTCTATTCTGGAAAAAGCCCATTCCCCTTCGAGGAGACTCTGCTTAGTCGGAAAGACCATCCATCGAGCTTCAAAACTCTCACTGAGATCCTTGAGATGTATGATTATGCATAGAACTTGACCCTGCAAAACAAGGTCTCCATTAATCTTCTAAATCACAAAAATATCCTGCTCAAACTTACCCATAACACTTCTTATTTTACTATACTTCGTAAGGAAAGACTTACCTCCAACGGAGGCAGAACCAAATCCGAACGGGAACAATACTTACCTTCAATACCGGCGGGGCAGAACCAAATGGAAACCGGAATCAGAACTGGGGTCGGGTGGGGACAAGCCAAGGAAATAATCGACATTTCCAAGTTCATACCCCGAACTGACTCTGCTTCCATGAAGAAACCCTAAACGCAAAGGACGGCCACAAAACACCGATGGAGCCGGAGCGAAATGACGAACTAGGCAAAACCGAGGTTGGAACCAAATCCGAACCAGAAACTTTGATGTCACCCAAAAAGAGGAACAAAAAGGAACAGAAAGAAAGAGAAAAGGGGAAGGAAAAACCCCACGACAAAAACAAAGGAAACCAAAAGCAAAAGAAACAAAGACGCAGAACCAGTATCGAAACCAAATCCAAACCAAAAATTTTGAGGAAGTTTTTGGGTTCGGCCCTAGTTCCGGTTCCGGGTCCGCCAAAACAACAAAAAAAGAAAATGCCCAAGGCCGAAAAGAATGTTAAGGCAAAGGACTTTATCGACAAAAAAAAACAACGAAGAGAGAAGAAAAGGCGAGGTCGGACCCGGGACGGAGCCCGAACGAGGAACCTGAGAAAGTTCAACATTCTAAGTCGGTCCCGGACCCGACTCCGATAAAGAACAAAGGAAGAAGACAAAGAACAGTCGAAACCGGAACCGGGGGCGAAACAAGACCAAAACATAGAAGGAATTTCCAAGTCCGGTATTGGTCCCGGTTCCGCCTCCGACAGAACTTTGAAAGGAAAACACCTAAGGCAGAAAACAAAAGGCCAACGAGAAAAAGACAAAAAGGGGGACCCATTTTGATCCAAATCAAAGTGGGGTGGTTATGCAAGGCATAACACTACCACTCTGAAAGAAGCTGCATTAAGATGGTTTGTCAGCCTAGCAAGAGATATTGTGGAAACTTGGGAGGACATGAAGACAAAATTCCTTGAGAAATACAAGGAGTATTGCAAGGGCAGTGACATGAGAGGAGGTGACATTTTTACGATGCATCAAAAGGAAGATGAGAGCCTAGATGATTATATTGCAAGGTTTTTGTTTTGCCTACAAAAATCACCACACCATACACTTAATGAAGACTCAAAAAAGTTGTTTTTCCTTAGAGGAATTAATGACAATTGCACTTATGCCTTAGACCTAATAGGAGATATCTCCCAAGTTCCTTAGGAGGATATCAAGAAAATATGCCAGAACTATTCTAGGGCAACTTCAAAGAAAGGGAAAACTTACCAATCCTCTATGGGTAAGTCATCTACCAGTGGAGTAACTTCAAAGATGGAGATCACACACTTGCTGGTATATTTCAAGCAAGACATTATAAAAAATCTAGCTACTCGGCTGGATACACTTTAGGCCAAGAAGAAACAAGAGGAGGTAGAGGCAATGTTGGCAAAGTATTGTCCCCATTGCAGAGAAAAGAAGGACTGCAAATACAAGATGGTAGCTAATATTGAAAGTAAGCAGATTCCACCAGAGTTCAAACCAATTCAAATTGAAGAAGATCAAGTCTACTATGTTGCACAAAGGAGGCCTTGGGCTCCAAGACAAGGTATGCCACCAGATCCACTCTTTTATGTTGGGCAATATTTCAATTCCTATTCATCTGGTAACCAATGGCAGCCCCCATATCCATCCAACTATGGAGGATATCCACCACAGCCTTGGGGTAACCCTCTAAATGCTTTTCCCAATCATCAAAAGTCTTCACCCCAGTGGCAACAACCTCTGGGGAATTGGCAGCAATTTCAAGGGCATTGGCAGCCACCTCCAGGAAATTGGTAGTAAACAAATCAATGGAGGGGAGGACAACAATGACCTACCCAGACAACCAATTACATGCAGCCACCTTCTCAGCGCCAGCAACCTGCTATAATGCCTCCCCCTACTAATTCAAGTTCAAATGCACCTAAACCTACTCAGTGACCAGCTCATCCCACACCCAATCCAAATAACAAACCACAACAACAACCTGTATACTTTGTTGATTCAAACCAATTCCCTGCATATGTTATGAGTGTAAGTGGCATCCACTTGCATTTAAGAACTGCTTGACCAACCCCTTCCAAGCCCATTATCACTGAGCTTCCTATGGGAGAGGAAGAGGAACCTCTAAATGATCCCATTCAGCCAAGTGCATCTAAAAATCCTGAACTAGTCCAAGTCAAGCAAACTGGACAAGAACCACCATTTCCTTAGAGATTGGAAGTTGCCAAGAAAAAAGAAGAAAAGGAGGATACAACCTTTGACATCTTGGATTAGCTAAAGCATATATGTGACTAGATACCTCTATTTCAGGCCATAAAGGATGTCCCAATCTATGCAAAGACAATCAAAGAAGCATGCCTCGAGAAGCCAAGCAAAAAGAAGAAAGACCCCACTACGATTCATGTGGTGGGACAACTAGCTGATATCATGCTTGGAAAAGTGATTATCCCTAAGTACAATGACCCAGGTAGTCCTATGGTAGTAGTTGTTATAAATGAGATTCAAATAAAGAATGCTTTGATTGATTTAGGGGCAGCAATAAATGTAATGACAAAGGACATCCTGCAGCAACTAAGCGTTGCAAGCATGAGATCTACTCCTACTATCCTGCAGCTTGTTGATAGTTCTATTGTTAAGCCTGATGGTATAGTGGAGGACTTTGTGGTAATTCTAGACTCATGGGAGTATCCAACAGACTTCATGATTCTTTCTCCTAAAGCTACATTAGGCGAGTATCCCATTATTCTTGGAAGGCCATGGTTAGCAACTATAGACGTATATATTGGATATCAATCAGGGGACATGACCATTTATGATGGGAAAAGCACCCAAAAAAATTTTCTTTATCTTCCTTCTCAGCCATCCCATGATGAGGATAATCATGTATAGCCACATGTTGGTGAAGAGTTCGAGGAAGTTAATTTTGTGGTGTAGCTTATGATGTTAGGCAGAAGCTCCTTCATGCAGCTTCAAGATGAAGATGAAGTATTGGTTAACATCATTCATAACCATTGTGAAGTGGAGGAAGCATCATCTTCTCATCTGCTACTCTAGTCAAGACACTTATGCCTACTATTCCTACAACCATTGTTCCTACAAACGTTCTTCTTGCAGCCAATGTTCCTACAGGCATTGTTCCTGCAACCACTCTTCCTATAGTCAGACTTCCTACAGCAAAAAGTATGTCCCATACATTTTTTTCATATGAACTCAAGGTACCATGTGTTAATGAAGCAGCTATGATAGAGTCAACTACACAAGTACAGGTGTTAGAAGGAAAATATCTGAATATTAACAGCAAACTAAATGAAGAACAACAATTGTTGTTGGAAAACTTACTAAGGACCCACCAACATGCATTTACGTGGGAATATCATGATATGAATGGATTGGAACCTAAGCTTTTCATTCACAAAATTTACATCAGAGATGATTGCACCCCAATGAGGCAGCCACAAAGAAGAATTAACCCTGCACTGAGAGAAATTATAAAAAGGGAACTACAGAAATTGCTAGATGCGGGATTTATCTACCCCATTTCAGATAGCCAGTGGTTGTCTCCATTAGTGATTGTGCCCAAGAAAGGAGGTAAATAGCAATTTTGTGTTGATTACAGAGAAATCAATGCTACCACGAAAAAGGACCATTTTTCCTTATCTTTCATAGATCAAGTTTTGGACTCACTTGCAGGAAAGCAATACTTTTCTTTTCTAGATGGCTTCAGTGGCTATAACTAGATCCAAATTTCACCTAGGGACCAAGAGAAGACCACCTTTACCTATCCATGGGGGACCTATGCTTACTCGATACTCCCATTTGGCTTATGCAATGCACTTGCAATTTTTTAGACGGTAGTCATTAGCATATTTTTAGACATTTCTCATGATTGCATGGAAAATTATATGGATGATTTCACCACCTATGATTTTGATTTCAATGAAGCATTGGAGAATCTCAGGAAAGTCCTACAGAGATGTGAAGATCACAATCTCTCTTTAAATAGTGAAAAGTGTTTCATGATGATGCAAGAAGGTGTAGTTCTTGGACACTACATCTCCCACAAAGGAATTCAAGTAGACCCTGCAAAGATTGAGGTGATCACAAATCTACCCACACTTATAAGACAGAAGGATGTTAGGAGTTTCTTGGGCCATGTACGATATTATAAGAATTTCATCAAAGATTTTAGCAAAATAGCAGCACCATTATATACTCTTCTCACTAAAGATGTTGAATTCCAGTGGACTGAAGATTGTGACAAGGCATTTTCTGATTTGAAGGTAGCCTTGACTCATGCTCCTGTACTCAAAGGACCTAATTGGGAGCTTCCTTTCCACATCCATATAGATGCATTAGATTAAATGCCATAGGAGCAATATTAGGATAGAAAGAAGAAGCTATTAAAAATGACATTTATTTTGTCAGCAAAAATTTGCAGGGAGTTGAATTCAACTATACAGTGACAGAGAAAGAAATGTTGGCAATGATCTATGCCCTAAAAAAATTCAGGCATTACATAACAAGTTACCAAATATTTGTGCACACTAATCATGCAGCCATTAGATATCTCATGGATAAACCTTTTATCTTTGGTAGGCTAGCAAGATGGTTATTGTTGATGCAAGAGTTTGACATAACCATTGTGGATAAACCAGGGAAGGCCAATGTTGTTGTAGACTTTCTTTCAAGGTTGACTACATTAGGGGATAATCAAGCCATAGATGACTCTTTTCCTGATGAGCATCTATTCTCCATTAGTATACAAACACCCCGGTATGCTGACATAGCTAATTATCTAGTCACAGGTAGGGTTCCTCCTCACTTCTTGCCAAAAGAGAGAAGGGCACTCATTGAAAAATATTTTCCTTTCTCATGGATTGTTGGATGTTTATTTTATACTGGACCAGACCATGTCATGAGGAGATGTGTGAGAGAAGATGAGACATATGACATTTTACATGCATGTCACAATGAACCATGTGGAGGACATTTTTCAGCCAAGAGGACAGCAATGAAGATTTTGAACATAGGATATTACTGGTCAACACTCCATAAGGATGCAAGAAGGTATACAATAAAATGTGATAGATGCTAAAGAATGGGTAGACCAACCAAATTTGATCAGGTGTCACTTTAACCTCAAGTATTAATCACTCCCTTTGACAAGTGGGGATTGGATTTTGTAGGACCCATTGACCCTCCATCAAATGGTAAGTCTTATATCCTAGTATGCACTAATTATGTAACTAAGTGGGTAGAAGTTAAGGACGTGAAGCATTCAAGAGATAACAAGGTTGTAGAATTTATTTATGAGGATATTTTCAAAAGGTATGGAATTGCAACAGAGATAGTAACTAATCAAGGGGCTCAATTCATATCAACCCTTGTTGCAACACTAGTCAATGAGTACAACATAAGATATAGGAAGTCTACTCCTTATCACCCCCAGGCCAATGGCCAAGTTGAGGTGATCAACAGAGAAATTGAAGCTATTATGACCAAAACAATAGCTATCCACCGAAAGGATTGGGAAAAAAAGTTACTAGAAGCTTTTTGGGCCTACATAACTACTTGGAAAACAACTATAGGCTTCACTCCATTTGAGTTGTTGTATGGAAAGACAGCCATGATGCCCATTGAATTTGAACATAAGACTCTTAGGATTGTAGTAGATTTGGGGATGGATATCTCTGAGGCACAAAGAGAAAGAATCATGCAACTGAATGCTTTGGATGAGATTAGGAGAGCAGCCTTGCATCACACAGAGGTAGTGCAGAATCAAAGAATCAAGTGGCATGATAAATTCATCAAGGACAAGAAATTTCAACCAGGTGACTGGGCGCTACTTTATGACTCAAGGTATCAGGACAATGCTGGAAAATTGCAGACAAGGTGGCTAGGACCATATGAGGTTGTTGAAGTATTCCCTAATGGTGTTGTTCAGCTCACTACTATTGACCCAGTCAGATTCAAGTTGCTTTTCAATGGTCATCGCCTCAAATTGTATCACAAGTCAACTTCCAAGGAGGAGTTGCTACAGCAATTCACTCAACATGTTGCACCTGAGCTTCCTGCAGCCAAAGGAAGTGGACCTAGTGTCCCTCCTACTAGCTAATTAAGGTATGTACTTGTCATAATAAAGACTTCCACTTTTGAGGGAGTCCACTTCTCCACCCATCCACCCATCCATCTCCACTTTTCTCTCTCTTCCATCACTTCATTCCACTCCACCTCATTCCTCCTCATTTTCATTAATTTGTCAACTTATTTCCTAAAAAGGCAAACGATACTTTATCCACAATCTTTGCAACAAATCCTCCACACATTCAGGTATGTTCGCATTAATTTCTATATCTTAATTGTCTTTAGTGCATTCATCTATTGTTGTACGTTAATATAGACATTCACCATAGCATGCCATTATTCCCTCCCCCTGTCAAATCATCATCTCGCATGTGAGGACACATGCCCAAATTTAGGTTGGGGGGGAGGAAAAATATATGAATACTTTTCCCACGTGTTAGTCCATGTTGGTCTATGTCAACAAAATTTAAATTGAGTCTATTTGAAATCTAAGTGAGAAGACATCTCGCATGTGTGAGGTGACACCAACTACCGCCGCTATTTATCTCCATCATAGCTTTCCTTTATTACTCCTCCCTTGCCATTATTGACCCTGTCACAATCTCAAGTTGCAAACAAAAGGTAAAAAGGGAAAATTCAGTCGACATTGGCATTGGAAATTTGGCAAGTGTTGCAAGAAGGTGAATTTGGTTTTTAGACAAGAATTGTAGGAAGGAAACCACAAAGTGATTGTTTAATTATAGGCAATGGGAGGTGGATTAATTTGAAATGAACCCATGGTGCATGATGTATTAGTGCAGGATGCACCCTACCTAGCCAAATTTAGAAATTGCGGGAGGTTAGACTACTTCCTGAAGTGGGATGGTTTTGATGAATACATTGCACTAGAATTCGCCCAAACATTATCTGAAGGGAAGGTCACTATAAAAGGGCTAGAGGTCATGGTGACTAAAAAAAGGATTGTAGAAGTTATAGGGTTACCTACCGATGGTGAACAGTACCCTGCCTCTAGAGAGGTCAGGTTAGCTAGGGCTAAATTTACAGAATTGAGCAACCCTCCATTGAGCATAGATAAACAAGGTGTGAAGAGAACCTCTCTGCCTGAGCCATGGAAGCAAATAGTTGTTTATGTCATAAGATACATCACCTATGAAGGTCTCTTGTTGAATCTACATTTTATGCACTTCAAAATTTTGAATCACATGAGGCACGAGAGGAGGATGAATGTGTCGAACTTGCTATACAACCTTCTTTCAATCATGATGGTCAAGACTCAAAAAGGTAGGGACAATTTTGTTTCCCACCATTGTCTGATTAAATTGTTAGTTGAGAAATCTATGCATGATATGTCTGGAATGACCTGGGAAGAAACCATAAAAATTGATCAAATTAGATCTGAGCACTTGTGACCTAGGGTTTTACCTGAACCTCGTAGGTCTAGCAGGAGATTGAGCATGGTTGAAGCCACTCTTGGTGCTTCAACCTCTGGTGTAGACCCTAGTGTAAACCCTCCTACAACAGAAGAAACCATAGAAATTAGTTCTTCTGGGATAGAGCACTCAAACAAAGAAAGTTCCTCCCCAGATTCTGATGATGATGTTCCACTTGGCATGCTAATGAAAACTAGGGCACAAAAGAGAGAGGCAAAAATGAGAAAAGGAAAAGCTAAAAATCAGTCGGCAGAAAAATAAGTACCAAGCTCTAAGAAGCGGAAGGTTGACACTGTTCATCCTACAGCCAAAGAAAAACATGAAAGCCCTCCCAGAAAATCAAGACCAGTCGGGCCAACCTTTGGTATGCCTCCGCAGGAAATCCCTAAGTCTAGAGAAACATCACAGGGGGACACAAAAGCTCCAATAATGTAGGTGAATGTCGAGGAAGAGGATATATTTGAGATGACGACAAACATAACATTGGCAGATCTTATTGATATTGTAGAACAAGTAGAGAATCAAGGGTATGAAGAAACTCAAGATTTCCTACAGCAAGAGATCATGTGGCATGAGCAAGAGAAAGAACAAGAGTAGGAGTTCCTGTAGCAAAAACAAGAACAAGAACAATCAGTGCCCCTGCAGCTAAAATTGACAAGACAGTCTGAATCCTTGCAGTTAGTACTATATAGGGAGCAAGCATTAGTTCCAGGGAAAATGCTAGTGGGAATGCATAACCCCCTTGATTTTTCAATGCACATGGTAGCTATGCATTTATGGAAAGAGATGCAAAGAAGGGAAGAAGAATGGAAGGAGGAGAAACACAGATTGAAGAAGGAAATTAAAAAGAAAGATGAGGAGATTGAAGACAAGGATGCAAAAATTGCCACCGTGAAGAAGAAGGTGGATGATATGGCAACCTTGGTACCATAGATTTTAGAATGCAGGACCCCTCCAAGGGTCTATGCTCTACATTTGAAGGAGAAATATCTTTCTTTTAAGCTGACAAGGATTGTCTCATATTTGAACCCTTCCATTGAGACTCATGTTGAATTTTTCAATGCTTATCGAATTGTTTCCCCTGAAATGAAGAATTGTTGTGCGAGTTTTATTTGCATAATTATGCTGTGACTCAAGACCATGATTGGAATCCATTTGTATATGTTGGGGATGTCCAATTAAGGGCATTCATGTCCTGGGTGCAAAATGAGAATAGTTGGGGACAACAATATGCGGCTTATAAGCAATTGGAATCCAACATCCCTCTGCCCATCAGGGCTAAATCAAGAAACTGAAGGAACATTTACAGGGAATGGTACAAAATGATTTTCAGACCTAGCTATGGTAAAAGGATTATGCCTTGGATAGAAGTAGTCTACAGTGAATATGAGGTGATGGAAAAAGAAAAAGAGGAAACTATGAAGAGATACCTCTCACAAAGATGGAACAACCTAACTAATGAGCTAAAACAAGTTGCAAAACTATGTTGCAGCACTTACAAGAATTGATAGATATATACAGATTGGAAGAACAAAGGGATGATTTTGGCTTCCCCTGACTTTTCAGCCACCTATTCTGATGTGGCCCATACCAAACTTCAGGTTTTACCACTATGATATTGCTACAAAGAGATAGGGATGGAGAAGATTGGACAAATTGGGAGGATTCTATTGGGACCTTGATTCATGCACAACAAACATTGATGTAGGACAGTTGTCAGTTGCAAATTTCATATCATTGACCAAGCAAAAGAACAACCCTTCCCCTGCTAGAGGACCAACAAAACCTTAGGTTGGGGGGAGTGATGAGTCTGGTTTATGGTTTAATTTTGGGCAGAATTTATGATTTATTTGTCGAAGTTATCATGGACCTTGATGTTAAGTGTTGATATTTTTTATGATATCTCCTCAAAACTATAGACATTGGACCTAATCCTATTTTTGCAAATCTTTAATGACATTGGCATGTTATATGGACTATCTATATTAATTATGCATGTGGTTAATGAATGTTCTTTAACATGGTTATAGATATGCAATTATTATGTGTACTAACGTTGCCATGCAGATATAATTTGAGCATACTAAATTGAGAAAGACATTGCCAACTGGGCATGCACCATAACATCCAGCAAAGGAATCATTCAAAGTTCAAAGGAGGTCGACGACAGGAGATTCCTCATGCAAATCAAATGTAATCGCCTTGTAAATGATCTTTATTTATGTTGAGCGAATATAGGCATTACTATTGTGCTAAATTTGCGTTGAGGCAGGCACGTCTGACCAAATTCCATGCGCGTGTAACCGCCTCTCCACTTTCTCTACTTTCCCTAAAATTGCGTCCTCCTAGTTCATGGAGTTGACCGCCTTAGTTGGTAGTATAAATAAGAATCAGATGCTCCTTCTCAAGAGGTTGCACGATTTGATGATGTACTTGCATTCTTAAGTTTTCATCAATATAGTTATGCTACTCTTTTTGTACTCATGATTCCAGTGAATAAAATGAAGTTCTAAGTTTGAGCATCTGATTTTACATTAGTATTAGAGGATACTCGTCCAAGGGGGCCCACTTGTTGAGCAATCTATCCTTTAGCTTAGTTTATCCTAGTTATTACTTTTTGTTCAGTAATTAGTTAAGAATCTAGCGCTGACTGTTCCTATAGCCCCTAGAATTTTATTTTGTGACTATTCCTATAGCCAAATTAAACATAGTAGTTACTTGTTTTTTGCTCAGATTTTTATTTTTGTCATGCATTTCAACTTAGTATGGTTGCTGGTTGATATTCAACATTTATGTTGTTCCTTTCCAAGCCATTTACTTTCAGCATTGTGTCTTTCTTAGTTGTAGAATGAAAATGGCTACTTTGGGTCCCTAGTGCACATATTGTGCTGACCCATTTCCAGTTCACGTCCCTGGGTTGGCAAGTTAAATGCACCTCCATGATGATTGAAATAGCTATTCAAGTTAGATGTCCAATTTTTGAATCACGACTGTAAAGTCCTAGTTGTTAAATCATTATAGGAGGTCGACACTACTATCATTTGAATTATAATTGTACCAAGTGTTGTGACACTTATGGGGCAATTATAATCCATTTATGATTATTTTTATTTCATTTTTTAGGACCAAAATAGATTTATTTTGGGCTTTAAAATGAGCGTTCAATTGGTTAAAACTGAACCCTCACATCATTTTTCTTGTTGGATTAAAATTGAACAATACAACTTCTACACTTCATTTGGTGTTTAAAATGATTTCATTTTGTTATGAGGGATTAAAATGAACATGTGTTTGATTTGTCTACGTATTCTTGTTGTGCATATCCAATCCATTTGCACTTCATGCGATCTTGGGTGAAGAGAATCATACAAGTCTACTTTTCTACTTGGAAGCACTCATCCTCTCCCATTGCACCTATTGGAAATCTTAGGCGATGAAGAGATTTTTATGCTTCAAACATGTGTAACCTTTAGAGGGTCTGCCTCCCAACTTGTGAGAGGGAACAACCCAAGTGGTGCTTTATATCTGGGTCGCTATATAAATAATTCAGAATGACAAAAGTCACTAATCAGCTGGTTGTGGTTGTCACATACTAACAAATTTTCCCCCTAGCATCCTTGTGATGCGTTAAAACTCTTAGATGTTTCTAAGGGTTGGGAGGCCTCTTAATTGAGTACAATCGTCATGTGTATGGCATTGGTCTATCCCAGATATGGTCATTAAAATCTTTGTTTGTAGTGGCTAACCAAGTCCAATTCTAAAGTGTATTTCAAGGTAGTGCATGGGAGTAGCACCGCACCCAAAAGTTACTTACCATGTCCATTTTTTTATTGAGGCATAAATCAAATGGGGAAGGGACTCATTTTCCTGGCATGTCAAGATGTTACATTTCCTTAACATAGCCTATTTGTCCACTTCACCTTCACAGATTAACCATCTCTTCCGATGATGGTAAGCCCGCCAAAAAATATGTACCTAATCTATCTAGGATTGTAAATGTTTAAGAGTCAATTTAACACTTGCTTGATTCCAAAACAATTGAAAACAAACATCAATAAAGTATTTTCCAAATTTCAAACCCTTTGGTCTAAGTATGGATACCCTTTGAAAAAACCTTGATATTGATGCTTGTCCTAAGGATTTATTCTTAGAGACTTCTAAATATTTTGGTTTACATCTCAATCCATACTTCCCAAAGTTAACCTAGGTAACTATGCCCTTGACTTCATCCTTTTCACAAAATGGACTTTGTAGAATTGATGATGTTTTTGACATAGACATTTAGTTTGAACTTAAGAAAGACAAGTGTTTCTAGTAAAAAGAAACACATTTAAGCAAGATAGCTTGATAAATTGAACCCCACATGACCATTTGGCAACCGATTGTGCCAGTTGAACAACCTGACCTTATGTCTGCTATCATTTAACCAAAATTTGAACTCATTGAAGGAGAAAAAACTGATATAATTAGTAGTTTGAGAAGCTTCACTTTTGAAACAAAGGAAACACCCATTCAGTGGAGAAACGCAACAAACATCTTAGACGAAGAAGAGGAACAATCCGATATTGTTTTTGAATGACCCCTATTACCACCACCCGTGTGGCAATAAATATCCTCTTTTCCATAATCTTATACTTCTCTAAATGATCTCACACAAAATCAAAATTCCCAAAAGAAGGTCTACATGTCATCACTTCAAACTTAGGCATCATAGTCCAAAAGCTATCAGTAAACACCTTGTGGCACTCTATCAAAATAGGACTAGATAGATAAGGAAATTTTGTATACATGTCTCAAGGAATAATCCATAGTTGTATGTCTTCTTTGAAATTCAAAATGTTGGTCTTTTACATAATCTTGAACTTCTCTAAATGATCTCATGTGAAATCACAATCCCCAAGAGAAGGTCTACATGTCGTTATTTCAAACTTATACATCATAGTTCAAAGTATATTAGGTGTATCCTAAGACAATACTGTAACCATGATAAACCCCTAAGGAGATGTTTTCTACGCTATTTCACAAGAATTGCTCCTTGATCATTTAGGGTTTGAACACTTTAGAGGTCTAGCATGTTTCTCAACACCTAGGTCTTTGAAAACAAAGGTTCACTCTAAGTAAACATTGGGTAAAACACCTTCATCCACCTCTTATCAAAATCCAAACTTCACTTTACCAAACTTTGCAAAAAATTTGAGCACACCAACACTTTTTGGACTTAGACATCTATCAACCAAACCCTAACTTAGCTACTTTGTATGTGAAATGAATCCTTTTCCATGTATTTAGCTTAGTTATCATCTTTGAACTCATTTATCTTGAAGGTCATAATTTTACCCTAAACATTTCCAAGTTCATAAACATCCTTTATCCAAACATCAAAACATCAAACTTAAGTCAAAAGTGTTGTCCCAAAGAATTTGCAAAGATCACTCCCCACATCATCCACCTTTTCATCTCCCACTATCATCATCGCTCCAAAAAGACTTAGAGCATCACTTCTACCTAGATTTGAGTCAACTAGAGAGTTCAAACATTACAAATCTCAACATGGCTCTCCCATAGGTGGCCCAAAATTTATGGTAAAAACAAGATCACAACACAAGAGAATCATGGAGAAAACCAAAGTCACATTCACCTCAAGTGATCAAAATCCTCAAGAATTTGATCCGAGAATTCAAGTTACCCTATCACAACAACCCTTGTCTCTATCAGGACTATTACGAATAACTCATTTGAACTCACTACGAAGGAAATCATGGAACCTCAAGCCTTAGAAAACGTTCCTCCAATTTCCCCATCTTTTGTTGCGCAATCATTAGCGCAAGGATTGACTTCATCCACCTTTTAAACAACTCCATTGCCAGGGCTAAATCAAACCAATCCACCTCAAAACACCACTTGGACACCAACATTTGGCACTTCTACCATTCCCAAACACCCCTTACATCAACATAAACCACTTACCCTTCATGAATCCATGGCAACCTCAACATATCGAGGGTACCCATCTTCATCCATCCCCACAAGTACTACAAGTGTTCCCAACATCACGCACGGAAGTGTGGACCAAATGTCTCAAACAGACCAACAAGGGCATGCCAATACCCTTACACAAAGTCAACCCTTAATGCAAATAGGGACATCTTTATCCAACCACCCCATTGGTTCATTTTCACCATTGGTTACACAGCACATTTATCCCATCCATCATCAACCTGAATCAAAACAATCCCTTGGTCACAAACCCCCTCAACCAAGGTAATACCTTGACCACATCCCTAACACAAGGAAATCTTCAAGACATCGGTCAAGGAAACCTTTTCAATCAATGGACCCAAGGTCCTAATATGCCCTTAACATCACAATACTTAATGGTGCCAACATCATCTTTACCATTTGTCCCTCATGTCATGAAAAATCAAATGGGACCTCCAACTTACATTCATCCACCTCAATCCACTATCTTGCAAGGAATGTTAACCAAGGGAATCCTTGATCTCTCATCAATAATATGCAACCTGCACAAAACACACCTGAAACCCATAACAAATGTCCCAACCACTAATTGATCCTACATTGCAAGCGCACGCCCTAGCCTTACAACGAGCCCAACGGACTTATCAACAAGTCGTCCAACAACAACAATAGCAAGTAGCCTTAGTAGCACCATAACAACAAAAACAAGCAACCCTAGTAGCACAACAACAACAACAACAATAACAAGCAACCCTAGTAGCACAACAATAGCAACAACAATAGCAAGTAGCCTTAGCAGCATCGCAACAACAACAACAACAACAGCAAGCAAACTTAGCAGCACAACAACAACAAGAAACAAGCAACCTTAATAGCACTACAACAGTAGCAACAACATCAAGTAGTCTTAACAACACAACAAGTAGCCCTAGTAGCTCAACAACAACAACAAGCTCAATAGTATGTCCAACAACAAAAATTTCTCACACAACAACAACGAGGCTTATACTATAACACTCAACAAAATATCGTCAACCCAGACATGTTAGGAACATATACACCTACACCATCATCACCTTATCCTAACCGCCATACACACCATACAACACCTTATCATATCATAATCCCACATACGCTTCATCAACCATCCCACAATACACAACATATGTTCCTCCATCAAGTCCAAAAGATGATATGGCATCACAACTCAAGGTGCTAACACAAGAAATGTAGGATATCTGGATGGGAAAAATTAAGAAACCCCATACACAGAACTTATGCCCATATCCATTTGATCGAAACATTGCAATGGTACCATTCCCTCCTAGTTTTGAAATCCCCAAATTTGAAAAATACAAAGGGATAGGAAGTCCTATGGACCATGTCAAAGAGTTTAACATCATGTGTATGGAGGTCACCTATAATGAGTCCTATTTGATGCACCTTTTCCCACAAAGTTTAACAAGTCCTACCATGGACTGGTTTTCTCAATTGCCTCCAGGTATCAAAAATTTCCAAGAAATCATTAACAAATTCACAAATCACTTCTCCTTAATCTTAACATGCACATAAGGTTAGAAGATTTATATACTCTCAAACAAAACAAAGGAGAATCTTTCACCAATTTCTTCCAACAATGGAGACAAAGAGCTAGTAAGAGCAAGTGGCCAATTCTCGATGAACAACAAGTGGGGATCGTCATAGAAAATCTAGATCCAGATCTATCCTTCCACTTGAAAATGTAGTGCATCACATCTTACGAAGAGATTTTCCCTAGAGCCCTTAACATTAAGAGAGCTCTAATCTCACAGGGAAATACTCAAACTTACAAAGATAATCATCCATCAACTAGTTCAAATGACAAGCCTCGTGTTTGGGCTAAGAACAAGAATGTAAAGAATGATGGCGTGGTAGATGCTAAGGTGGTCCTAAGTGCTCCTAGGCCAAACAATAATTAGATAGCTAATGTTCAATCAACTGTACAACAAACAACATCCTCACAAAACAATCAAGTCAACATCACCGACACGCAACAATGGCAAACACCTAACAGAAACAACTATCTGAAATGCAAGTACACACAGTTTTCATAACCCATTGAGACTATCATGAAGAAATTGATAGAGTCAAACCTGATAACACTTCCCAATTTTGAAAATTACCAAGAACCACAGGATAAACCACCCTGGTACAACGAAACGATCTTTACAACTTTCATAAAATCAAAGGGCACAAAATAGTGAATTGCATGAGGCTCAAAAATATTATCCAAGATCTCATAAAGAGCGAAGCCATATTTGTTGAGGTACCAACCAAAACCAGCATCTTAAGATATATAAGAACCCTATTCTTGATCATAGAAAAGGTACCCACACCGGAAAAGCTAAGAATTACACAAATGTGCAGCATACCTATTCCAATGTGGTTGCTTCATGTGATAGTGTCGTCACCATCGTTACCATCAAAGGGCCTAGTGCGGAGTGTGGAGTCACCACACAACATGGAAAAGTCACTATCCAAGGAGTCCCATCTCAATGGGCACAACCTACTTTGCCAATATCCAACCCTAGCAAGTGCAATCTCCTAGATCAGCTTATGAAAACCCCACACAGATTTCTATCTTAGAACTATTGAGGCTCTCACCCGCACATAGGGAAATCCTAGAGAATGCTTTGTCTTCATCATCCATCCCTAAGGATATTGATATAGAATAGTTTCAAGTTATGGTAGGGCATATCACTAATCATCTTCTCACCTTCTTGGAGCAAGACCTACCATCGCAACCATCTCATAATCGTGCTTTACACCTTGAGGTCATTGTTCATAAGAACAAGGTTAAAAGAGTATTAGTAGATGGAGGTGTTGGTTTGAACATTTGCACCCTTCAGCTGATCAAAAAATTGGGGTAATCAAAAGATGCTATTAAGAAAGCAAAGAGTGCCACCATCAGAGCATATGAAAACCAAGAGCAGGTATCACAAGGAATCATTGCACTACCCACCTAAGTGGGACCCATCATTGCAAAAACTACATGCCAAGTGTTAGACCTTCATCTTCCCTGCAACATCCTACTTGGCCGACCCTAGATCCATGCCCTAAAATTCGTAGCTTCAACCTACCATCAATGTGTAAAGTTTCCTTTTGAGGGCAAAGAAGTTACCATCAATGGAGATCTTGAGCCTTTTTACAATTGCAAGAATCTCAAGGCCAAGTTCTATAAGATCCCCAAAATACACAAGAATGACAAAGGATGTACACCTTCTACCTCATTTTTTGACCCATCATCCCTTGCATCTACCTTAGAAACAAAAACACCTGTTGTGCAAAACATACCCAACATCAAAGCAATGATCTAGGATGATGGTTGTGGAAACTATAAGCTAATGAAGGATACTTTTGTGTAGGGAGAGCTACCTCTTTCCCCCAAATCTCATGCGAAACCCACACCTAGCACCAAAAAAGTCTCTAAAACTATCAAAATGGTGGATACTACCTTCACTAAATGGGGGGATTTGAACCAAGAAGATGTTAATGAGGAAGATGTCTCTAAACTCCTCTATCAAGATGAATGACATGTCCATGTTCTTCACATCGAAGATGACAATAAAGGCTTGCAGCTAATGAAGGGATGGGGCTATAACAAGAATGAGAAACTAGGACAAAATGATAACGGTTTGTTAGAACCCATCATTCCTGAGAAATGCCTAAAGAATCTTGGCTTAGGTTGTACTACTAGCAAGGTTACCCTTATTAGCAAAGATACTTTTGCTAAATAGGCTGAGGCTTCCTCTTGGTTACCAACATCGCGTGACAACCTTAGATGACTTCCCCCTAGATTTTACCGACCTATTTGAGAATAATTCTCTTTTCATGATATCCACAACATCCTTCACCCCGAGCAATCAACCGACTGAAATACACCTAGTATACCACAACTTATTGACCTGGACTTATGAGGACCACTGATTCTAGATTTATTTGAAAATGATGAAGCGATCTCAAAATTCATGGGACTCCATGACAACCTACCATAGCCAAATCACAAAGATGGTTTTGATATAGAGCTAGACACAAGGGCATACTATGGGGAGATGATTGAATCCTTCAATTGCAAACTAGAAAATATGCAACTAACATGTAGATCTCTAAGTGAAAACCACATTGTGGCACTTTATGATCCTAAAATAGTAAAAAGAAAGGATGTATATATGGTTGAAAACCTCTCTAAGGCACCCAAGGATGAGGGATTCAATCTCCCCCTTAGTGTGATGCATCTAGAGAAGTCAACAGTGTTAGCAAAAAAGGCAACCCCAATCAATGTGGGAACATAAGAGGCACCAAAAATCACTTTCTATGTCAAATCCTTGTTGGATGAAGAATAGAAGAACCTAGCAGTGTTCTTGAAAGAGCGAAGAGCTAACTTTGCATGGTCATACACAGATATCCCAGGGCTCAATCCAGAAGTAGTTGTGCATCATTTAGCAGTCTATCCTAAAGTTAAACCAGTGAAGTAGAAATTAAGGAAAATGCACTCTCAGATAACACTCTTGGTGAAACTTGAGTTACAAAAGCTTCTTGACATCAAGGATTCATCTGACTGATAGATTATCCTGAGTGAGTTTCTAATCTGGTACCAATTTCCAAACCCACTGGGGGCATCAAAATATGCACAGATTTTAGAGACTTGAACAAGGCATGCCCAAAGGATAATTTCCCTCTTCCTAACATTGACCTCATTGTGGACTTAACAGCTGGGCATGAAATTCTATCACTCATGGATGGTTTTTCAGGATATAATTAGATCATGATCACCAAGGAGGATCAACACAAAACTACATTCACTTGTCCATGGGGGACATATTTCTAGAACATGATGACATTTGGGCTAAAAAATGCAGGAGTAACCTATCAAAGAGCAATGACCCTTATCTTTCACGACACGATCCACAAAATAGTTGAAGACTATGTGGATGATATTTTGGAAAAGTCAAAGAAAATTAGTGAGCACATAGAAGTCTTAGGACCCATCTTTGACAGACTTGAAGAATACAAGGTACAATTGAATCCAAAAAAGTGTCTTTAGGGTTACATCAGGGAAACTTCTTGGCTATATCGTCACACAAAGAGGGATAGAAATTTATCCAGCAAAGGTAAAATCCATCCTAAACATGGAACCACCATAAACATTGAAGCAGATGAGAGGGTTACAAGGAATATTGTAGTCCATCTGAAGGTTCATAGCACAACTATTAGATAAAATATACCCTTTTTCGCATCTTCTCCATAAAGGAATAACTTACAAGTGGGATGAGAAGTGTGATAAATCTTTCCAGCAGATCAAGGACTACCTATTGACACCTCCAGTGCTCATGCCATCGATACGAAACAAACCACTAATTTTGTATATCTCAACAACATCAGTAGCACTAGGTGCTCTCCTAGCTCAACATGATGAACATGAAAAGGAAAGAGTTATCTATTACATCAGCAAGCCCTTTGTGGGTTATGAAATGAACTATTCATCCATTAAGAAGGCATGCTTAGCGGTGGTTTTTGCTTCACAAAAATCCAAGCATTACATGTTGTCACATCAATTCAAGCTTATTGCAAAGATCAACCCACTAAAATATTTGTTATCCAAAGCAACTCTCATGGGCTGAATGGCTAAATGGGTGATGATCTTGACTGAATTTGACATAGAGTATGTGAAGCACAAGGAAATAAAAGGACAAGTGATCATAGACCAATTGGAAGAGGCACCTATCTATGCAAAGAATCCGTTGATATCTAAATTCCCTAGTGAATCGGTGTTCCTTTTCAATCTAACTGATCAATGGAAAATGTACTTTGATGCATTGTTTACCCAACATGGATCAAGGGAGAGTATTCTTTTTATCACCCCTCAAGGCGATTGCATCCCAAATTCATATAGGCTATCCTTTCCGTGTACTAGCAACATTGCAAAGTATGAAGCCCTAATCATAGGTATAAGGATACTGGTTCAATAGCAAATACAAGAGATGAAAGTCTATGGAGACTCACAACTGGTTATCAACCAAGTCAACGACAACTACCAAACTAAGGATGACAAGCTTACTCCTTATAAGAAGATGGTAGAGAATTTCAAGGACCTTTTCATTGATATAACTTTTGAGCAGATTCCTCGCATGAACAACCGAGTAGAAGATGCTATGGCAACAATCAAATCATTGTTAGACATGCCACATAATGTCCTTCAATGTGAATTCTTAGTAGAACAACTTCTTGTACCAACTTTCAAAAACCTATAATTTGAATTTGTGTGCGTCATTGTTGGTTCTAGATCCATGTGGTATCATGATATATTCATCTACCTTAGTAGAGGAACCCTTCCATTCGATATCACCACTAATCTTGAAAAGATTTTTTTTTTAAAAGCATCCCGATTCGTGATCCTAGGTGATACCTTATACCGCTGAAGTATCGAGGGGACATTACTATAATGTCTTAACCAAGAGGAAGCCTTGACTACTTTAATAGAAGTATACGATGACATATGTGGTTCCCATTCTAGTGGTATGACTTTAGCTAAGAAACTATTGAGGACTGGGTATTACTAGCCAACCATGGAAAGAGAAGCCCATCAATATGTGCAGAAGTGTGTCCAATGTCATCAACATGGAGATCTAATTCATGCTCCAGCTCAGGAATTGCAACCAATGGTCACACCTTGGCCTTTCTCATAGTGGGGGCTTGACCTCATAGGAAAGATTACCCCAATGTCATCCAATGATCACAAGTTCATCATAACAACCACTGAGTACTTTACTAAGTGGGTTGAAGCCATTCCTATGACCTACATAATAGGGAAGCAAATTGCCAAGTTTATCTTGAATTACCTTATCTGTCATTATGGTGTTCCACAAACCCTTATCTCAGACAATGGAACACCCTTCAAGAATCAGGATGTGAAAGAGATATTTCAAATATTCAACATCCAACATCGATTCTCTACCCTATATTACCCTCAGGGAAACAGTCAAGTTGAGGCTACAAATAAGACCATTCTAAAAATCCTCAAGGAAATTGTTTATGAAGCTAGTCGTGACTGGCATTTGCAATTGAATCTCGCTCTATGGGCCTATCGAACCAGTATCCACACACCTACAGGTGCAACCCCATTCTCCTTGGTCTATGGATCATAAGCCATCCTACCTATTGAGGTCGAGCTTCCATCACTATGAGTGTCACTACATAACCTAATCATTGATGAAGAGTACAAAGTATCTTGGCTAAATGAGCTAGAATTCTTGGATGAGTGTCGTCTTGACACCCTTAATCACTTGCAAGTATATTAAAACTGACTAAAACAAAGCTATAACAAGATCAAGATTTGATCTTTCTAGGTAGGGGATCTTGTTCTCAAGAAGAACAAAAAAATCTTCTAGATCAAGACAGTAAAGGAAAGTTTGAGCCTAACTAGTTAGGTCATGTTATCCTCAAATTCAACATGCTTAATTTGTGGGATAACCCCTATGAAACTTTTATGTTTCGTAGCCCACGTACTCTAAGCACAAAAAACAAGGTGAATTGCATTGGTCCTTGTGCATGGTCCCCCATCCTCAAAAAGTCATCTTGAGCATTAACCTTTGTTAGGTCGTCGAAATTCGAATTTTAAACCAAGTTGTGAAAATTCAATTTTGGGAGTTAGAAAATATTCTCCATATGCAAGAGCACTGATTTTTAGCACTTTTTCATATTTCATGCATGAGCGTTGTTTTTTAGCGCTTTTGCATATTTTCAATGACTTAGTCATTTTTTGGCACATGTAATGTCGGGATTTTTTAGCACTTCTGAATATTTTCCAACATCTAACAACATTGAATTTTTTTTCTCTTGCCCATGTAATGTTAGAGTGCTATTTTTTAGCACTTTTGCATCTCAAATCTCAAGTCACATGTAGAAGCTCTATTTTCACCGCTTTAACATATGGCATGTAAAAGCTCAAATTTGTAGCACTCTTACACTCAAGTATCTTTCCCATATGCAAGAGCACCGATTTCACTACTTTTACATATGACATGTAAAAGCATTGTTTTTCACCGCCTTTGCATGAAATTACCAAGTCTTTCCCAAGATGTCAAAGCGTTGATTTTTATCGCTTTTGCATATTACATGCTAAAGCATTGATTTTTATCGTTCTTGCTTATTACATGCTAAAGCATTGTTTTTTAGCGCTTTTACAAAAAATGTAGTTTCTTCCAAGTGTAAGGGTGCTGATTTTTAGCGCCCTTGCACAAATTTCTAAATTTTTTTTTAACACCTAGGAACTTCCAAAAATGCATTATGAGCTTTGTTTCATCCGTTTCACTCATTTTTTCTCACTCCATTGCACACATCCATTCACTAGTTTGCTCACTTCCACTCTGTTCTCTGCCATCATTGCATCCAAGCTTCCCAAATCCATGAAATTGCTCAGATTGAAACCTCAGTTTATCCCACCTTTGCATCAGAATTATTAAAGCCTACTTTTGCATATATATTTTGATCTCTTGTGCCCAAATTCTGAAGCAATTTTGATCAAGTTCTTGCCTATCACCAAGCAAGAAGGCTTTGAGGTACAACTAGAAAGTTCTTCCCACAAAGGCTTCCACTCTATTCTCCACCATCATCGCATCCAAGCTTCCCAAACCCATGAAATTTCGTGGATTGAAACCTCAGTTTATCCCACCTTTCCATCAAAATTGTTAAAGCCTACTTTTGCATACATTTTGATCTATTGTGCCCATATTACGAAGCAGTTTTGATCAAGTACTTTCCTATTATGAAGCAATAAGGCTTTGAGGTACAACTAGAAATTTTTTCCCATGTTTTAGTTTTTCAAAGAAGTTTTCATCAATGGTTCAAGAATAATTTGAAGACGAAGCTTTCTCAATAGCTTCAATGAACAAAATGATGGATTTCCAACTTATTTTAGATTTGAAAGGCATCAGAAAGCCTTCTATCTCATTAAAGGATTCAATCTCAAGAATCCTCATCATCTTCACAATACACTCCAATGCCAGACAGTGATGAAGTGCACGTCATCATGAAGTTTTCATGTAGAAAGATGTTGAAGAAGGCTAAATTTTTCCTTAGATTAGATTTCCCAGTTTTAGTATTTTCTATGCTTTATGTAAATAGATTTTGGAATTTTACATGTCATTTTGAAAAAATTAATTACATGTAAAATAAATATGTTCTCCTACATTTATGGACAACATTGTTGAATAAGTCAACTAGTTGGTTAGGTTTTTTCCTAGATTAGCTCTCCTCTCCCATCTATAAATAAGAGAGGATTCTATTGTATTAGGCACCTTTTGATCTCTAGAGACTAGATGTTGCCCAAATTTTGAGGAGAAACTGCAAACTTTGAGTTGAATGTGCATACTTCAAATTTATCAATAAAATTAGATTGCTTCCAACCTTTGTGTTGGGAACAATTATCTTACGGTTTCATTGAATTAATAGTATTAAGTAGTTGAGATTGAAAGGGCTTTTGAGTAAATCTATGTAAACTTTGAGTTACACTCATTGCTTGGAATTGTGATATTGTTGATACTATTGATGAATTCTCTATAAGACTTTATGCTTATATTTATTCATGTTGTTTGTGGAATTTATCGTGGAGTATATAGAAGAATTTGTGCTTCTTTTACAATGTTGGTTATTATCTTGAAGGATTCATTGTTGGAAAATACAAAATGAATTTGTGCCTCCATGAGCTTTTCTTATTTGTTACTTATCATCATCATGCTGGTATTCCTAGGCTTTGCTTTGACAAGATAGGAATATTAGAATTACTGCTTAATTTTAGTTTGAAGTTGTATTGCATCAAGAAATTAAAATTGTGAAACATTGTAAAACATATTCTCTGAAAAAGGAGAGAATCATGAATGTGACACACCCCATATCGTTATTGTAGTGTACATTATTATGAATATTTAATTAGTTTTCCTTAGTTTCAATAAGTAGTAAGTAGGGTGCCTCCCCTTTCTGAGAGGAGAGATTCTATCTCACATAACTATGGTTGAAATTAAGGTTTTGTAATCTATTAAAAGGGATTACAAAATTTTCATCCAACAAGTCCCTTTGTCGTCACAACAAGCTATGGATTAGGAGCATACCAATTATCAACACCTGAAGGTGAACCCTTGTAGGAACCAATCAAAAACTTGCATATTAAAAAGATTTATGCCTAGTCTTGAAGGGTGTAAATCTGAAAATACCAAAAAATAAAAAAATGATCAAAAATCCAAAAAAAATGTAAAGAAAAACAAACGTCCTCTAGTGAAAACCACTTCGGTGGCACTTTGGGCAAGTACCTTGGTGAAAACCTAGCAAACAGGCGCCTCGTGTAAATAAATCACCTCCATCCACCTGGGCTCTTTATCCTATCATTCCATCCATCACATCATTCATCCTATTTATTCCATTTCCCATCTGCATCCCTATCATGGCTTGCTATTGTTAAGTATTGTATGCCCTTAGTACTACTTGGCATATACCTAAGGTCAACTTGTCCTACCTATATAATCGAGGTAGTCTATTGCATCATGCTGGGGGAAATTCATTATGGATCACATTAGGTTCTTGTATATCTTAAGGTTATAAGAAATCAGAATCAAAAATCCCAAAAACATTCATAAAACATTCATCAAAAAATCCAAAAACATTTGCAAATTCTTGTACAACTAAAATCCAAAAACATTCAAGAAGTGCAAAGTTGAAATCCAAAACATCTAAATCACATCAAAATCCCTAAAAAGGTTAAAACATCAAAAATCCAAAATAGTACCTTGTTGAACTACTAGTCTCTGAGCTTGAACGTAGGCAAGGCCATCATTGATGTGCCCCTAAGACACTCTAGGTTAGTCCTTTAGGAGTTCATCATAATAAACTAGCAATCCATCAAGTGTTCATATCTCATCGTCAATAAGTTGAGTCAATCGAACTATGTGGTCTCTGTGTGTATAACATAGGAAAGGCTCATCTTTGATCAGCCCCTAAGGCCCCTAGGATAGTCTTTTAGGTTAGGTTCTTGGTCAAAACTTAGAAAAGCCTTAAACATTAAAATATTTGAAAAGCCTTAAACATTTACAAAATCTTGGAAAACCTCAAAACATTTGAAAATTCAAAAATACCTAAACAACATCAAATATCTTAGAGAAAACCCTAAACAACCTCAAAAAATTGAAAACCATAAACACATAAACTTTCAAAAAGATCAAAAACAACTTCATAAACATTTTCAAAATATCAAAAACATTGAAATATTCTAGAAAATCCAAAAAACCATCTTTCCCATTTTGCTTTCACCCACAGTATATATTCACCCATAATAAATCAATTGTCATCTTCAATCTTTGGTAACACAAATAAAAATCAAGTATCACAAGTCGTAAAGTGAGAACCTAAGTGTCAAAATCTAAAGTCTAGGTCATAGGTAAATGAGTTAGTGGAGTTTGTATCATCGGCTTATCATAAACCTTATCCTAATCAAACCATCTAATCAACATGTCCTAGGATGCATCCTCCCTACAATGGACATCAACGTCAGAAATCACCTTAGCTATCTTAAACTGGCAAGAGATATAGATAACACTGACTGCTTTTCTTTGATCTTTTCTTCTAATTTATCTTAATGACCCATTTCAAGGACCTCTTAATGATGTCTATCAAAATGATTTAGAGAGAAAGGAATGGGGCGTTGATCATTATCTTTCATTTGTTGTGCTTGTGGGTATTCTTGTAAAATAATCTTGGCACATACTTGCTTAGTTTTGTGTAGGGAAGTTATTTGGAGTACGTTGTTGACTATTGCGTATGCTTTGGTCTAATATATTCTAAGCTTCTAACTTACATTCCAACGAGGTTTTCGTATGTCAAGGTGTGAACAAGAACTATCCTATCTATTTGCAAATTCAAAGTCCATTACACTAGACACAACACCATCCTTTTTATTAATACCTTGATGCATTGTATCTATGTGTTGTATCAAACAATAAGGAATGATGAAAAATCCCAATCCTAAGATATGAGCAAAATCATCATCATCATCATGCATCTCTCATCACCATATCTAATAAAGTCCCAGTGGATCAAGGACTTGTTGGACTTTATCATCAAAATCAATGGTCAAATCATTCATCTTATTTCATCTATCTTCTCTCCACGCTAACCTAGTATCATGACAGTCAACAAAAACATTATCAATGCATCCATCCTACATCCACAAAACATCATCAATGCATCCATCTTGCATCCACAAAACATCATCAATGCATCCATCCTACATCCACAAAACATCATCAATGCATTCGTCCTGCATCCACAAATCATCAACACACATATTATTATCATATTATAAATATACATCGCACTATCATGAACATTCATAACATCCACGTGCATACATCATCATCTCATAAATTGCATAGAAAAGTACACAAAAATAAATGCATCCATATCATTTGCATAAGCATAATATCTGCATATCATAGCATCCATCCCATAGCATGTTATAAAAAGATACTAAAAAAGAGTATAACACATCCATTGCATTGCATTTCATATAAATCACATCATATGCATCCATACATTCATAAAGCATGAAATAAAAGAACACATCACATATCAAATCCATATCATATATATATATATATATATATATATATATATATATATATAAATGGTGACTGTTAGAATACAATATTTGAATCAGTGTATGTATATCATCAAAATTTACAATATACATGAGGCTATAAAAAATGAGCCTATGAGTGTATCTTTGTATCAATAATCAGGCTATACAAAAAAAAAGGGTCTACAAAGTTAGAGGAGGTCTATCCCTCGCTAGCTTTGTCCCCATCTCTTGGTGGTTTGGCTGCCTAACTGAAGTAGAGGCACTAGGTTGAACTTGGTTGTGATGCTCAAAATTAGGCTTCCTAAGATGGGGAGGAACGTCTCTATAGTACAACGTTTGCCAATATGCTACCTCCTCCCTTGTTGTACCATACAATTATGCAGACATCGTTTGACCAACTAACCCTTGAGCCTATTGGGACTGTTGTTGGGATACTGCCTCTAGCTACTACCACCGGCTGACCTCCTGAGCCAACTAAACATCTGATGTTTACCTTATTTGCCTCTCATGGTCTCTCTACTGTCAAGCCTGGCCTCTCTCAACTGTGATTTCCAAAACCTACTGCCAAGCCTGATCTCGCTCAATCGTAACCACCTACAACTGCTATATCTAAACATCATGGGGATTTGGCCCCAACGGTGGCTATTGCTATGCTAGTTGTTATTGTATGGGTGGTTGTTGTGGTGGTTGTTGATGCAATGGTGGTGGGGGTGCACCCGAGACCTATCCATCCTGTCCTCTGCCCTTCCCATCCTGTGGCTATCCTCGATCTCTACCTACTCCCCTCCCTCTTGGCCTCCCTCGTGGAGGTATACCTATTGGATTTGTCAGTTTGGGAGGAGGTACGAACCATGCAACATATGCAAGTGTTGTTTGTGCATCTTCATGTCCCTGATCATAGGTCCATGGTCTCACAACCAACTGTTTAAATCCCTCAACAACCTCATGGGCTAGGATCATGTGTCCCCATGTTGTCTCTCATGTTGATCTAGCAAAAATGGTCATATAGGCATCATCGGGCCTGTCCTGCCTCTCACCAAACTATTTGGCAACTCTATTAGGCAGGTACCTCTTAATCATGGAGTGCTCTTGACCCTACATGTACCAGGTACATGTCAAGAAAATAATAATTGTTGTACATCATCATGCCATGTTGGCATCTAAAGCCACGATCGTCATCTGAACATTGTCATATCATCAATCACTCTCCTCTAGTACGGGATACCAAGTTGCCCTATGTGCTGAAGAGTGATGGTGCCTCTATACCTCTAGATGACTAGATTAGCTAGCTCCACATCTACCATATGGACAATAGGTCAAAGCATGATAATGTGCTCCCAGGCCCATGTGTGTACCAGAGTGACTCTTGTACCAATAGCTCTTCCATCCCAATACACAAAGTCATTGCATATCATGGTAAAGGGAGGCTAGCATCACTAGCCCCCATGCATACTGAGTCCTCCAAAAAAACATCCTATGCTATGCTAGCCCCCATCTTGGACTGAATCCCCTACTTTGGTGATCTAGGGCAACCAAACCTGAAATCACTACAACAATGATCAATATGAAGGTCGACAAGCAACCTATGTACATCTTCAAGTCAATTTATGAGTTGACCAAGACAACAGTGTCCCAATTAAGGCACTCGTGACACGCATCATATCCAACATTAGTGTCGTAAATAACTCGTTCTCCATGTATGGGCAATCACAAAATCTGACATACATCCTCTAACGTCACTTCACCTCGTCGATGGGTAAGTGGAATGATGAAGTCTCACTATTCCACCGCTCGCATAGCACTGTCATCATTGCCAAATGGGTCCGCACGACGGGCATATACACAATGTACCACAATCCAATCTCCCTAAGGTGCTCCTTTCGAAGCTCAGATAAATCATCAAGTCTAGACAAAACTATACATCAAAGGTTGGATAACCTCCTAGACCCACGAAGTGCACAACGTCAAATTTCATTAAAATTGGCTAAAGTTTTGAGTTTTTAT
The DNA here is from genome assembly GCA_007258455.2 of Sequoia sempervirens. Lineage (NCBI taxonomy): Eukaryota > Viridiplantae > Streptophyta > Pinopsida > Cupressales > Cupressaceae > Sequoia > Sequoia sempervirens. The sequence goes on from VDFB02281492.1 coordinate 190,640,917, forward strand.
CCCCCAAATGACAAAAGCGTCGCTATAGTCCAAATTCCAAACAATGACACTATATACCTTCAAATTCCAAATTGCAACTAGTGTCGCTCATCACAAATGCGTCAAAATTTGGAAACCCTAAATCTAAATTCCAAATTGGGCAGGTGCATCACTATTTACACTTGTGTCGTGATTTGAAATCTAGAAACCCTAATTCCAAATTGTGAAGTGCATCACTCATTAAAATAATGTCGCTACAAATAAAAAATAGCATCGCCGATTCTCAAAAAAGCGTCGCAATATAGCAACATCACCCTAACCTAAATTTCAAACTACAATAAATGCACTTAAAATTCAAAATACAAGGAATTTTTTAAATTGCATACTAGTGGTCTTATGCTTGGAGACCTCTAGTACTCTTGAACCCGGTTAGAAATGTCGTGGGAGCACTTGTTGGGCCATTTCATCAGGAGTTCAGAGCTCAAAATGCAAGAATTCTCTAAAGTGACCCTCTATCACCTATTTATGCTTTAAAATTAGGGTTTTTTGCCCTAATTTAACCATGTAGCAAGGGTTTTTCACCAATTTTGCCAAAGTGAAGCTTATTTTGCATCATTTTTCATCTTTTTGGCATTTTTTTGCATTATGGAGCCTTTTCAAACCCCTGAGGCAACATTTAACCTTTGTCAAGAAATCAACCCAAAATTCAAAATTTCCACCCTATTTCTCGAGAGGGCGGGGAACGAGCTTATTCCTTCCGCTGGGGCAACAATGGGGCATCTAAAAATCAGAAATTTTTTATTTTTTGATTTAAAGCAGTAGTTTAATCCGAAAAAGCGCCAGTCTTTGAACCAATGTAGCAATTACCTCGCTTTAAAGAGAGGCAAAATGTAGACATTTAAAATTGTCATGAATGATATCATGCACTTGAATTAGGTATACTAACACTATTTCATCCTCAAACCCATCCTCTTTTCGCTTAATTGATTAAATTTTGCCTAGTTATTTAATTAATTATGCCATTTACATCTATTAACCTAATTAATTTAATTGGGTTAATTCACCCCCCTTCATGCTAACATTTCATCCTATTAAATTAAATACATCAAGTTATTTAATTTAAAACCCCTAAGTCTTCTTATTTAATTAAATAACTTTAATTTATTTAATTGAATATCATTTCACTTTCCCCCTCTTATTAAATAATTTATTTAATGAATATCATGAAATTCTCCTAATTGACATAATTAAAACTTTGTTTTAATTATCAATTACCAATTAATCTAATTCCCCCCACTTGCAAGGGAATATTCCTCCCTTGTACATTCCTCCAAAAGGAATATTCCTTCTCCTTTTTCATATTAAAATTTGGTTTTAATTAACTAAATATCTATTTCCCTCACCCATGAGAATATTCCAAAGAATTTTCTCTTTCTTCACTCATTTGAAAAGAGGAATATTCCTTTTTTGTAACAAACTTACAAAACTTCATGTGCAAGTTAACTTACAAGACTTCTTATGTGCAAGTTAAAGGTGTGTTTGAAAGAATATAAGCCCTTGATTCTTTCCTTGATCCATGTGATCATTGATTCTCATCTGTTGATGAGAATCCATGATCCATGTTTCATATTTCCTTCATCCTTGACCATTGATTAACCTTTTAATCTCAACCTTTCATTTCTCATTTGTCCTATAAATAGGTCACTATTTGGAGACAAATGGATCCATCTTTTAACATCAGACTTATGCTGTTAAAATCAGTTGCACTTGCACTCATATTTAGCACTTATTTAGCATCTTTTAGTTTAAATTACTTGCATATTAGCTTAGCTTCCATGGTAACTTAGATGCATACATTTAGCATATCTCATAATTAGGGTTTCAATCTTTTTAACTTAATCTCCATTTAGATTAGCTTTGCATACATCCATATCGATTATTTTAGTATAGATCATGTTAAAATAGCTTGCATCATGATCATTTAGCTTTAAATCATATTTTCATACACATCTATCATCGATTTTGTCGATTCTCTTCAATAGAATCGATCGTAATAAGCTCATTTATCCACATGATTGGGAAAGGGTCACCATTCCACATCAATGCGACACCACTCCCCCAATAGGATAATTTTCAATGGATTAGAATAGGTATTTCTAAAGTTTTCATTGTTTAATATGCTAAGTTTTAATGGATTCATAGTTTAGTTTTGTTGATTGATCTTATTGGGATTGATGTTTAATGGCATAATTACACTTCATATCCTCATGGATCAAGTGTAGTCAACCCATACTAATTTGTCGGTCATAGTCCCCAAAAAGAAATTATTCGTGTCTCACCTCAATTCACAAGCATCCCTACAAGAGACACCAAAAACTTTCATGAATTTTGTTGGAGTGAACTCATTCTATATCGCCCATTTTGTAACATTGACATTGCATTTGGCTCCTCCAAACATCAAATTATAGCAAAATGAGAAAGGTTCTCTTCTAGATACATGCCATGGCATGTACACCACACACCACCAAAGCCAGTTGAAACATCAGATGCTAGTAGTAGCTCAAGTGTTGACCATGTGCTACAAGGAAACAACCCTAAAGAAAGGCAGGTTCTCTCAAGTTTACACCCAAACCTTCCTATACAAATTGATGCACTAAACATGCTTGGTCGACATGACATTGACTTGTACCATTAATGGAAAGATACCAGCTTCAACCCACTACAAAATAATTTTGCTACTACTTTCATAGACTCCAATCAACCAACCTTTCAAGTACACCATATTGTTCTCAATGAACACACCCATACTACTTTCTCTACTCAACAACATAAAGCATTTGATATAATTTGGTCTCATCTAAGAACTCTTCTATTACAACCACCGCTAAAGCTAATTGTTCAAGGAACTGTAGGAACTAGAGAGTCATACCTCATAAAAAAAATTAGGTCTACCCTCATGAGCTCAACTCCAATTCACCAGACACCATTACTACTTCTTGCACCTACAAGTATTGCCGCATTCAACATTCAAGCATCAACAATTCATTTTTCCCTTTGCATTCCAATAAAAGAAATTGCCCCCTACAAGGACAAATGCTTGCAACCTTCCAAGAAAGCATGTAAACTATTAGGTACATTTTAATAGACAAGATGAACTTCATAGGTCCAAAGTTGCTACAACGAATTTACATGAGGCTACAGGAAGCATTCCTCATCCACAACCACCTGCCCTTTGGAGGGCAGTCAATAATTCTCTTTGGTGACTTGGGCCAACTACCGCTAGTTAAAGATATCCCCATGTATGCTTCTACTTCCTACGATGAAACACTATGGTGCAACTTCACAACTGTAATAACTTTGACCAAAATATTTTGACAAATTGGTGATGCTTCTTCCCAAATTGCATTTTGTGCACTTCTCTCCAATCTACAAAATGTAGAGCCTACGTAAGAAGACTGGCAAGTTCTAATGTCACATTCAAGTTCCTCGCTCAACTCTATGGAAAACTCTGTTTTCTTATTTGTCATACTTCTATTTGCAACAAATGAATTGGTGTTACTACATAATAAACGTATGTTGTTGTCTTTGGTGATGCCTGTTGCCCTTTCCATTACAGAGCAACTTAGGGGGTCAACATATTCAATTTTGGATGAAGAACAACTTCAAGCTCAAATTTTGTTATCTATTGGCCAAGATGTCATGTTATGTTCAAATTTATGGGTTGAAATAGGGCTCATTAATGGTGCACTTGGTTAAGTAAAAGCAATTGTATACAATGACGATGAAAAACCACCTCAACTAACCTTGTTTGTTGTTGTTCATTTCAAGCATTACATTGGACCAGCTTGGGACCATAACAATCTAAATAATGTCCAAATAACCATGCTAAGTTGTGGGCTTCACCGTCAAATTCCACTTAAAATGGCATGGGCATTGACAATACACAAGTCACAAGGCCTAACACTTCCAAGGACCACAATCAACATTGGCAACATTGACTGACAATGGCTGACATTCATAGCTTTTTCACGAGTTCTTGATCTGTAAAGTCTTCGCATACACCCCTCCTTCACATTCCAAAGCTATGCACACATGCAACAAAGCCCATATGTCGCTCGCCAAAAAAACAAAGAGAGTTGTTTGAAAACAATGTCAAATTCCTACTCTTTAGACACTTAAAGTACAATTCAACTACAACAAGTATGTCACTTTCTTATTTACTTCACTACCAATAGTTACATATTTTATTTGTTGTAAATTATTTCTCTTTTTATCCTCATGTCACTTTCTTATTTTCTTCACTACTAATAGTTACATAGTTTATTTGTTGTAAATTATTTCTCTTTTTTCCTCTAATGCAAGCTCCACTCATGGATCACTTACACTATGTTCTCATTGTCTAAAACCTACAAACTACTCTACCAAAGGTAACTAATAATTTGTATTGAATTTCAACTTCAACATTTTGTTTTATATTAGTTGTTATTCAAATACTAAATAGATCTATTGTTTATTACAGATACATTGGAGTTCAAAGTGACAATGTCACAAAATTGCACTATATATATATATATATCCTAATTTTACATTTTTATATCAAGTAAATTGAAGTTCCCTTTCATTTGCATACTATTTCCATTTTAGTTTATCCATGTGTTATTTTTATAAGTTATATACACATTGTTCTATTTTAACCAATATGTGTACACAAAATCAAATAAGGCAAATACTCGTTTGCATTTTATTCATTTCATGTGTTGCTTTTTTAGGTTAAATACACAGTTTTCTATTTCAATCAATATGTCTACACAAACTCTAATACAACCATACAATTGTTCGGCGTACCCCATTACACACCTAAAATGCAATTGCTAGTTATAATCATACTAACCAAATAACAATTAAAAACATAATACATAAATAGATAATAATAAATATTTACACACCTTTAAATACTATTACTATTCCAAAACACAAAGCCAATTTACCACAAACCAATTGCTAGTCCTCGAGTGAGAAAATATGTGTCTTCACCACAAGAAAATATGAAGTGCCCCCCCTTAGACGGGACCATCGTGGAACAATCCAAAACATTCAACGGTAATCAAGATGGCCGCAAATGCAAGTTTGTATATGATATGTAAAACAGCCACACCGTGTGCAAACCCTAACCCTAATATCCAACCTTAGCCATCCCAATCTTTGCCCTAAACTGATGGTGGATAATCCCCTCGTCTGTTTAAAATGTGCATAAGGGACTCATTGTTCCTCGCAGTATATGAAACCTTCAAGCTTTGTACAAATCGAAATAGTTGTAAGTTCCATTTATTGTTTGGGTTTTTATTTTATTTTCATTGTTAAGAGAGTGCAATGATGATTGGTGATCCCAGCTCACTTTGAGGCCTAAATTGGTCTAGGAAATTTCATATCACCCTACGTCTGAGCAACTCCTCCTTATAGATTTCCAGTGATGTTGAAATTTATTCTACCATGCTAATTCTGATTTCATGACGAGTTTAATATTATTTAGCTGAGGAAATCTGTAAGTTCTCTATTTTATATTTTGCGTGTTTTAGGGTCGTAATTCTCAATGATGTAACTTTTTTTAAAATCTTTTTAAATTGTTTACAGAATTTGCCCGTATGTTTATGCCCAATTTTTATTTCCTGAAGATGATCGGCTGATTCTAGTGACTTGATCTGTGTATTTTGCTTACATCCTTAGGGCTTTTAAAAATAGGTTTTCTATCTATGTGTTATGATTGTGATTTGTAAATATGGGTGAACCGTTGATGGGTTGTGATCGAATGCAACAATAGTTGTTACCTAACAATCCTTAGTTTTTAATCTTGAAGTTGATTCATACTAGGGATTTCTGATAAGCTTATGTCCTGAAGATTGGAAGCCATCCTTGTTTAAGTATGGGTATCATTTATAATTTTCTTTGCATTCTGTCATGTTGCACTCATTTTAACTGGCACTACAGATATACACCGAGGGCGTCATTAGCCACATTCAAATGCATTATGTGGTTGTTACATTTAAATGTCTTCTGTATTTCACTATTTTACCCAGTTGGTCCGTATATATCGTTTTCTGTTCTTTTTGGATGGTTACTTTGACGTGTATGGGCTTTCTGACATGTTCAAATACATTTTCTTCCTATTTTCTCCGCCGAATTAGGATAATTATCTTCATTCTTTTGAAGTTAGATTTAAACTCATTCATCTGGATTTTCCTTTTTAGGTTAGGTTAGCTGTCCGTTTTATTTTGTAACGCGGAGAAGCTAGATTTTGCTATGCAAAAGCACAGTTTGTTTAGACTTAAAACACAAATACGTCTTAAGTTATAGAGCCCAACTCATTTCAAGTTAAATATTTTTGCTTAAATTACAAATTTAAAGACAGCTTTAGTTACAGAACCCAATGGTTAAAGAGTTTGCCATGAAAATTCAGTTTTAAGCCAGATTTGCTTAAATCGCAAATATGCTTTAATGAGTTTGCATAAATTACAAATACAACATAAATTAAAGATGGTGCGGTAATTACGAATACAATATAAGTTAAGTAGTGCCGAAATGACGAATACTGTTTAAGCTAATGCATCTTGAAACATATTCCCTAAATTACAAATACTTCTCAAGTTGAAAGAGTGTGCTTAAAATATATTAACTGAAGTTTTATTAAAACCTCTAGTTTTCTAGCAGTAGTTAAGAGTAATTGAGAGCCGATATAGTAATTAAGAGCCTTGTTGTCATGGCCTCCGTCCGTACTGTAATTAAGAGCATTGTTGCAATAGCCTTTGGGCCCTTTGAGTAGTTGATGTCAATATTGGTATGCAGAATAATTAAGGCCTTGTGGTATCTTCCAGCTTTGGAGTAGGCCCATCCATGTTGACAGTAGTTGAGGGCCCAATTGGAGTAGCCTCGTTCTTGCGGAATAGGTAAGGGCCTCATTGAGGGCTTCGCTGTGTCAGCTCTGTGCTTTTGCAAGGAGCCAAGGACTTTGTTGCTTCAGCCTTGCCCTTTGTTTAAGTAATTGAGGGCCTTACTTCAGTCACCTTGATCTCGTGGAGCAGTTCATTGTGATAATTGTTGACCTTGTGGAAGCAGGGGGTATGTCACGGGAATGGGTTGGAAGCCTCGTGACAGCAGTCTTGTTCCTAAGTATATAGTCGTGGGCCTAGTTGTGGTAGTCTTACACGGTGGATCAAAACGTAGCCCTTGTTGTGCTAACCCTTGCCATGACCAGGATGCTAGTCTTAACCCCAAGGGAAGGCTTTGTGGTAGTCTTCCCTTGTGGATCCAATCAAAATGCCTTGTTGTGGTAGCCTTACCTTGTAGATCCAATCAAAGGCCTCATTGTGCTAACCCTTGCCACGTGTAGTTGAGGACCTCATCATCTTAATGTTGGCTTTGGCCTTGGCCATTTAGAGTTGACTGCCTCTGTGATGATAGTTTGGTGTGGCCCTTGTATCCTCTGGCCTATCCTTGTAGGGGTGGTCAAAGTGGTTGACCCTCGTTTCTCTTGGGAGGCCCTCAAAGCGGCTTATCTTGTCCTTCAGGACCTCTAAGCAGCCGACCCCTGCTCAGCTTTTCTTTTCCAGTAAATGCTTCAGCGTAGATGAGTTGCAAGTCGTCATTGGACCATGTTCAAATATAATTGACATGACTAGTTGCTCGGAATGGTAACTGTTGAGGAACTTAAACAAGCTGACACTAGGCCCATCGGATTCGTTGAGGCTCATGACTGTTGACTGCTTGCTTCCAATGGTAGACTGAAACCAGTGGATTGTAACTAGTTGAGAGGATTTAAGGAAATGAATATTTATTTCAAAGTTTAGTTGGATAGGAGAGCGTGAAGCCGCATGTACAATCATGTGCTACGACCAATTGCATTGAAGAAGTAATGTTCGAAAAATTTAGTTATTTTTTGTAAGGTTTTATTCTCTGAGGTTCAGTTTTATACATCTGGATTCGTGGCAATCTGGAGTAATTTCAGTTGCCTACACCTTCATCAAATGTTTGATATTCAAGATTGAGAGATGATCGGTATTCTTGAATAGAATGGCATTTTGCAGAATATAAGCTTCAAATTATAAAACATTTATTTATGAAATACATGTTAGATTTCAGATAATGAACTACTGTAAGACATTTGACAAATCAAGGATAATATACACTAATAGCACAAGCTGAAAAGTTATGTTTATTCAAAGCCCAACTCTTCTGTTAAGCTGACCCTATCCTTTTATCCTCTTCTCTTGAACACTCTGCATCCCATCTTTCTGTAAAGCTGGGGCATGGAGAATTTTTAAAGATTTCTTAATACAACTGCTGCATATGATGGAACTTCCAGAAATGATCAAAATTTAAAAATTTCCCTAATTGTGTTTGACTGGACTAGATAATTATGCGTTTACTGTTGTAATTGGTTATTGCCTCTCCTATGAAGGGGGGCTGTTTGCATGTCAAACAGTGTTATGAAATGTTTCAGACAATCGGCTTAAGAATTATTCGTAGTAAATTTACAGAAAGGACAGTTTTATTATGAGTGCATGTTTTAGTAATATATTGTTCAACATTCAATGTTATTGCCCTGTTTTTAAATAAATTGAATTTTGAGCAAAATATTGCAAGGGGCGTTCTATCTTAGAGAAGGAAAGTGATAGTTAAAATCACCCATACAAACATGTCCCCACGCTCTTGATTGGTTCTATCTTGGATGCTAGTATGTTGTTTTCCAATATGTTCTTCCCACACAAACACTTGACTTACTTACCCCAAAGGCTAGAAATATGTAGTTTATGAAAGAGGGTTTTTAAGGGAAACAAACATTTTGAAGTGCAGCGAATCGAGCACATAAAAGCACAACAAACAAATACAAGGCATCATGAAACACTTTTAAGAGTTCAAGAGACCACCTTGGACATCCATTTGCAACTCACACCCTTTTTTCCGGGGTTTCACACACCCCAAGCATGTTCAATGTTCATCAATAATTCAATGCTTCAATCTAGGTGAGCTATATCCCCTAAACAGCTGATCTTTTAGGCTTATCCTATAAGTTGCAGATTCACTACGAATAGAATGATAGATGTAGAAATGAGACATAGTTTTAATATGACTGTTGGGAATTAGTGTTCACATAGGTGTTGGAAATATTGCATCATAGGATGTATAAGAGAAAAGTTTAGTAGGTTGGTTATGAGTGTTGGAAATATCACATCATTCTTGTAGAGTATTTGTAATTTGGTTGTGATTAATTTGTTTGTGTATTATGAGTTGTTTTACTTGTATCTTTAGTAAGTTGTTTTAGGTAGTCTCCTATAATATAGGATATGTACATCCTATTTATATGTAAATGTATTGATTGTGCCAAAGTTTTCATCAAAAATTAGATCTTTCAAAGAAAATTTCAAAGCTTTGCAAAAAGCAAAAATTGCACTTAAGTTCCTCCTAAAATCGTGGGTTTGTTTCAAGGCAAATCTTGTTATTTCGTAATGAAAATCATGCTTGCCTATAGAAGGAAATTGCACCAAGTTTGATCTTGTTTGTAGGAGTAGGTTTTGGTTTAAAGATCAAGGCTTTGAACATAGTTGGGAGGTGGTCATTGAATTGAATAAGTTGCCAGTCTCATTGTTGTTAAAGTGAAGCAGAGGTTTTGCCCAAAAGTTGAGATAGCAACCCAAATAAGTCATAAGAGAAATTGTAAAGGTCGTTGTTTATTGAAGGGAGCTGCCAATAAAGAAATTGTCTTAAGAGGGGAAATCATGACTTCCCAAGCCTTAGAAAGCAACATTCAAGCTATTGTTTGAAAATAAAATGTCACTAAGGTGAAGAGGCATATAAGTCACTATCAAAGAAAGAAGCTTTGCATTATTAGAGTTGCCACCAATGTTAAAGAATTTCAAAGATCTCACGAGTTGAAGGCATAGATTGATTCTAGCAAGCTTGGCATGTGTACATAGGTTGTGGTGTTAATTTGGGTGCTCATTAAGGTGACTCAAATTCACCTTTGAATAGTTGCTCTTAAGCCCACAACATTGAAGGATGCAAATGTTGGTTTTATTTTTTCAAGTCGCTTAGATTGACTTTGGTGAATGCTCTTGCATGTATCATTGGTGCAACGTTGAAGGAAGCAAATGTTGGTTTTATTTTTTTAAGTCGCTTAGATTGACTTTGGTGAATGCTCTTGTGTGTATGATTGGTGCAACATTGAAGGATGTAAATGTTGGTTTTATTTTTTCAAGTCGCTTAGATTGACTTTGGTGAATGCTCTTGCGTGTATGATTGGTGCAACGTTGAAGGATGCAAATGTTGGTTTTATTTTTTCAAGTTGCTTAGATTGACTTTGCCAATCCTCTTTTATTTCATTTGAGTCGTTAAAGAAAACTAACAAGCCTCCATCACATCCATCGTTCTCATTCTCACCCGCTATAGAATTGGTTTTCTTCTAGTCTTCATTTGAAAAAGAGTTGTGTGGGATGCCCACAAACGAGTTAGCAATACACCATTGTTGAACGAGTTGATTATGGAGGACTTACATTGTGGTTGAAGTAGGGTTCAATCTCGAGGCTTTCTTGATGAAGGCTTATGAGAGGGGCAAGAGAGCACTGACACTCAGAGTTCCACAATAGTATATTTGCATTGGCAAGGAAGCTTCAACAACCTTCATACTTATCATGTTGAACCCCTATTGACCTATTTTAGATTGTATGTTTGAGTGTTTTTTTATCTCACATCCTTATTCTGGGGTTGACAATTAATAGGTGGTTTATGATACATTAACTTGGTTGAGTTTAGTTTTTTTAAAGGCTACATTTGTAGATTAAGATTATATGATATTTTTTAGATTAAAATTAAGTTGTAGGTTGTTATTATAATTTGTTGTTCAATTATTCTCTTTTAGTATTTGAAAATGTATTTTGTGCCCGTAAAAGACAAGATGAGTCATTAGTGGTATTGTTAGTTGTCAAATTTTAAAAATGTGAAAAATAATTAATTGTAATTGGGTACATTATTGCTTTCATGTGACGTCCATCTTGTCGGGGGGAGAATATGTTCTTTCCTCACAAGTCACAAAATGAGCCTCAAAAACCAAATTTGCTCAGTAGCAAATCTATTGGAGGATGGAGGCATCGGAGGTTGGAGGACAATCAATGACCCTCTCGTTAGTCACCAGCGATGATCTATAATGGTGGTTGCATATGCAACAATGAGGGCTTGGTGTTCAAGCTTATTATGTTGTGGTTGGATGTGTATGTCCCGAATCACATTTCTTGGTTTTTTGCGAATGGATGTGTTTGTCCCCATTCACAAGGTGATATAAGTAACTGGAAGTGTTTGTCCCCAATCACGAGTCGGTGATTATGATTGGATGAGTGTGTTGCCAATCATAATTGTTGGTAGCAGATGTGTTTGTCCATGCTCATGACTTTGATGTTGGATAGATGTGTTTGTCCCTATCCAAACTTGATTTGAGACTTTGGATAGATGTGTTAGTCCCTATCCTCGGTTCTATGGGTAGATGTGTATACCCCTATCCTTGGATGGAAGTACCAAGTAGTGAGGCTAGTTCCACTATTGCGTGATTGACATGAGTAGATGTGTATGTCCCTACTCTTATCTTATATTGTTTGGTGAGCTACTATGTGTGGTCATCAAGTATTGTGATGCACTTTCACACCATGTTCACACTAAGGAGAGGTGTAGGGAATTAGTGTTCACATAGGTGTTGGAAATATTGTATCATAGGATGCATAAGATAATAGTTTAGTAGGTTGGTTATGAGTGTTAGGAATATCACACCATTCCCATAGAGTATTTGTTATTTGGTTGTGATTATTTGTTTGTGTGTATTATGAGTTGTTTTTATCTTTAGCAAGTTGTTATAGGTAGTCTCCTATAATATAGGATATGTAACATCCTATATATATGTAAATGTATTGAATTAAAATGATGAAAAGAGAAGCACGTATTATTTGTGTAAAATTATTTGTAGCTTCATTTGTCTCTTTGTCTCTTCTCAAATTTTCTCATGACACCCATGATTTAAACTTATAACACAAAACCTCATCTCTTTCTAATAGAGCAGAGAATAGTTAATGATAGAGGCTCTACAATAGGATTAGAAGATTTAGATGTAAGCAAAATTGAATATTTTACAAACACGTCTATGCTAACTATGAAGATGATCATCAGTAAGGTTCATTGATGTTGATCCAAAGCAACATACAAGTTCCAAAACTATAAATTTATAATTAAAAGCAATTGCTCAATGAAAATCTTTTGCTGTTCATGTCTCCTTCAATGAGTTAGAGAAGGTCTCTTTCCCTTTATTCTTAATGCTTTTTATATAAAATGGACAATTACATCCTCTACCATGTAGTTTTTTATTGTTTTAAATCTAAAATAAGTTGTTAATTAGTCCTATTATTGTTTCAGGTTGTAAATGAGAAAGAAAACTACATAGTAATTAAAAGTTAAGAACGATACATTAAATGAAAGTTCTATTCTTAGATTATATTTCAACATAAACAAGCTTTCATTCCTCACAAAGCAATACAAAAACTTTATTTGTTACTCTTAACCTTTTTGTTTTTGTGGACGGGTGAAAATGATTTTGCTTACTAGCACCATTTTTCATCATTATTAACTAATTTAATTATTTAATAAAATAATGTTTGATTATTTAGTTAATTTCACATCATTCTTCTATTAATTGAATAACTAAGGTTGACTAATTCATCATAATTTATTTTTTATCCATTTTGGATTAATAACGTAACATTATTTAATTAAATGTTATAATTCTCTTTGATTAAATAATTTTTAATTGTATAATTAAAATTCTTAATTCTTCAAACTTGCACAATTAAATGATTTTTATGAGTTGATAATTAGTTTTTTTTTTTTTTTCCAAACTATTCAATTTGCAAGAAGATTTGAATAATTTTTTTCCAAATGCAAATTCTTCCCTCCACTTCAAAATATTTTAAACATATCTTAATATTTAGGTATGTTTAATCTCACATGGATTTTGAACTTTTGATATAATTTTTAATCCATGCCAACACTTTTCTTAATAATTAGGGATGTTTAATCTCTCATGGATTATGAACTTTTGATCTAATCTTTAATCCATGCCTCATGGATTATCAGTCATTTGATCAATCTTTGATTGACACTCACCTCCTTAATCTTTTCCCATCCATTGATGCTTCAATTCAATCTTCACCATTAATTAAAAAAATTATAAATTTATAAATACCAAGTTTTTTTCATATCTATTCATGTACAATCTTAAAAGCAAAGTTGCTCTCTAAGATTTCATATTCAAATCTCAAGAATTCTAGAGCATCTCTTGTGAATCAATTCTTATCAAGCATCTTCAAGTCATATTTTCGCACAATGGATAATGCATACAGCTGAGCAATCCACATTCATCTAACACTTATGTATCAATCCACAATGAGATTGAGAGGTTTGCACCATTAATTAAGTTCAATTGCTTTGAACTTTATGTTTATTGTTTTGAATTGAGTCTTTTAGTGTTAATTGAATTTATTGAGTATGGCATTTAATTGATCATAATATTCTAGTTTCTTAGTGTTTTAAGATTTCAATTGCTTTTACTTTGATATTATTTGATCAATTGAATTAGCCATATGACATTTTGGCACGTTTGGTGGGATCCACGTCTCTATCTAATCAATATTTTTGAGCATTGTGGGATTTGCAAGTCCTAGGGGCAATACAACACTTTTGTTAAAGGTTTGTGCTTCAGTCACTTGATAGTTAAATGCTTTTGTGCAAAGCTTGATGTTTTTGTTTGCATTCTAGGACATTTTTGTTAGCATATCCATGCTTTTGTCAGCAACTAGGCGTCTTTGTTAGCATCAAGGTGCATTTGCAATATCTCCATGGGGGTGCTTTTGTTAAAGGTTTGTGCTTTAGTCACTTGATAGTTAAATGCTTTTGTGCAAAGCTTGATGTTTTTGTTTGCATTCTAGGACATTTTTGTTAGCATATCCATGCTTTTGTCAACAACTACGCGTCTTTGTTAGCATCAAGGTGCATTTGCAATATCTCCATGAGGGTGCTTTTGTCATTCTAGGGTGCCTTTGTCATTTTTGCTCTATTTTTTGTCATTTGAGCAATGAAACACTTTTGTTGGATAGTGCAATGTTTTTGTCAGATCTAATGGTAGTCTAATTTGTAGAGTTTGATCTGACTTTGATGTTTAATCTTTAGTTAACCTTAACATCTTGTTTTTTGATTTTGCCTAACTAATTTGCAACATGTGGCATTTGAAAAAATGTTTATTAACATTTATTTTGAAGAGCTAATCTAGCACCCATGTTTCAAGTTTGGTGCATTAAAATGAAGTCATTTTCCCTTAGTGCTCTAAAATGAACAAGACAATTTGAACACTTCAATTTATGCTTAAAATTAAACAAACAACTTGCAATTATTGTACTTTGGTGTTTAAAAGAACCACATATTTGAATCCTTGGTGATTTTAAAATGAACAAGTGTGTGCTTTGTCTTCCGTGTTTGGTAGGTTAAAAGTACGTATCATCTCCCCTCGCACCTTGTGCAAACTTGGGTGAAGATAAATACTTCTAACTTGAATTTTGTTGCCAGCCTTGTTGAAAGAGTTTTATACCCATTCTCTCCCCTTGTGCTACATGTGATCTTGGGTGATGAGAATATAACATGAATCTTTCCTTTATTGTTAGAAGGCCTACCTAACGATTTCATCACCTAAGGGGTCGACCTCGAGTACATTTTCCAACATGCTATAAAAATTGGATGAGAGTGAAAATTGTAGTTTGATCCATGTATGTAATTGTTAGGTGTTCCTATGTGGTCCTGGGTGATTCCAGACATAAGGAGATGATATTTCCATATCACGTTTATGTAGCCGGTGGTTTTCACAAAGTTCTACTCGCTATGAACCAATTTTATTAGAAGCCTAAGACCTATCAATAGTGGTAAATCATGATAGCATTGTCAAGAGAAGTTATTCACCATGTTTAAACTTTGATTGAAGTGATAAAGTGTCTTGTTAGGATCTAATCCTCAAGGCAAGGGGTGTCAAGGTGGTACATGACTTTTGCATAGCTTACTTACCCCTTCTTTGGATTCAAATTAACAAGCACGTGTGGTGAGCCTATTATAGTTAGACAACTTTGTAATACCACTAATATAGGTTGTGCTTTATGACATGTATTCTTGAGGAGACGTTGTGAAACTCATTAGTGTGACCTTGTGAAAGGACACAAGAAAAACATTCAAACACCAAATTGAGTCAGGTTACATGTTTATTGTGCTTTATAATATTGAAAATTTGCAAACACCTAGGTCAATTTCCACATCAAAGATCCTCTAATAGATTGACGCCTTTGTCCAAATAGTGTGACGCCTTTGTGCAAACCAAACATTTTTGTTTTTATTAAAACAGTGCCTTTGTTTGCATATGGACACCTTTGCACATCTCGACTCGTTTGTTAGAGAAAACATACATCTATAGAGCAACGCCTTTGTTCAAACAATCTAATGCTTTTGTTGAACATTGGCACCTTTGTAGATACTGTGACATTTTTGTAGTAACCAATTAAACAATCCATTTCAAACAAAACAAACAAAATCTTGTTTACTATCATTATTGGGCTTGTTAAAACACCTAGGTTATCATTGGATCAACTCAAACAAACATCAAACTATCAATGTCAAACCATAAAAAAATTCCATTTCAAACAACTTAACATTTTGACATAGATCATTTGGACTTAGATTTTTCATCTAATCACCTAGTTTGGCTTTATGCCTGAGAACAATCTCTTTTGTAGTATTGGCTAAGTTAGCAACATCATTTTCGTAAAACCTACTTTGGAGTCATAAGTCTACTCCCAAGGTTTGTAAGTTCATTATCATCCTCAAAACATATCTAAGCAAAGATTGAGTCTAAACCTTTGTCAAAAAAATTGAAAGTTTCACCTCTATCCATCCATTCAAACAACTCATCATTCAAAACATTGATCCTAGGTCATTTAGAGGTCTTTAGCAAATTCAATCTTGAAATCAGCAAAACACATCAAACAGAATCCAATATCCAAACTCACTTCCATATCATCCTTAGATGGGGTCATTATATCCTACTAGCTTCAATGACATAAAAATTATGGGTATCCCTAATCAAAACTTTGGAATTCCTTGTCACATGGTAGATTTTAATCAATGTCAAAACTTACAACTCTCAACCAAACAATCAAAGCATGAGTCTTCCCCAACACAACATTATTTCGCCAAGTCAAAACATACCAAACATATACATCCCAAACACTAGCATATCAAATATGAACATGTCAAATCCACACATGGTGAACTATAGGATGGATCCATTCACACCTCAACAAAACATCATTCAACAAAAATATCAATATCCACATCAACATCAAAATCCTCAACATCAAATTTCCCAACATCAAAATCAAATCCTTCAACAACATCAACATGAGCAATATCAACATCAAGGTGAAAACATCATACCATCACAAAATCAATACATCCCTCAACAACATCAAAACATTGACTTGCATCAACAACAAACTCTATCCCTACAACATCAATATCAATATCAATATCAACAATCACCACAACAACAAGCCTTACAATCTAACATCACCACCAAACGTGAATACACTCCTTTAGGGGAGCCAATCAAGTTGGTGTTAAACAAGCTAGTCCATGCTAATCTTATCAATCTTCCAAAGTCACTAGTTGGTTATGAACTTCAATTCAAACCCTCATGGTATGATGACAATGCTTATTGTGCCATAGAACAAAAGGTCATGAAACATCAAACTACATAAAACCAAAGAATCTCATACAAAACTTGATTGATCAAGAAACAATAACTATTGAGGATAACCTTAAAGATTCATCCACAAATAATCACATTGACAATGTCTCTACCTCACACAAGGAGAAAGTCGACATACATCAAGAATCTTTTCCAAAGCATGATCAACATCCTCCACCAGGGATCTAGCAATGGTCCATTCCAAGACATATTAACATCATTCAACCTCATGGTTGCAAATATTGAAGAGATCCTTAACACAAAACTTGATTCAAATTCAATTGAGGATCAAGAGACCATTAAACCGATATTCATGCCCAATGAAGAAAATCTAAACCAAGAGCTATCACCCGTATGTCTGCATTTTGAAGACATCCAAGAGTCCTTTGAAAGTAATCCATTCTTTGAAATTGATCCATGTCAAGAACATAATCCAAAGTGTACTTGAGATGATTCTGAACTTTGTCAAGATCAAGAGTCCATATCTTCTCATGATCTAATGGGTCTCTTTGAATCCGATAGCGAAGATAAGTCTGAAATCAATCAAAATCAAGAATTCATATCAACGAAATACTACGATGAATTAATGGGTATCTTCCAAGCCATACAATGTTCTCCAAAAGAAGACCATATCCATACACCCAACATTCATACACCTACACATGAGACACGTTTCCATGAGACATGTAATTGATCTTCCAAAGCAAGAGTCTCCTACTCTTGACATCATTACCAATGAACAAGAATCTAGTACTCTTAACATCCTTACAAATGATCAAGGCATAACAGAATCCATAGAATTTCATAGTGATCAATGGGAAGACTCCTATATTGAAGAACAATCAGAATTCGTTTCTACTACAACTTTTGAGGACTCATAACAAAGCATAGAAGACAATCAAAGCAAAGGATTACGCTTCCAAGAAGATGGTATCTTGGAACCAATACAAACAATCAACAATCCTGAGCATCAGGGTATTGGTTATTCAATAGTTGAGGAATCCAATTATGTCAATGATACCTCCATAATATTGAGGGCAACTTTACCTAATGCAAACATCAACATGGGGAGCATGAAGAGTCCTTATGATAAAACCACTACCAATACTGCAACCAACCATGTCATGAATCATTCTTCTTGCATATTTCCACCCACTAATTAGGACCAACGACAAGAGAAAAATCTATATCAAAGAAACAAGCAAGTCATCAAAGCATAAGAATCAAAAAAACCAAAAGGGAAAAATATAATCTAAATGATTCCAAAATTAAAGAAAAACAAAGAAAATTATCCCTATCAAACTCCATTAATCAAAGAAACTATTGGGAAAAATTAAAAAAAGGAATTTCATCCGTCAAAGATGTCCAATGCAAAAGAAGCCTTAAAAAATGACCTACAAAGTATATCAAGTAGGTCGTCCTAATTCCACTCAAAATTCCATATTTACCCTTCATTGCTCATCATCCCAAGTTTGGAGAATCAAAGATTCCAAACTGTCAACCAATCAATCTATGTCTCATATTGCTCATCGTATTCCACTATCCACTTTGACAACCATGATATCCAAATCTTGCATTGACCATGTCTTCATATCAACTCTTTATCATAAGGATTCTAAGGGCACTCTATCGTGATGTGTGCATCTAGGTGAGGTAATTTTGATATCGACAAAGAAGACAAGAACATCCAAGGGTTCTATATAAGCACCTGTATCTTGACAAAGCAACTCCTTCAAGAAAGATACCATTGGAACATCATGACAATAACAACATTTATATCAACACCACCAAGTGGTTCAACATAATCATAAACCTTTCAAAAAATCATAAAAATCATAATCAAATTTATAAAAAAAAATCAAAAAAATAGTCAAGAGAAAAATTGTCCTCCAGTGAAAACCACTTCGGTGGCACTTTGGGCAATTACCATGATGAAAACTTAGTAAACATGCATCATGTGTAGAATCGAGCATTTACGTGCACCATTCTAGGTGGAAGCATCTCATCCCCTTCATAATAAATCCAACATTCCATCCATTTTATCAATAATAAATCCACGATCCATCCATCCAATCCATTTTCATCCAAATCCAAATTATCTTGATCTTAACAAAGATTTGGGGTACATTTCAAACTTGCTTATGGAAAAAATCTTGACATGGGTCATTATCATTGATCTTATCTTATGCAATCCAACATCATCCCATTCATGAAGCATTATCCAAATGAGCATCCTCCATTCAAACATGTTATATTATCACAAGATAATCTTTGGCATCCTTCGAATACCAATCCATCCATCTTTCATCCTAATCCTTGCATCCACCCGTAACATTCCATACATTGCTAGACACTAGAGGCAGATACTAAAATATTTCTTTAGGAATAAATCTTGATCTATATCCTCTAACTCAAGTTGTGATTTAAACACTTGCAAATGCGAAATCAAAATAGTCAAAACATTAGTAAGCAAAATATCCAAAATCACTAGCCCAGGACACATTTTGATGAAAAAGATGTTCCCTATCAACTATATATTTTATCAAGCATCAATCCAAACAATCTATATCAATTGCATCTAACTTGTGCTTCAACACCATATCAAAACATTCAAATAGATTTTATTTCAAGCCCAACTAAAAATCTTGATCTATCTTATTCGATCAATCCATCATCATCTCGGGATGTATCCTTCCCAATCCTTGTGTTCAAATTCTTGATAACACTATCCTTGTATTGTTGTGTATCCTCAACAATGTTATCACTATCGACAATCCATTAATCAAATCAATCAATGCTAGCTTGGTTTTCAACAAGATAAAAAAAAAATCACTAATATTACTACATAGCCATATCTACTCATCAACATCGTGCGAAAATCCTCAAAAAATTCATAAAACATCAAAATCCAAAAATATCCAAAACATGTTCAAAAAAACCCAAAAAAACCTCAAATATCTTCATGAAACCCAAAACAACCTCATAACATTGAAAATACCAAAAAAAAATTAAAAACCTCACAAAACCCAAAACAACCTCAAAACATTTGAAAAGGTAAAAAACATTGAAATATCCTAAAAACAATATCACTCGTGCCATATCACTTTCACTCGCAATAAACTTTCAACTATAATAAACATCATCATCCTCACCTTTGGACAAACAAACAAAAACAAGTACAACACTTATCTAAAAACCAAACTTCAACGCAAAATCAAAATCTTGATTAGTATCAAACATGTTAGTCCAACATCATATCAACAACCTATCAAACAACTATCAACCAATCCTCATCCAATGCATGTCTTACAAATAAATATTTCCTACAATAGACATTCATTTTGGATATCATCTATAACAACACACTCTCTAGCAAGAGATATGATGACATTGACATTTTTGTCATTTTGATCTTTTTCTTTTGATTTATCCTATTGTTTGATTTAGATGATATCTAAAAATTTAATTGATCAATGCTTGTTGGATGTTCTTGTAATACGACTTTGACAAATACTTTCCTTGTGTGTGTGGGAGTAGTCTCAAGTAAAACAAAGGCTAGGATAGGTTCTTCATACCTTTTGTGTATTAGTCTCTTTACTTTGAGGGCTTTATTCCTTCACATGATCAAACAAGGTTTTTGTATGTCAAGTATGAACAAGGGCACTCCTATTTGTTTGCAAAGTCAAAGTCCACATATTAAATACAAAGCCACCCTGGTTCTTTATACCTTGGTGCATCATGTCTATTTTGCTACATCAAATAAGGATTCCTATGATGAAAAATATTATCTAAGAGCAAAAACAAAATCATCATCTCATCACATATCCAAAAAAATCTTGGAATAATCATAAGTTTTTTGGTATCCTAATCAATATCATCTTATTCTACTCCATTCTATCTCATTCCATCTCATTCTTCTATGTTTACTAACATTCCTATCCAAGTATCAAATCTATGTGATATATATCAAAATATACATGAGGCTACCCATTGTTGATGAGTGTGTACATCATGAAATTTGTTTGCATCAAACATCTAAGCTTCCTAGGACTTATTTTTCATCCTCTATGCAACATAATTATTCATGTCGTCATGTCACAATTTTGAACTGAAAAATTAGTTTTTTTGCTTGATCTCTTGAGGGTGTAGCATACCAACATTCATTTGTCCACTGGGGCATAGTGGGGCATCAAGAAAAAATAGAAAAGTTTTCAATTTTGATATGAGCAACATTAGTTCTTTGAAGCAACGCTATAGGTACCTCACTTCAAAGAGGGGAAAATGTAGACACCTAAAAATTTCCTAAGCATATCACACACCTGATCTCGCTTACTAACACCATTTCTCATCATTATCAACTAATTCCTCTATTTAATTAAATGATGTCCAATTATTTAGTTAAATTCACATCATTCTCCTATTAATTGAATAACGAAGGTTATTTGATTAATTCGTCATAATTCATTTTTTATCCCCTTTTGATTAAATAATGCAATATTATATAATTAAATATCATAACCCTCTTTGATTAAATAAGTTCTAATTGTTTAATTAAAGTTTCTAATTCTTCAAACTTGCACAATTAAATCTTTTTCATGAGTTGATTAATTAACTAATTTTCCTCCAACCCTCTAACCCTCCAACTTACATAAAGAATATTCTCCTAGGAATATTCCCTTTTCAAATTCAAATTCTTCCCTCCAATTCAAAATATCTCCAACATGTTTTCTAAAATTTAGGGATATTGTTGAATCTCTCATGGATTATGAACCCTTAATCTAATCCTTGATCCATACCTCATGGATTATCAGCCACTTAATCAATCCTTGATTCACACCCAACTCCTTAATCTTCTATCATCCATTGATCCTCCAATTCAATCCTCACCATTGATCAAAATTCATAAAATCTATAAATACCAAACATTTTCCATATCAATTCATTCACAATCTTCATAGAAAAGTTACTCTCTAGGATTTCATACTCAAATCTTGAGCATTCTATAGCATCTCTTGTGAATCAAGTATCATCAAGCATCTTCAAATCAAGATTTTGCACAATGAATAATGCATAAATTGAACAATTCACATCCATCTCACTTATGCATCAATCCATAATGGGATTGAGAGGTTTGCATCATTAATTAAGTTTAATTGCTTTGAATTTCATGTTTATTGCTTTGAATTGAGTCTTTTAGTGTTGTTAATTGAATTTCATTGAGTATGGCATTTGATTGATGATAATATTCTAGTTTCTTAGTGTTTTAAGATCTTAATTGCTTCCATTTTGATGTTATTTGATCAATCGAGCTAACCATTTGATGGTTTCATATATAGTTGAAGCTATTTAGAGTTAAAGCTAAGTCTCTGATGTCTTTCTACTTCTAAACCAAATCAAACCAACTAACCACCAACACATTTTATAACTCATCTTTTCAAATTGTGTCACCTTCTTTAACAAAAATAAATTGATGATCACTTCTTTGTCAACTCTTACATGCTTGTCTTTAGACTTGACTATAATGTGTTAATTTTTAAAGTAAAAAATGGAACATGTAAACACAATGTAGTACTTTAAAAGTATTCAATTTATTGAAAAATAAATAAATATATACACATTCATTAAAATAGTTAAAATTTTATATTCATTATTAAAAATCTTCAAATATTATATTTCTTTAATTCTTTTTCAATTTTTTATATTTATTTACAAGGGATTTTCTTATGAATTAGTCATAACGAGAGAAGTTGGACCATAATATTGAACACATGACATTTGCAAACTTAAATGAATACTCTTTTTTCACTTAACATTAGCATGGACCACCTTACTACCCAATGTTTGTAGACTTCCTTAGCACTTACCCTCATGCTTTATATGTGCCACATTTCCTTGGTCAAAATGAGTTCACTTTGACATTTTGGTCAGTTTGTTTGTTCGAGAGAGAACCATTTTTAGATCATTTTTTTGCAACTTGTTGGTATTGGGTGAATAATATTACCATGGACCACCATACTTACTACCCAATGTTTCTAGACTTCCTTAGCAATTATCCTCATGCTTTATATGTACCAAATTTCCCTCATCAAAATGAGTTCACTTTGACATTTTTGTTTGTTTGTTTGAGAGATAACTATTTTTAGACCTTTTTTTTGCAACTTGTTGGAATCGGGTTCATGAGTGTAAGTTGATATTGAATTCTAGGTAGACATCTCTTGAGCGAAGCTTGAGGCACAATATTGGGATCCCCCATACTTATTGCACCTCTAGGGGTTTGATCCTTGGTGGATGGCATGATCAAGGAGCATACCACCACTCATGCCAATTATGTTCAACCAATTGAGCTACAACCCTTCAGTGACATCTTTCTTCTTATAATCAAGTTAGTCTCTTAGTTCATTATCTTCTTCTCAGGACATGTCACCTTGACTTGTGCATGCCTCAAGTCTTTATTTTGGAGTATACTTCTTTGCTCTACACACTCTTAAATACATATATTGGAATGTTATCATTCTCATATTGAATTAGTGGTATATTGTTATTTTGATTTTAGGATTATGCAATATTGTATTTTTTTATATATTTATCTAATATTAGTATCAAAGACAATTTAATTGTTAATTAATTTCACATGAGATATTTCTTTAGTTTCTTTTACTTAATATTGTGTTTTATGGAGAAGAAATTGATTATTATCTTGCACTTAGAAGAGTCAAATTAGTTAGGCTAAACTTTCTTTTCCTTTTCATTAGACATTGTGAAATCAATCTAGTGTAAATTTATAAGTAGGATTTTATTTTGGTTTCTATGGGAAACTTGGTTTTTAAAGCACTTTGATGATAAAGGGACCTCATCATTGTATTTGGAGTGGCCAAAAAATTATGAGTTGGTATATAATGTCCATTTTAAAACAATTTAGAAAAATATATATATATATTTTTGTTTGGGGATGTTGTATAGCCTCCTTGTTCAATATATTTGAAGGTGCAATTTTTCTTGTTAAAGTAAAAAACACAAATCAAATTAAAAACATCTTATTTTTGTTATAACACAACAAAAGATGTGGGGTATGGGGAATTGTGGATGGTTGTGAGATGGTCAATGTTGCCTCCCTTAATATACATTAATGAAAACTTTATAGTGCATAGGCAACATATGTAATGTCCCCTTTTTGGACATACTTAGATTTTTCCCTAAAATCACAATTTCAAAGTAAGAAGTATATCTTATTAAATTATAACTTCCAATAAACTCTAATTTTAACGTTGCAATAATGTTAGCCAATAATTCATAAACAATTAGTTGATAATTTGTACTAAATTTTCAACATCCTTTAAATTATTTGACATATATAAGGTTCATTGATCTTTAAAATAGATTTAAGTAACCATCACTACGGGTTCAAAGTTATTATCCACTCTATTAATCAACCATTGGGAGATCGGGGATGAAGCTGCAATAGGATGCCTAGTGTATTTCTTTCTAAGCCCAAGGGCAGATAGGAAACCCCCTTGACCCACTAATGGCAGACACTTCAGTTATTTGTTACGGGTGGTCTAGTTAGCATGAAATCTCATAATAGCTATCCCCCTTGTACTTTCATCTCCTATTTTGATGATTGGTTGTAAAGGATAAGTAAAATGGGAGTTTAATCATAATAGGGATTGGATGGGAAACATTATAAGTCCACCGAAGTTATCCTAGCTAAGACCAAGAGCGGATATACCATCCCTCTTGGCTCCAAGTGGCAGACCTCCAATCATCCACATGGAGTGGTCTACTTAGCGAGTAAACTTGTATCTGTATTTCCTATCCATGTTGCCTTATCCAATTCCATAGATATTAAATAGCATAGCATCATCCACAATATGTGTCATACACAATGCTTTGCTTAAAATATAAACTGCTATTTTCTAAGATGCAAATATATTAATGGTTGTTGACTTCTTCCCTTGTCTATTGAGTGTGGATAATTATGTTTGATCTGTCCAATTACCTTGTTGTTCGATATGTTCTTAGTGTTTAGAAGATATTGTTAGTGTAAATCAAATGAATAAGAATCTATTATCCCTATTCATAAATTAAAGAACCATAATTACCTATAAGGCTCAATAATTGCTAAAAGAGCATCATTACTGCATAATATATCTAGATATATGTATATTTTAAATAAATAAATAAATATATTTCTAATTACTTTCAATCTTCTAATAATTACTTCATATGATCAAATGTATATATATAATATATATGTATATATATTTATAATTATATTTAAACTTACTATCCAAATATATTCTTACAATGATACTTAATCTAAAGATCTCTTATAATTCATGTCTTCTTCTCAATTTGTTGTTCTATCCATACTCCAATTTATTTCTCTTCCTGAAAATCTTCTGATCCAAATATTATTCCATTCCTTCATTCCTATCTACTTATTTTCCAAATTTTTGATCGCTTTCCATTCTATTCCTTTCATCATATTAATATATCTCTATTATACTCAAAAATATATTCTAGATTTCTAATTTATTTTCCTATTTGCTTATTTATTCCAGATTCATCCTCTGTTATTTGCTTCCCTGGATTGATGCCACTCCCCACTTATCTATTTCCCCTTTATATCTTCCATGGTGGGGAGAGTCACATTCATTCATTTAACACCCTTTCATGATGACTATTCATATATTAATCAATATTAATTACTCCACAACCCTTATAATTTCTGCCACCTTAACATATATTGATTGTTGCTTTTTAGACTTAATTACTTTCATATTTATCGCTACCTTGAAACATGTTCATTGTTATTTCCAATCGCCGACTTCCTCCTCTGTCTTGGCCGATTATCTTGATAAGGATGGCCGGCCAAAATGAGAGGGGTATTTAAGATTAATTAATAAACTAGTTTTATGATTTATCACTGTTTGATTTTAATTCCCTCAATATATATATTGCTTTATGTTTAATTAAATGTTTCTTTTTTTAACTATGATATTTGTAAATTGAATTTATTTATTTATTTTTATATTAGTTCATGGTTATAATTATAATTATATTTAAATTGTTAATATTTTAATGTTGATTTTGGCGAGGGCATGACATTATGATAATTATAATAATAATAAATTGCTAATATTTATTTTTTATATTTTTAATTTGTATTTTGTTATTTATTTATTTTATTTATTTGCATTTCAATGTTTGGTTATTTTTATACTTTAGTGTTGCAATTTTGGGGACATGACAGTCCACCCTTCCCAAGATTACTTGTCCTCAAGCAATAGGAATTGAAACTCTACAACCAATGATGATTGTCTTGGTTTATGCCTGACTCAATAATTTAATGATTAGCTTGGAGAGTAGTTGTTGGTATACTTGCCCCAACTTACCAATAAGGTTAATACCATCCTCTAAAGTGTGAGAACAAGTTATTGTCTTATGTACTACTATTTCCCAATAACTCTCAACAAAAAAACCAAGATTTGGGAATTGATACAACTTTTCATTTAAGACAGGTTTTCTCTCATTTCATTGCCGCTAGTATCCTAGGCTATGATACAAATTCTTAACTACCCTTTGTTGAAATCTACAATGATAGAAAAATATTTGCATCCTTCATCAAGATGAATTTTGGGACTATTGTGAATATTGGGGTTTTTTGTTCAAGCCAATCTGAGTGAAGGATCTTAGTATCCCTTACCATAGGTTGTTTAACTGAATGCAAGGGAGTATAATTTCCCTTAAATAAATTATGTTTTATTTCATATGGTCCTTTTAATCAATATCAATTTATCCCAAAGTTTTAAAGGTGAGAATGATCCTAGGATTTGTGGGTTCTGGGTCCACAATTAACATAGGTTTATGTAACATGATTTGTATCAAATTTATCCAAGGTACCTACATGCCTAATATTGATGTCCTTGATCTTTAATCATGAATGTGGGGCTATTTTGATCAAGAAAGGGACTTAGTAGAAGAAGACTCCTGGATGAAATGATCTACTCTAGATCGGTTTGTAAACTACAAGGTAGATCCATGAATTTCAATTATATGTGTGATAGGGCAAAAATACTTGTTACAAAATGAGCAGCAAACAAAAGAGTGCAAATAACAACTATAAAACACCCCACATCTCAAAATTAACCTAGTTGGATTCGAAACAAAATAAAACAACAAATAGAGTGGATTCACCTTGTCTTGAATCAATCCTTTGGTTGGTCCTTCGATCTTTGATGTTGTATGCTCCTTTGGTGGTAAGAGATGCAAGCTATGAGATGAGATGAGGATGGAAAATGAGTGAAAATGGATGCAATTATGAGAATTTGGTTAAGTATGGCTCAAGAGAAAATTTTGCAAGAGTTTGGCTAGCATAAATGATTTCCTCTCAAAATGAGAGAAAAGAGGGGGGATTTATAGAAAATTTTGCATTCTATAGGGAAATGTATGGTTGGGATTAAAACAAGGAAAAGATGTAGGGCTATGGTGAGTTGAGAACTCACAAGCCCTCACATCTTGACATGTGGCATGTGAAGTGGCTAGAGAAAGATGATGCATGCATGAGTTGGAAGGAGAGTACATGACATGGAGGTACTACATAGTACCTTGGGATTGAAACAAGATCTCCTCATAAATGAGGTCCTTGTCTCCATGTGGGTGAAATGACATGTGAGGAATTTAAAATTTCTCAAATATCCACATGGGAATGAGAGAAAAAATTTAAAATTCTTTGAGATGCATTGGGGGATTAAATGTGAATTAAAAACTCACATGGGGAATGGAGTGCATTCTCCAAAAGGAGAAAGTATTTAATAAGGTTGACTTATGACACATTCCATAAATGATAAAGGGATTAGGTTGACCTAATTGAGTGATTAAGGTTGTGCAAGTACTTGATTAGACAAATTAATGACATATTAGAGGCAAGTGGGGGATTAGGAAGAGTTCACATGTGACTTGATGTGACAAGTCAAAGATCACATGGAGAAAATAAAATAAATTTAATTTATTCCTTGGAAGGATAAAAGGAATTAAAAATTCCTTGAGAGGTTGATTAGGCTAGTTAATGAAGGATTAGAGGAGGGTTAGGTGGCTAATAGAGATTAAAGGCCAACTTGCAGTTCGAGGATGTAACACATCCTAATCAATGATTAGGCATGTGCACATTTCTAATGATGAGATTAGGAGAATAATTAGGATTAAGAAAGGGATGTGACATGTGAGGATTTAATTCATTTGATAAAAAGGAGGATTAAAGAGATAAGGTAGGGATTTGGCAGAATTAAGGATATTAATTAAATAATAGCGATATTACTTAATTAATGAAAATAAGAGAATGCTTAGACGAAAGGGGATAAATTTGGATAAATTAAGTGTCCAAATTTAGGTGTCTAAATTTTTCCCCTCTTTGAGATGGTGTTATGAAGTAGCATCATTTCAAATAATGTTAAAACATAGAACCTAGAAGAAGATGGTTAGATTGGGAAAGATGCCCTAGTCATCAAAGGATTGACTAGGAAAGAAGATGATGATGAAAATTAGGGATGAAGGATGCCCCCTCAAGAGGACATGTGGGTTCAAGAGAACACGGGTGTGCTCTTGAAATGGAGGAGATGATGTAAGGGTTATATGAGGAAGATGATGTGAAGTGATGGGTAAAAAAAGATGAAAAGGCGGCAGGAGATTGAGAGGGGAGAGTGATGAAAGATGAATGGATGGGGGGGATTTTGATAGATGAGAGGATGGAGATGAAATGCAATCCAAATGAAAATTTTCATCTTTAGGAGCACTAATTTTTTCTATAGAAAAAGATACGACACACCAATGTATAGAGGACCAAGGCAGATTAGTGTCTAATGCATGAAACAAACACAACAAACAAGAAGGTTATCCCAACACCCTAAAGTTGTGATGACCTTGGTCGGGCCAGGTATTGGGATAACCACAAGTACACAAGGATGCCCCAATGTAACACAAGACCTTGGGGATCTTGGTGGGTACTACATGGGACAACCGAGAAGACAATAACAAAGAAAAGATCAAGATACACCCCTATGTTGACTAGTCAAAGCACACCATGATATGATGGATCAAAGCGACCATGACAAGTGATGATAGGGAGCTCAAATGATAAACAAAATCCAAAAGAATCAAAAGATTGCTATCAATGTCAAACATCCTTTGCCATAGGATCAAGGGGATGGATGGGATTGATGAGGTCTATTAGGAAGGATGCATCCTATTGAGACCAATGATGGATACTAATTTGAAAGATCGATATGACGTAGGATATTCAAAACTAATTGGATCTTATGGTACAAGTGGATCTCGTTTGTTAAGAACTAGCTAGATAAATGCATAGCTTGATGACACGATAAAAGAGACATGACACGAGATAGGAGACTAACACATCCTAGCGACCTAGGGGCTCAGGGGCTGATCAAAGATTAGCCTTGCCTACGTGGAAGCGCAGAGCCCTCGTAGTTCGATAAAAGGATGACGACAAACCATGATGGAGACTTTGATGGATGATAAAGATAGGATGGAGAAAAGGAGAAAAGTGGACCATGAAGATCGATGATGGAAGCACAGGGGAAAATCAAATGATCGACCTTGCCTACGTGAAAGTACAGGGACAATGTAGTTCGACATAGGAAACCTAAGAAAAATGATGGATAAAAGATGATGAGATAACCCTAGATAAGGTGATATAATGATGGGACTGACACGATGGTACATGATAGACCTATTATATTGGATCGAAGGATGGTGAATACACAAAGCTCAGGGTTGGGATAGTTATCCAAATCATCAAAAGATGAATTGGGAGGATGATATGATGGAGAGATGAGGGATGAAAAAAGAGAGGAGATTGAAAAGATGTGCAAGAGAAGCATAAGTGATGACGATAAGGTAGATGACCTTGGATTGCATGGGGAGTAGCCTATAGCTAGATACCAATGACAAGGGATTATGAGATGGGATGAGGATAGAGGATGGGGGGAGGAAAAGGATTGTTTGGATGGATTGGATAGAGGGATAAGGATTTGGATCAAGAAAAGGTTACTAGATAGATAGATGAAAAGGGATACTATGATGGAAGGATAGGAAGATAAGGATGGGGAGATGGATGTAGTGATAAGGAGATGAGGATAGGGAAATGTAAGAGATTTCTCTGATGGAATGAATGATGTCTCCAAGGACTATATCACAAAGAAATATAGATTCCCCCACTCTAGATATGTCATGTGCGAGTAGGTATGAAGGATGCAATAGAGAAGGATAGGAAAATAAAGGAGTGAGATGGATGAATATATGATGCATGGATAAGGCAGGGAGATTGAAGGTAGCATGACGGGTGGATAAGGAAGGTAGACAAGTGCAAATGAGGATTAGGATAGTGTGCGAATGAGGGGAATGTATGCTAAGAGGTGTCCAAAGCATGTTTATATGTTTGCACCTATTGTTATCAAGATCACAAAGAGGATGGAAGGATTGGGATAAATGAGATATGCCAAGCAGGATGTGTAAGATAGGTAGGATGGAGGGGATGAATGAAAATACGTATAGCAAGAAGACAGGTGCATGGTTGGAAGCATAGCAGGAAGCATAGCGGATGGAGGGAATGCATATCAGGAAGTTGCCCCCAAGTGCAGATGGGGATTTACGCATGATGCCTATTTTCCAAGTTTTCATCATGGTACTTATCCAAGGTGCTTGTTTGCCAAGTTTTCACCATTGGACCAATTATTTCTCTTTATTATTATTTTTTTTTTTTCTATTTTTTTTGGATTTTTTGACTTTTTTGGATTTTTGGATAGAAGGGGGATGAAAATGGATAAGGGTAGGGATGTAGATAAGGGGATTTAGAAGACATGCGATAAGGATATGGATGAAGAACTCAAGCATCAAGTTCTATATGAGGTATTAAGGGCACATCTTCAAAGTGACTGTTGGATGTTGGTACAACCTTATTAGGAGAAATGGATTATGCAAGAGGATGAGGGATTCGATGGGGGAGATATGTGAGGTAATGGATGGGATGTTGGAAAGTTTATGGATGGAATGATGGGGTGGATATGTGATGGGAAGATGCGTTTAGGACCAACATTGGCACATGTGGTGGTGGATGTGAAAAGATAAGAGGATTAATGGATGGAGAATGTGGGAAGAATGGAGGAGATGGACTAGTGAATTTCGGGACATAGGGACCCAAAACATATTTAGGAGAGGGTGGATGAAAATGACTAGTTTTTGGATGAGAAATGTTGGATGTTGTTACAGATTTTTCATTTGATGGCATTGCATCTTTTTTCTTTGGGATCCACATCGTTTTGATCTTTACTTTGGTGGGCCTCTGTGGCCTACAAATTGATTTGGATTTAAATTTTTCTTCTCTTCACCATGTATTTTAGAGGGGACATGGGGAACTTTAGATTCATGTGGATGTTTTAATTTATGCATTTTTGCTTTAACATCCAAAGTGCTTTTAGTAGCAATGAGATGGGTGTGAGGAGATGGATGATGTGGAGCAATGGAGGTAGGATTATGAGGATTACGTGCAGAAGGAGAATGTGTAGGTATGCTCCTTTGTTGATCCTAATTAGGGGACATGCGAGAGGGATGTTTATGATGGATGAAATGGCTAGGTGTTGGATGGATGAAAGGATGAATAGGACGAAATGGAGGAGGTGATTTTGGGATATAAGGGCCCAAAATAGACTTAGGACTTGGAGGATGTGTGATGGTGGATGGAGGGACATAAGGACCCAAAATGGATGGAATAGATGAAGGAGGAATATGGACAGTTTTTTTGAGGTGATACGATAGAGGAGGTGGGATGGCAACATATGATTTAGTGGAGTGATGGGAGGAGCTGACATTTCTTTTGGAAAAGGCTCGTTGAGGACGTCTAGAGGTTGTACTAACATCTTTAGATTGTGAGTCTTGGGAAATAGGTCCAAGACCTTGCATGCAGATTTGTTCTTTGACTTGGATGGGCTCTAAAATACCTTGCCCATGAAGGCCTATACCTTTTCCTTGATAGTTCATTTTTTTGAGCATGCGATCCATGATAGGATTTTTGTTATTTTGAAAACATGATACGAGTCCATTATTAGGTGGAGGATGATGGGTGGTATATACACTGTGTTTTTCTTCTACAAGGAGGCCACCATGGAAGAATGTGAGAGTACCAAGAGGATATGCAAGCGGTGTGGGGATAACAGTTTTAGGTGATGATGGGGGATCATGAGAGGGAGATGATGGGATAGCAGCATTGGAAGGGTGGTATCAGGAGAGGGATTAGGGGATATGATAGGATCTAGATTTGTGGTAGCGGGCTTATGCGATGGAGATGGAGATGGAGTGGTGGAATTTTGAATGACAAGGGGATCATGGGATGGAATGGATGGGGGATTGTGATCTTGAGGTGGACTAGATGGGATGGTAGGATCTTGATCTAGAGAAGAGGATATGTTGGCATTCTTTGGATCAGGAAATTGGCATGACTCATTGTGTGCAGGAGGCATAGTAATGGAGTCTTGGTGGGACTCTTCAGGTGGGGAAGATGGAGGGATGGAGGATTCAAAACATTCATGGGAATGGATTTTAGTGACACTAGGAGTGGAAGAAGTGGATTGGATTTGGGTGTCGTCGATGGGTTCGATGGCTCTCAGAGTAGGAGGTGGGTGTTCAATGGATTCAGTAGATGTGATGGTAGGAGATGGGGGCTCAGTGGATTCAAAGGATGTGATGGTTTTGATGGTTTGTGTGGTTCTAGGGGTGGTATCATCAATGATAGATGTTGGGTGGAGAAGGGTCTCGTCACTAATGACCGTGAATGATGGATTGGGATGGCATGATTCCACAACTTCAAGGTGTGGAGTGGGAGATGTCTTCTTTGTCATGAGTCCTTGGAGAACTTCTGAAATGAGAGACTTTCATATGGTTGGCTTCTCTGGGGTGGTAGAAATGGATGAGGGATTATAGATTGGTGGACTTGGGTTAGACGGAGGAATGAGATTGGATGTAGGACTGGGAGTAGATAGAAGACCAAGATTGGATGGAGGGTTAAGGTAGGGGTTTTGGAATGGAGAATTAGGACACGAGGATGCGGGTGGTGGATTGTAGTAAGGGTATTGGGATAGTGGTTTAGGATGGGAAGATTGAGAAGGCGGATTGAGATAGGGAAATGTGGATGTCGGATTAGGATAAGAAGATGTGGATGTTAGATTAGGATAGGTTGGTGTGGATGTTGGATTAGGATAGGAAGGTGTGAATGTAGGATTAGGGTGAGTAGATTGGTATGGAATATTAGGGTAGTGGGTATATGCGGATGAAGGATTGAGATAGGAGGATGTGGACGAGGGATTAAGATAGGGGTATTGTGATGGTAGACTAGGATAAGAGGATGATGTAGATGAAGGATATGATGGATATCCCTTGTCAAAGGTAGCATAAGGAGAATGATTAGGCATGGATGAAGCCATAACAGGGTAACTCAAAGAGGTGATTGGATTTTGGAAAGTGGGTGGAGAAAAATTACTAGAAATGATAGTGTCAAGGGGATCCATGTCACATTCTTCTTGATCAACAAGACTTTCGTTATCATTGTCGACATAATTAGGGTTTCCCTTGAATACTATTGATGGAGGATAAGGATTCATCATGACGAAAGGATAAAGAGGATGAATCAAAGATTTTGGATGGGAACGGACTAAAGCTCAAATCAAGATTTAGGATAAGCTCATATCGAGATTGGATTAAAGCTCATATTAGGATGATTGGATGATGCAATGGGATTGATTCTGACGATCGGATTTTATTATCAAAGAATGATTATGACACCGAATCTGCTTCAAGATGGAAGTAGATTGATTGGGTTGAAGGTGATTGGATAATGGTGTGATTGGATTGGATTGGATTGGATAAAATCAATTGATGATTGATAAGATAGACTGAGGGATCGGATAGGATGACGAAAGGGACTGTAGACCCCGTTTAGAGATTACCCTAGGTGATGTAGGATACTGATTGATCAGATTAAAGGATGAGTGAATGATTGTGGCACCGAATCCACTTTGAGATTGAGAATGGATTGATTGGGCCAACAATGATGATTAACTTAGGGTAGATGAAAATCCAAAGCATATGTTGATGATGGCGATCAATTCAAACACTTAAGTCAATTTGGATAATAACCTAAAACGAAGTTCAGAGGATTTGGATATGGAAAATGATGATTTGATTGGAGGAACAAATGATAAAATTGGATGAATGAATACTCAAAACGAGTAAACGATTGATCAAGATTGTTGAACGAGAGTTCAAAATGATTGAAGGAGGTTTGAAATGGATGGATGTTTACTCCGAACAAGTAAACGGATGATCAAAACGACAGAACAAGAGTTCAAAATGATGAAAGGAGGTTTGAAATAGATGAACGTTTACTTAGAACGAGTAAACGAATGATCAAAACGACAGAACAAGGGTTTGAAATGATGAAAGGAGGTTTGAAATAGATGAACATTTACTCAAAATGAGTAAACGAATGATCAAAATGATAGAACGAGAATTCAAAATGATGAAAGGGGGTTTGAAATAGATGAATGTTTACTCTGAACGAGTAAACGAATGATTGTAACGATAGAACGAGAATTCAAAATGTTGAAAGGGGGTTTGAAATGAATGAATGTTTACTCAAAACGGGGAAACGAGTGATCAAAATGATGAAACGAATGCACGAAATAATGAAAAGGGTGTCTAGAATGATGAAACAGATGATATAACTAACTAGTCAAGGGTCAAGTCCGCCCCTGGGATGGGTCAGGTCCACCCCTAGAGGGTAGGTCTGCCTGCTAGGAGGGCAAGTCTGCCTATGGAGAAAAAGTTGGTCAAACTTGGCTAAAATAGGTTGAAAAGGGTTGCTTCAAAGGTCAGGTTCACCCCTGGATGGGTCAAGTCCGCCCCTGGAGGTTAGGTTCACCCCTGGACAGGTTTAAACTTGAATTTTGAAAAGATGACTAAGGAAAAGGACCCAAAACACAACAAACATCAATCAAAAGGATATGGTTGAGCCAATTAATCAGACAATCATTGCTTTCGCACAAAGAAGACAATTCAAACAACACAATCCTAAGTCTAGTAGAAAGGGTATGGCCGAAAAATTCTTTTATTCCAGGATGAACATGGTTGTTAAGGAGTGCTCGATTTACACCTGGTACGTGAGGCCCAAACCATGAACACCAACCCATTACAAACCTGAGTCAAGAACCTTAGCGAGATACTAAAGGCTCAAACCAACTCTTCACATCATCCTGACACTTCCCCAATTACAACATGGTTGGATTGAGGTACAACTTTCGCTCTTCCTCCTTTATATACCCCGCCGGTACGTGTGGTTGGAATTGTCACTTGGGGTGATGAAATCCCCAAGCAAGTCCCGCTAGGAAAAGAAAAAGAGGATGACTCAAAGGACTTGGTAAGCTATGATTTCTCGTCACCTAGGATCACCAAATGGCATAAGGGGATTGGATACGTCAAATAGCTTACCATCAAGCACCACAAACAAGGTTAATTGACACCCCTAGTTAAACTATGAGCCTAAGTTATGCAAGACATCAAGAAAAAATTGATAAATAACTAACCCTGCAAGGAAAATCGTTAGTGAGTCTCATCCTTGTTCCTCACCAAATTCCAATTAGATGCTTGCACAGACTCAAACAAAGCACATTGGGGGGGTTAGAAACACTTAAAATAACAAAAAAAGGTGCTAAAAAACTCAATTTCACCTTCTAAAAAAAGTTGTCTAGGGCGGGTCTGCCTGTCTAGAGGGCGGACCCGCCTATCTGGAGGGCAGGTCCGCCTCTCTGTGAAAAATTTGCAAAAAAAACACTTTTTGGAGTATGTGGAGGGCATGTCCACCCCTGGGCAAGGTTGGGTCTTCCTGTTGGTCAAGTCAGGTCCGCCCCTCAAGGTCGGGTCTGCCCCTCTACAATCTGCACCTACAAAAAGTGAAAAAAATAGCAAACATAAAAGATAGAGACCCATTTGTGGGTCCCATCGGGTGCGTTAGAAATGTGATAGGGCGAAAATGAGCAGCAAACAAAAGAGTGCAAATAACAACTATAAAACACCCTACACCTCAAGATTAGCCTAGTTAGATTCAAAACAAAATAAAACAACAAATAGAGTGGATTCACCTTGTCTCGAATCAATCCTTTGGTTGGCCCTTTGTTCTTTGATGTTGTATGCTCCTTTGGTGGTAAGAGATGCCAGCTATGAGATGAAATGAGGATGGAAAATGAGTGAAAATGGATGCAATTATGAGAATTTGACTAAGTATGGCTCAAGAGAAAATTTTGCAAGAGTTTGGCTAGCATAAATGATCTCTCAAAATGAGAGAAAAGAGGGGGGATTTATAGAAAATTTTGCATTCTCTAAGGAAATGTATGGTTGGGATTAAACCAACAAGGCCAAGATGTAGGGCTATGATGAGTTGAGAACTCACAAGCCCTCACATCTTGGCATGTGGCATGTGAAGTCGTTTGAAAAGGAAGATGTGTGCATGAGTTGGAAGGAGAGTACATGACATGGAGGTACTACATAGTACCTTGGGATTGAGACAAGATATCCTCATAAAGGAGGTCCTTGTCCCCATGTGGGTGAAATGACATGTGAGGAATTCACAATTCCTCAAATATCCACATGGGAATGAGAGAAAGAATTTAAAATTCTTTGAGATGCATTGGGGGATTAAATGTGAATTAAAAATTCACATGGGGAATGGAGTGCCTTCTCCAAAAGGAGAAATCCTTTAATAAGGTTGACTTAGGACACATTCCATAAATGATAAGGGGATTAGGTTGACCTAATTGAGTGATTAAGGTTGTGCAAGTACTTGATTAGACAAATTAATGACATATTAGAGGCAAGTGGGGGATTAGGAAGAGTTCACATGTGACTTGATGCGATAAGTGAAAGATCACATGGGGAAGAGAAAATAAATTTAATATTCCTTGGAAGGATAAAAGGAATTAAAAATTCCTTGAGAGGTTGATTAGGCTAGTTAATGAAGGATTAGAGGAGGGTTAGGTGGCTAAGAGAGATTAGAGGCCAACTTGCAAAAGTTGGAGGATGTGACACATCCTAATCAAGGATTAGGCATGTGCACATCCCTAATGATGAGATTAGGAGAATAATTAGGATTAAAAAAGGGATGTGACATGTGAGGAATTAAATAAATGTCATATTTATTTAATTCATTTGATGAAAAGGAGGATTAAAGAGATAAGGTATTTATTTATTAATTAAATACCTTAGGGATTGGGCAAAATTAAGGATATTAATTAAATAATAGCGATATTACTTAATTAATGCAAATAAGGGGATGCTTAGACGAAAGGGGATAAATTTGGATAAATTAAGTGTCCAATTTAGGTGTCTACAATATGAATTGGATTTTTACTTATAATCTTGTTAAAAAAAAACTACTCTTAATAGTGTTCCTCCTTCATGAAGCTTGATGAATATATCCTATGATAAATTTCCAAAATTTCTCTTAAGATCTCTTTGAGAATCTAAATTTTTAAGTTCCTATAGAGCTGATTTTTCTTCATTAAATTCTCTTAAAATTTCACTTTGGCATATCAAAGTTAGGTTGAATTTAGGTTTTCATTACTATTTATAATTCCAACTAGGGGTACTTGTAATAATTTACTCTATGATGATTTGATTGGGTGTTATGCGTAAATAATTGTATAGATTTTTTTGGTATCCTTTTGAAGTTTATTGTTTTGGATTTTAAGGTTTTGACCATTATACCTATCAAGATGATATTTTGGTGCACTTATATCTCAAATTTTGAAAGAGATAATCTTAATCCATTTTTTGTATTTTTAGTGATGCCTAAGTTTTGTGACAACTAGTGATGGAATCATGTGGATTTATATTAAGTTATATCATTAGATTTATCATTGACAATGTTGAGTGGTTATGATGGATTATTCCTTCCTTGGGGAAACATTGTGATATTTTGATTGTTTGAGTTCTTGATGGATAAATGAGTGATGATTGCTTATTTAATGAATTGAATTATCTTTTATTTCCATTTCTTGAAGGAGTTTCCACTCTTCACAATGAATTGAGTCATCACCCTTCATAGCAAATGAATCACCCCCCTTTATGGATGTTTTTGAGAATAATACTTTACTTCCAAGTTTATTGATAGATTTATTCCCTCTTTATGGTTTTTTTACAAGGAGACGATTCCCCTTTTTGCATCTTATAGTTGAGGAAGTCATAGTCTTTCATATTTAAAGAGTCAAAACTTTTCACATTTGGAGTTACATCCTTCCACACATCATCACTATTCTTGAGAACCTAATTTAAATCTCTTACAAAATTACCTAAGGTTCTATTCTTCATTAGATTCTTCAAATGATGGTAGGGATGAAATTCTCTCCCTTTTATATCACAAGTTTGAGGGATTCACACCATTTTACTTCAATAGCTACAACTCTTCATTATTCAATTTTAGATAAGTTAATTCATTAGTGCTTCTCAACTCAAGAAGCATTTTGACAAACAAATTTTTAACATTTTCATAATTTTTAAGCATAAATTAATCATAAACACACATGGAGTAATCTTGTTGAAGACACATATGGCATAAATAAAACACATAGATATACATAATACATGTAGCATGCATGTGAAAGACACATAAATACATATAAGTTATGAAGCATGCACATAAATACATGTAAGTCATGAAGTATATGCCTGAATACATGTGGGTCACAAAGTATACCCATGAATACATGTAAGTCACAATGTAGACACATGAATGCACATACAACATAAAGTATACATCAATGCACATAAGTTGCAAATTATTCACATGAATACATGTAAGTCACAAAGTATACACATGAATACATGTAAGGAACAAAGTATGCATCAATACATGTAAGTCGTAAAGTATTCACATGAATGGACATAAATCACAAAGTATACACATGAATACACATAAGGCACAAAGTATACAACAATACACGTAAGTCACAAAGTATTCACATGAATACACATAAGTCACAAAGTATACACATGAATACACGCAAGGCAAAAAGTATACATCATTACACATAAGTCACAAAGTATTCACATGAATACACGTAAGTCACAAAGTATACACATGAATACAAATAAGGCACAAAATATACATCAATGTAAGTCTCAAAGTATACACATGAATACACATAAGTCATGAGGTATACACATGAGTACACGTAAGTCACAAAGTATTTATATGAATACACAAAAGTTGCAAGGTATACACTTGAATACATGTAAGTCAATTTATCTACATGTTGGTTGGATTAAGGCTTTGATATCAATTGTAATGTCCCCTTTTTGGAAATACTTAGATTTTTACCTAAAATCACAATTTCAAAGTAAGAAGTATATCTTATTAAATTACAACTTCTAATAAACTTTGATTTTAACCCTGCAATAATGTTATCCAATAATTAATAAATAATTAGTTGATCATTTGTACTATTTGCAACATCCTTTAAATTATTTGACAAATGTAAGGTTCATTGATCTTTAAAATAGATAAGTAACTATCAATATGGATTCAAAGTTATTATCCACTCTATTAATCAACCATTGGGAAGATTGAAGATGAAGCCACAATAGGATGCTCGATAAACTTCTTTCTAAGCCCAAGAATAGATAGGTAACTCCTTTGGACGACTAATGAAAGACACTTCATTCATCCATTATGGGTGGTCTACTTAGCATGAAATATCATAACTGTTATCCCCCTTGTACTTTTGTCTCCTCTTCCCACAATTGATTGTAGAGGAATAAGAAAAATGGGAGTTTAATCATAATAGGGATTATATGAGAAACATGATAAGTTTGCTCAAATCTATCTCAACTAAGCCCAAGAGTGGATATACCATACCCCTTGGCTCCAAATGGCAAACCTCCAGTCATCCACATGGAGTGGTCCACTTGGTGAGTAAACTTGTATCTGCATTAACTATCCATGCTTCCTTATCCAATTCCATAGAGATTAAATAGCATATCATCATCCACAATATACATCATAAACAATGCTTTGTTGTGTTATCCTCAAATCTAGCTACGCCATATTCATAGGATAACCCCCTACAAAACTTGTCCATTTCGTAGTTTTGTGTACTTCAAGTGTGAAAAATGAGGCAAATTTTAATTCACCTCAATGCATAGTCCAAAACCTCAAACAGTTTGTGTGATTTTTCCCCCTCGTCTGTCTCTCGAAGAGCTTCAAAATGAGTATCTTCATCAGCTCTCAACCTTTGGGAGTTAGTCAAATTGTGAAACATGTCAAAG
The DNA here is from genome assembly GCA_007258455.2 of Sequoia sempervirens. Taxonomy (NCBI): domain Eukaryota; kingdom Viridiplantae; phylum Streptophyta; class Pinopsida; order Cupressales; family Cupressaceae; genus Sequoia; species Sequoia sempervirens. The sequence goes on from VDFB02281492.1 coordinate 190,681,148, forward strand.
CGTTGAAAATTAATTCTCCTACACATGCCTTAGAAATTTCAACTCCAAGTGTTGGAGTGTTGATTTTCAATGCTCCTACACTTTTTCTCTAAGTCTTTTATCCACAAGTGGTGAACTTCATCGCTTGTGCATTTTCTCTTGTCATTATGTCTTTAGTGCACAAGCGGTGAAAATCATTGCTTGTGCATCTATTCCACCATTAAGTTCACCATAATTGGGAGTGCATTAATTACTCTTTTAAAGCAACTTAATAAGTTATTTTAGACTAATCAATCCCCATTTCTTCCGCCCAACCTCCTCTTTTGTGTGTTGGACATTCTCCAACCTTAAAGTGGATTGGTGTCTAAGATTTCCTCAAGCATTTGAGCTAGGTTTTCTATATTTCTTCCAAGTGTGTTATTTTTTCCCTCTTTCCTTGTCATGTTTTTTCTTTCAAAGCTTTGTTTAATTAATAAGTTTGTTTCTAAATACGTTTTTCCTTAGCTAGGGTTTGATCCTTTCATATTTGAATTCTCCTCCCTCTTTTTAAATCGCGCCCTACTCTTTGCATTTTTGTTAGGGTTTGTTTTTATTTTACAATGTGTCTTGGGTATTTCTCTTAATGTTTTTACTTCACCTTTTTTGTGTTTCTATTTGACCTTCAAGTGTCTCATTGAGTTCATACTCACAAAGTAGTGAAGTTTTAAGTGTATGCATTTGAAATCGATAAAGCTTCATAGTTCTTGAGAGATTGTTCTTCTAATTGTTCAAGCGGTGATTTTCACCACTCGAACACCAAGTCTACCCTTCCTCAAACTGTAGAAGTGGTGTTTTTATCTACCGTTACAATCTTGATTTTCACTAACTCCAAATGTAGGAGCGGTGAAAATAACTGCTCCTACATGGAGTGCCTTGTCCCCCAAATTCTAAGGCGTTGTTTTTGCCCGCCTTTACACTTCATTTTTTTTCAAGTATAAGAAGACATGCTCAAGCGCTGATTTTTAGCGCACGAGCATAAAAATGAACTTCTAAAAAATGCAAGGGCCCTGATTTTTAGCGTCCCAACACTTTGATTTCTCAAAGTGTAGAACACATGCAGGAGTGTTGAAAATTAGCACCCTTACATGTAAAACTATCATCTCAAGATGTAGGAGCGCTAATTTTCAACGCTCCTACATAAAAGTCAATTTTTTTCCCCAACACTTTGAAATCACTTCGCTTGTGCTCTCAGCCTCATTTCTTCACCCATGCAAAATTGCTCGTTCACACTTGCTTTGAATTGCTTGCTTGCCTCACACTTCCCAATGTTGCATTTTCTCCTAACATTTGTCGATTCACTACTCTTGCAGTTTCTCTCAAGATCTTGCTAGGTGACCAAAGAAGGTGACATCCCTTGATCCTGGTGTTTCTAGATGATAGCAAAGAAGCCTTCGTCATCTTCTAAGAAAAGGGGATAAATGAAATACAAATACTAGGGTGTATTTCCACCTACCATGGTAATCTTGAAGCTAGACAAAATCAAAGACACCGAAGTTGGTCATCAGGACCTTGAAGACTTTGTAAAAAGAACTCAAAAAATCCCTTGGAAGATAGCTTGAGATTCATTGTCCATAGCAATTTGCACCTAGTGTCCACATTCCCAACTTCTACTCATAATACAAAGTTCGTTCTCCAGGTTGCATCCCACTACATCTAAGAGAAAAAAGTGTAATAGATTCCTCAAGACAATTAATGATGAGACTGGACCCTAAATTTTTTGATATTATTTTTTGGGTTCCACACATGGAACAATACACAAAAATTTCAATTCAACAGGCACAGGAGGTTTATGATCTGGATCCCAATAAAAATAAAAATTCAATTAACAACCAGTGGTTGAAAACACCTAGGCCCACTATCTCAAGATGGCCAAAGGGGCTTCCTCGAAGTGAATTTAAAGAGGATGTCATGGATATGATTACCCTCCTGAGTAAGGTGAAAGGCTTGCCTAAGTCATCTCATTTTCATAATTGGATGTATGAATACATTCAAATAATGAGGAGAAAGAAAGCTCACATTGATTGGGGCACTCAAATCAGTGATGAAATTCATGAGCAGTTGATAAATGTGAAAACCACTCTGAATTTATACATGACTTCTTATTTGGTGTATGCTACCACTATAATGAGGAAATTCCCAAGGTTGTATACAAAGGGAAACAAACATTATGTACCTATGTATGAGTATTTTTATCAATTTGAACTAAGGAAAGTCTTCATCATTTCAAGAGGGTCACAGATGCCTTCTTTGCACCTCTATTGTTTAGTTTTGACCCAACTCTTGAAAAGAAGAGAGTATCGAATGAGGCCAACAAAGTGGTGAGTAAGGTTGGGTGTATCTTTTTGAAGTTTCCAACTTTCACCTATATGAGGGTAGGTTTCTATACTGGGTGCCCTTACATGTTTCCAAGATATCCTTCAGATAAGTGGATACTCATGGATCTTTGCAGAAAATTGATCTCAATTCACAAGGAACGCATGAGAATTCACAAACCGGGTTTCATGTTTCCACTAACGATTGGTAGATATACCATTCATAGTGTACAAAAGACAAAGTCAATTGATGCATTTCCTCATACACCTCATAATCCTACCACTCCTCCACCTCCTCTTCCTACTTCACCTCCTCCCACATCTACCATACATACAGTGGACGTTTATATTCCCCATGTAGTATCAATCATCCTTACCACTCCTACATTCTCAAACTCACAAACTATTGATGTCTTACCAATCTCTCCCTCATCCATCCCAAGGTTGTCATCTCCATATTTTGATATCACTTTAAAAGCTAAATTTGATAGATTCATGAATTAGTATTTGTAGATTCAACTTGGTGTGTAGTCCACTAGAGCAATCATGACATATACTACCCCGATTGTTACCATACCAATCATTTCTATAGAAGTGGTTGCAACACAAGAGTTGATGGTGAGTCAAGAAGAATATACTTCCTTCCTTCCCTCTTGGTTGATATCTTAAGTATCGAAGTGAAAGAAACAAATGATCTTCCCAGATGAACTTGATCTTGAAGAGATAGCTCCTCCAAAAGCCAAGGGGAAGAAAAATAAAAAAGTTCACTCAAGGCTTCATGTTGACAAAACTAGTCATAAGTTTTTTGAGATTGGTCTACCCCTGCAAGAAGAAGGTGATGTAAATATAAAGGACTACACTGTCACGATGGTCCAACTCAACAAAGTGACAAATGAAAGTGCAAAGGCAGATGCACAAGTGGTCTTGGATGCATTGGTAGGAAGGCTTGTCAAAGTGGAACAAGCCCGAAACATGTACAAGGAGAAGGTCGAGCATTATGCAGTTGTTTTGAGGAGACTAGCAGGCATTTCAGGGAATGTACAACCTATGGCTATGGTAAGCCTTGAGGAACCAACAGTACGAAAGGAAGAGAAGTTTTCCTCCAAGGGTAAGGTGTTGTATGATTTCATTGATGAAATGATAGAACATGGTTTATAGGTCATAGTATTTGTGGATGAGAAGGCCACTCAGATAGCCAAGCTAAAATCAAAGCTTGATAAGGAAGAAAACATACTTTCCCAAGAGAAAAAAGAAATGGAGAAATTCCTTTCATTTTGGTCACAAATGAAAGAGGCAAAGTTGAGTAAGTTGGTGGAAATTGGGGTAATTCTCGATAAAGAGAAATATGTGGAGGTAAGAGAATCTCTCAAACACTGCATTCAAGTGATCAAGTCTCTTATTGAAGATATCCACCAAGTACAAGAAGATGTTGAAGGACATAATGTTTTCCTAGAGACTAGAATTAAGAGTTATCAGGGAAGCTCCTTGATGAAAACAATATTTTCCTCCTGGCCAGTGAACTTTCTCAAATCTACAAAGAAGTTGTCATGACACAAGTGGAGGATGCAAAATTTTCAAAGGCCTCCATGCATGCCATTTGTGATATATGGTTAACTCTTGATAATCTCAAGATGCATATTAATAGATGCAAGAAGATTCATTCATCTGCCAGAAGGTCGATCACAAGATTTCACACCCTTGTTGATTACACTGTTGGTCCAAATGACACATTCATATAGGAGACCAAGAAGAAATATGAAGACTTTCGTGCCCAAAGGAAGGAACTGTGAAGACTTCTTATCTCCAGTGTTGGATATTTTTATGCTATCATTTATGCATTTTGTAAATAGTTCTTGACATATTACATGTATTTTTCCAAGATGTAATTACTTGTAAAAATAAAGATGTTTTCATAAAATGTTGGACATCTTTGAATAAGTTGACTTGTTAGGTGATAGTTTCCTAAATTTTCTCACCTAGCTTTCCTAAATTTGCTCATCTACTTGTCCTAGATTTGTTCTTCCCTCTCTTTTATAAATAGGAGGGGTCTCTTTTGTATTAGTGACCTTTAATCTTTTGCAACAAAGTGTTGCCCATTTTGAAGCAAATATATGAAACTTTGTGTTCATCTTTGTGAATTTGAATTTGATCAATAAAGAAGTGATTTTCATACTAGACTCTGTGTTGGAATCAATTTACCTTATGGATTGATCAAATTGGTGGTGATTAGTAACTAAGATCCGAAGGGATTTGAATAAATTTGTGTAAACTCTATGTTGCACTCTTTATTTGAATTTTTGATTATGATTGAGTAACTATTGGTGAATTCTCTACAAGACTTTGTGCTTGTATTTATTCATGTTGTTCATGGAATTTTTGTGTTGTATCTAGAATAATTTGTGCTTCTAATACAATGCTCGTTACGTATCTTAGGATCCATTGGTGAAAAGCTACGGAACGACTTTGTGCCTTCATGAGCATTTCTTTCTCATTTAATTATGTATTGTTATTATGCTGGTATCTCTAGGCTTTGCTTTGACAAGATAGAATTACTGCTTTGTTTTTAGTTTGAAGTTGTATTGAATCAAAACTACCAATCGTGAAGCATTGTTAAACATATTCTCTAAAAAAAGAGAGAAGTATGAATGTAACACACCCCCAATTGTAATTCTAGTGTACATTTTTGTGAATGCTTAATTAGTTTTACTTAGTTTCTAAAAGCAGTAAGAAGGGAACCTCCCCTTTCGGAGAGGGGAGATCATATCTCACATAGTTGTGGTTGAAATCAAGGTTGTGTAATCTATTAGAAAGGGATTACATAATTTTCACCCAAATGTTGAAAATGTAAATTGCTATATTCTAAGATACAAATATATTAATGGTTGCTAACTTCTACCCTTTTTATTGAGTGCAAATAATTATGTTTGATTTGCTCCAAATTCCTTGTTGTTTGTTATCATAGAATCTAGCAACGCTCGATCCACGGATAACCCCCTACGAAACTTGTCTGTTTAATAGGTTTGTGATGTTCAAGCACATAAAATAAGGTGAATTTTAATCCACCTCAAAGTTTGTTCCAAAATATCAAATAGTCTGTTTGAGTGTCCTCCCCTATCCATCTTTCGAAGAGCTTCGAAACGAGCATCTTCGTTAGCTTCCAACCTTTGGGAGTTGTGAAAATTGGAAAAAGTGTACAAGCTCTAATTTTCAACGCTCCTACATGTTGATGTTGTAAATTTTTCTAAGTTTCCAAGTAAACGAGATCTGATTTTTAGCGCTTGTGCACTTTTGTCAAATGTTTGTCTTTTGTGCACAAGCTCTAATTTTTAGCGCTTGTGCACTTTTGTCAAAAGTCTATCTTTTGTGCACAAGCTCTGATTTTTAGCACTTGTGCACTTTTGTCAAAAGTCTGTCTTTTGTGCACAAGCTTTGATTTTTAGCACTTGTGCACTTTTGTTAAAAGTATTTCTTTTGTGGATAAGCTTTGAGTTTTAGTGCTTGTGCACTTTTTTAAAAAGTTTGTCTTTTGTACACAAGCTCTAATTTTTAGCGCTTGCACACTTTTGTCAAAAGTTTGTCTTTTGTGCACAAGCTATGATTTTTAGTGCTTGTGCACTTTTGTCAAAAGTCTATCTTTTGTGCACAAGCTTTGATTTTTAGTGCTTGTGCACTTTTGTCAAAAGTCTATCTTTTGTGCACAAGCTTTGATTTTTAGCACTTGTACACTTTTGTCAAAAGTATGTCTTTTGTGCACAAGCTCTGATTTTTAGCGCTTGTGCATTTTTGTCAAAAGTTTTTCTTTTGTGCATAAGCTCTAATTTTTAGTGCTTGTGCACTTTTTTCAAAATTCTATCTTTTGTGTACAAGCTCTTATTTTTAGCACCTGTGCATTTTTGTCAAAAGTCAGTCTTTTGTGCACAAGCTCTGATTTTTAGCGCTTTTGCACTTTTTGTCTATACTTAGCTATTTTTTCTCTCCACTTGTTGGAGCACTGATTTTCAACGCTCCTACACTTTTGGTAGTTTTTCCCTTATACATTTCCAAATCACTTTGTTTTCACTATGAATGTCGTTTCTTCACTCCCACTTCGTATTTTGTGCCTAGTTACTTGTTTAGCACTTGTTCAACATCATTTGCTTGCTTCACACTTCCCAATGCTATTTTTTTTGTTGATGCTTGTTGATTCACCATCCTTGCAATTTCTCTCTAGATTTCATCAAGTGATCCTGAAGGTGACATCTTTTGATCCAGTGAACTATCCCAAATCTACAAAGAAGTTGTCATGCAACAAGTTGAGGATGCCAACTTTTCCAAAGCCTCAATGCATGCCATTTGTGATACACGATTGACTCTTGAAAACCTCAAGATGCATCTTGATAGGTGCAAAAAGGTTCACTCATCCGCCATGAGATCAATCACCAAAATTCACACCATCGTGATTATACTGTTGGTTTGAATGATACATTCATGTAGGAGACCAAGAAGAAGTATGAAGAATTTTGTGCCCAAAGTAAGGAACCATGAAGATTCTTGATCTCCAATGTTAGACTTTTTTATGCTTCCCTTTATGCATCTTGTAAATAGTTTTTGACATCTTAAAATGTCTTTTTAGCAAATGTAATTACATTGAAAATATAAGATGTAGTTTTATGAAGATGAATTACATTTTGACTTAGTCAAAGTTAGGTGAGATTTTCCTAAATTAGCTCACCTAACTTTCCTAACTTTACTCAACCAATTTCCTAGATTTTCTCTTCCCTCTCTTTTATAAATAAGAGGGATTTCTATTGTAATCTATACCTTTAGTATTTTGCAACAAAGTGCTACCCTTTTTGAAGCAGATTTGTGAAACTTTGTGTTCATAATTGTGAATGAAAAATATGTTCAATAAAGAAGAGAATTGCATACCAGAATTTGCGTTGGAATCTATAATCTTGTGGATTGATCTTATTGGTAGTGGTTAGTAGATGAGATCTAAAGGGATTCAAATAGATTTGTGTAAACTTTGTGTTACATTCCTCTTTTGAATTTATGTTTATGTTTGGATACTATTGTTGAAAGATCTAAAAGACTTTGTGCATGTAATCATTCATGATGTTCGAGGAATTGTTGTATCTAAGAAGACTTTACATTCTTCTAATGCAACAAATGTTACAATTCTCACAAATCCATTGTTGAAAAGCTACAGAATGACTTTGTGCCTTCGTGAGCTTTTCTTTCTTTTATTTGTTTATTATTATCATACCTGGTATCTCTATGCTTTGCTTTGACAAGATAGAGGTATTGGCATTACTAATCATTTTTAGTTTAAATTTACCTTGAATCAGAACTTCCAACTGTGAAGCATTATAAAACATCTCTAAAAAAAGAGAGAAGCATGAATGTGACACGCCCCCCTCATTTTGTAAGTGTAGTGTACATTGTGTAAATACTTAATTGGTTTTACCTTAGCTTCTATTAACAATAAGAAGGGCACCTCCCCTTTTTGAGAGGAGAGATTATATCTCACATAGCTATGGTTGAAGTCTAGATTGTGTAATATATTGAAAAGATGATTACATAATTTTCACCCAACATTGTTCGATCTATTCTTAATGTTCAGAAGATACTTTTAGTGTAAATCAAACGAATGAAAATCTATTATCCCTATATTCACATAGCTATGGTTGAAGTCTAGATTGTGTAATATATTGAAAAGATGATTACATAATTTTCACCCAACATTGTTCGATCTATTCTTAATGTTCAGAAGATACTTTTAGTGTAAATCAAACGAATGAAAATCTATTATCCCTATTCACATTAAAGAACCATAATTACTTATAAGGCTCAATAATTGTTTCAAGAATCATTATTGCATTATATATATATATATATATATATATATATATATATATATATATATATATATATATATTTCTAATTACTTTCAATCTTCTAATAATTACTTCATATGATTAGATGCATATATATTTATAATTATAGATACATTTGATATATCATATAATATTATATTTTATAATAATGATGACATTTGAATCTTTGATAGTATGATACTTCATCATTGATCAATGATATTATGATAGTCATAAAGAAAAAAAATTGAGTTGTTAGTTTTAGTGTTCATTACCAAACCCCCTCATTGTAATCATGTTTCTTATGTGACAAGAGATCCCAATAACTAGTGGAGGTTGGGAGTGGAGACGCCAATGGGGTTGAGGGGAAACACTCCTCATGGGGTCTAGGGGCAATGGCCCCAATGGGATTGAGGGGAAACACTCCTCATGGGGGTCTAGGGGCAATGCCCCCAATGGGGTTGAGGGACAAAACTCCTCATGGGGGTTTGGGGGAAATGATCCCAACAAGGTTGAGGGGCAGAGCCCCTACCACCAAGCAAAAATTAAGGTATTTGAAACCACACAAGCCTTCATGGCACACACCATTTTCATAATTTTATCATTTTAAAAGCTTTGGGTCTTTTTTAAAAACTCATATTTTGTATGGGGATGATTGGTTGTCCCTAGGACAGACATAGACATTTGTGACATCCCTTGATCGTCCTAGGAATGGCCAATCGTCCCTCTTATTTTTTTGGGATGTCCTTAAGTTTTTAGGATGCCCCTTTCATTTTTTCCAATTTGGAGATGGCCTGGGGATGTCCCCTATGCATTGAAATTTCTCAAAAATGGGGATGGCCCAAAAATTGTTAGGGATGCATCCTCAGGTTTCCCTGATTTTAACATAGCCATGAATTTGAAAATTTTGATTATTGTCCATGTATCATTTTTGCATCACTTTGAAATAATTTCATAGAACCTTGGGCATTTGAACCACATATTTTTGAATCTAAAAGGGTGGGTAGTAGAGCCTCATCCTAACGTATTCAAGGACCTTGGAATGGGGTATGACATCTATCAAAACATTAAAGGGGGGATTTTCATTAGTGTTATGGTGAAATTTCCTTAGTAGACACATGTGAAATATGAATGCATAGACAAGGCACATGAACTATTTGACAAAATACCTCAATAAGATATGTCCTCATGGACTACAATAATTGCAGGATATGTACAAAATGGAAAATGTATGGAAATTTTAGTAGCATAGACAAGGTAGTGAGTTGTTTGAAAAATGCCTCAAAGAAATGTGGTCTCATGGTGATGGACATCACCATGAGACCACATTTCTTTGAGGCATTTTTTCAAACAGCTCACTACCTTGTCTAGGCTACCACATTTTCTATACATGTTTACAAAATCATTTTTTAAAACAACATAGACAAGGCAATGAGCTATTTGAAAAAAAAATACCTCAAAGAAATGTGGTATCATGGTGATGTCCATCACCATGAGACCACATTTCTTTGAGGAAAATTTTCAAACATCTCACTACCTTGTCTATGCTACCACATTTTCCATACATCTACCAAATCATTTTTTTCAAACAATGTAGACAAGGCAATGAGCTATTTGAAGAAATGCCTTAAATAAATGTGGTATCATGATAATGTCCATCACCATGAGACCATATTTATTTGAGGAATTTTTTCAAACAAATCATTGCCTTGTCCATGCTACCACATTTTTCATACATGTCTACCAAATCCTTTTATCAAAAAACATAGACAAAGCAATGAGTTGTTTGAAAAAATACCTCAAAGAAATGTGGTCTCATGGTGATGCTCATTGCCTTGTCCATGCTACCACATTTTTCATACATGTCTACCAAATCCTTTTATCAAACAACATAGACAAAGCAATGAGTTGTTTGAAAAAATTCCTCAAAGAAACGTGGTCTCATGGTGATGGAAATCACCATGAGACCACGTTTCTTTGAGGCATTTTTTCAAACAACTCACTACCTTGTCTAGGCTACCACATTTTCTATACATGTTTACCAAATCATTTTTTAAAACAACATAGACAAGGCAATGAGTTTTTTGAAAAAAAATGCCTCAAAGAAATGTGGTCTCATGGTGATGTCCATCACCATGAGACCACATTATGTCACCATGAGACCACATTTCTTTGAGGAATTTTTTCAAATAGCTCACTACCTTGTCTATTCTACCACATTTTCCATACATCTACCAAATCATTTTTTCAAAAAACGTAGACAAGGCAATGAGATATTTGAAGAAATGCCTCAAAGAAATGTGGTCTCATGATGATTTCCATCACCATGAGACCATATTTCTTTGAGGCATTTTTTAAAACAGATCATTGCCTTGTCCATGCTACCACATTTTCCATACATGTGTACCAAATCATTTTATCAAACAACATAGACAAGGTAGTGAGTTGTTTGAAAAAATACCTCAAAGAAATGTGGTCTCATGGTGATGGAAGAAATGTGGTCTCATGGCAATTTCCATCACCATGAGACCACATTTCTTTGAGGCATTTTATCAAATAGCTCACTACCTTGTCTATGCTACCACATTTTCCATACATGTCTACCAAAGCATTTTATCAAACAACATAGACAAGGTAGTGAGCTATTTGAAAAAATTCCTCAAAGAAATGTGGTCACATGGTGATGGAAATCACCATGAGACCACATTTCTTTGAGGCATTTTTTCAAACAACTCACTACCTTTTCTATGCTACCACATTTTCCATACATGTCTGCCAAAGCATTTTGTCAAACAATTCATGATGATTGTATGTATTTTGTATGAAGGGTTGAATGAAATATATTTCATTTATTTGTATGGATTCATTTTTTAGGAACTAATATTTGTCTCTTTATCATGCTACAAATAAAATTATTTGTCATGCCAAGGAAACAATCAAGGATTAAACCAATATAGGAAGAGAAAGAAGCCAAGAATGTAAATAAAAGGAGGAAATGCGAGGGAACATCTTGAGAAGAAGAAAATGGAAATAATTTTCGAAGAAATACCAATTGAAGAGGAACCTCAACCATCAACAATAGATATGGAATTGGTGGCACAAAGGGAACGAATGCAAAACCTTTGTGCTATGATAAATTTGAATACCGTAGTTGGAGACAAGGTATGCCATCATTCCCATCTCAACCTCAAGGTACGTTTTATATTCCATCTCTGATCGAAGGTATGCCATCTATCCTATCTTCCTTAAATATTGATGAAATTCCTAATGTTAAAATGAATTTACCTTTGAGAACACCACCTAGAATTTTGCATAGAAATCCAAAGTATTTAATTGATATTGATGAGAATATTTTGCAGCCAATGGAAGGTAAAATTCCAAAACGCACTTGTAGAAGATATATTCATAAGATTTGGAGAGTGTTGAAAAGTTAAATGAGACTACAAGATGTCAACTATTTTTTGAAATGATGTGAAGTATAAAGTATAGGTCCATTGTGAAGATTCATGGGTTGATAACATCTAAAGCTTCAAGTGAAAAATATATTGTCAAGAATCTAATGAGTGCATATGAGAGTGTGGGTAACACCTCACACACAAAAGATAGTAATGTCACACGACGTGTCATTACATCAACAATAGTAAGTAATCAAGTGAGGAAAGCTCATATCATTGGAAAGATGATTCAAGCATTGAGGATTAATAAAAAAACTTTATCAAGAGCCATTAAAAGGCACCAAAGAATTGAGGACACCAATGCTAATGAATTATGGGAATTCTTATGGAGACTACCACGAAAAGATAAACCAATTGTTGAAGTATTGAGATCACTAATTGAAGAGTTTTGGAAGAATAACACAAGGGTATCTTCAAATCAAAGGGATGTGGTAAGAAGGAGAATTAGTAGTCAAAACTGTGAACCACGTCCAAAGCATTTTTTGGATACAACTCAAACATAGTTTTTTGGTAAATTTCTAGATATGTATCATCAAATTAAAATTTGTCAAAGATGTTTTGAAATGCTAAAACCTTTTTATGTCAAAATAAATCACACACACTACTTCTTGTTGTAGATTACATATTGAATTTTCTAACCATTTTGATGCTTATCGGTCTATATGTTTAGATTTGTATACTAGCAATGTTTTGCAGGATTGTGGCATACATGCCCCACCAACATCTTCAAGAGAATTCTTATAAAAAAAATCATGTGAAAGAAAGGAAGGTCAAATATTCTTCAAGAAATTATGATTGGATGACACATGTCAACATTATGGTGGCTTGCAACATATGCTAATATGTCAACATATGGAAAGTACACATGCAGTTGGAAACAAACTAGTAGAGTTCAACAAGTATAAAATAGTACCCTACAATACAAAAGATTGTAAAGAAGCAAAAATGTGTGATTTGGTTATTCAAAAGGCTCCAGCGTATCAATTTATGTCTACATTTTGTAATAGTATAGTGTATGAGTATGCAAGGCATACCCATAGAGCTCGATGGTTAGACTTGTAATTCAAGTTATGTAAGGACATCTTTCCACTTGGTAGCATTATTTTAGTTGTCTACTTTGCAGAGAACTACAATCTACAACCACAATGTGAGGTGCAATCACAATATTACAACTCCACACAGGTTTCTATATTTGTGCACATAGCATTTATTCATATAGCTGATAGTACAAAGGATAACATGAGGGTATTGAGGGAGTAGCACTTTTACATCAGTGATGATCACACACATTCTGCAGAGTTTGTGCAAGGTTGATTTTAGTTGTTCTACCATGATTTGGTTAGGAGGGGCATATCATATAGTCAACAATTATATGGTCAGATAATTGTGCGTCACAATCAAGAAATTGTGGATGTTCTATTGGTTGAGTAGGATGCATGTTATTATAGGTGTTCAACATATGTGGAACTTTTGTGAGGCTGGACATGGAAAGGGGGAGCATGATGGTGTAGAAGCCTGTATCAAAAGAGCCATAGCATGAGAAAAGTCAAAGTATAAAGATAATGCAAAGTTGACAGATGCAAAATTAATCATCGAGTGGTGTAATGCTTTGATGGGTCCAGGTAATGAAGGTAAGTCTTTAGTTCATATATATTTTTAATTGATAGATGATACTAACATTCCACAATATGTGGATTGCTATACGTTGACATGATCAAGTGAGCTACACTCTATAAGATGATCAAATTTAGGTTCATGGAGTATCCATACATGAAATATGGCATGCTTTTTTTCTTCATGTACAATGGGATCCTAGAATGAATGTGAGTCAAAGCAGTGGGTTGACGAATGGTGGTTAAGTTTTCTTAGCCCACTTGAATCTTATCGGCTCTCAAAGACACTTGAACTAACACGAATGGAATCATTGGTTGAATTTGATCACATATCATATTTGGTTCAACTGGGTAATATATCTACTTGCATAGTTTTATAAATTCCTAATGTTATATTACTTTATAGTGTTTTTGTAATGCTGACTCATTCCATCTAATTTGTTACTCCTATCAATGTAGGGAATGTTTACATACTTATTGCAAATGAAGAAAATCACGGGGGAGCATATTATTACTTGTGTCATTGTGTTGATTCCAAAAATAAATCGGAGGCCCTAGTTACATATGGAGAAAATATCGAATACCCTATAGGCTCGGTAGTTGTTACTGGAACATGGCTTAGAAGGTACCCACATAAGAGTGTTAATATTTGGCTCTTTCAAGACTTTGACATGCATCGAAAGATTCTTCATTACTCAAACCTTGTCGTGGCATCCAATGTTCATTTGATAAAATATGGGGGTAGACCTTGTGGAAGGTGCATGAGTCTGACCATGAGGTAATACTTGACACAATAAAGAATAGAATAGACCTGGATAGTTCGTTGGATTAATTTGTAAGTATGCACATTGATTAGTTGATAGTTAGACCTTTCATTTATATGACAGGGAAGAAAATATTTTATTTTTAATTTATTTTATTTTTACAATGCATAACTGGAGGTACAAGTAGTAGAATGCATGAAATAAAAGAAGGAATCTGCTCTTGAGAAGTTGAGTAAGGTGCATTTGCAATATGTGCAATGGGAAAATGACAATGCAAAAATAGAGGTATCAAGTACTAGAATGTATGAAATAAAAAAGGGATCTACTCTAAAAACACTTAAAAAGTGTGAACCCCAATCCTAGACCTACACAAACACAACAAACACACACATAATTAGATCCATATGCAAGTTAGAATTAAGATTCCCCATGAAATTCATCTACCATGCTCAAAATAAGAAAGAAAATCAAGAAAAAAAGAAAGAAAAGCAATGAAATCCTATTTAAACATGCAAACTCTCCATCCCATGGGGGAATTGGTGTCAATTTGATGTAGAAATTGGCCCTTTCCCAACTCCTTTACAAACTTTGTGATTTTTTGATGAAGATTGATCCACTTGTTGATGAAGAACAATGAACTCCTTGGTGAAATTTGCAATAACCTATCTAAGATGATGACAAATGATATAAAATGGATAAAATTAGCTCTCAATGTGAAAAGAGTAACTTTGCTCTTAGTTGTGGATCCCAAATGAGTAGGAAAACCTTTTATTTATAGAAAGACAAGATGGAGGAATGAGAAAAATGAAGCAATGTGGGATCATTCAACATCCAATGGGCAAGTGCCACTTGTCAAGATGTGAATGAAGGAAGCTTGAACACATTTTAATGAATGTGCACAATAAATGATATTAGGTGGAATTTCAAATTTGTGAAATAACTTGTTGGAGGGAGAAAGGAATGAATTAAATGCCACTTGGCTCAATGCACAAGGACATGTAAGAGGAAATGAATGCCTTGTTGGAAGGACAAATCCATTTGGAGGGATTTTCAAACTTGGAGGAATATTCCCTTTTTTATGTCATTTTGAAAGTAATTAGGGAATTAATAAATCAAATAAATGATCTATTGGTGCAAGTTGCAAAATATAGAGGATTTGGGTGATTAGGATTTAATTAATTTAATAGGAGGTTAGTTGATATGACTATTTGATTTAGACTTTTGGATTGATTTAAATCAAAGTTGAGAAGAATATGATTAGATTTAATTAAATAAAAGATTTTGATTTATTTAATTAAAGAGGGGTGATGTTAGATTAAATCAACTAAGGTTTAACTTATTTAATTTAATAAGATTACTTTAGAGATTTAATCAAATAAAAATGAATTATTTAATTAAATAGAGATACAAGGTTAATTAAATCGGATTGATTAATTTAATTAGCAGGAAGATGACAACTTAATTAGATAAAATTGATTTATTCAATTAAGGGATGAAATGTTATGACAAGCTAAGAAGATGATTCAAGATGAAATGATGTTAGTAATCAGGATCAAGTGTGTCAGTATATTTTTCATGTCTACAAAAAGAATCATACCAAAGTGAATGAGATAGATAATGTATCGAATGAAGAGATTCTTCCTACTCTTAAGAATTTTCAAGGAAGGTGCCTACGCAATATGTGGAATGGGAAAATGGAAATGGAGAAGTGAAAACCTCAAGAGGTTTTGTATTTGGTAAGAATTTTTGTAGGCAAAGAAAGTGAGAGATGATGCTATAGGCGGATTTGAACAAATGAAGTCAAAGATTCTCGAACTTAAGACTTCCATGGAGAAGATACAACTAGAAATAGATGATAAGGAAGAAGTGTTGATGATAGAGTAGTTGATCTAAAGCTCAAAGTAAAAGATATGAAAAAGAAGTTAGAAGATCATAAAAAGGAATACTAGGGGGTATTAATAGGTAAGAGCAATAGAGATGAGGAAAAATGTGTGGATAGTCACGTTGCAGATGCAAAAGCAATAGTTGGAAGTGTTGAAATTGAAGCAAAACAACTGAATACTAAAACTAACCACTTAGAAATGGAATTAAAAGATAAGAAGAATATTTTATTGTCAATGAAAAGGAGGTTAGTCTACTCTAAAAACACTTGAAAAAGAAGCATACCAAAATGAATGAGATAGATAATGTATTGAATGAAGAGATTTTCCATGCTCTCGAGAAGTTAAGGAAGGTGCATGTGTAAATTCTTCTTTGATCGTTGTCTGACCAAACCAACAATTCCAATGCATCTAGATGGGTAGGTTTATGCTAGGCAAGGCCCTTTTTCGCACCCAAACATGTCAGAACAATCCGAGCTACATTAACCAACAAAGTCTCTTAAGAGACCAAAGTGCAAAAGGGTAGCAAACTATGATGAGCAATTATTCTAAAACTATGTCACTTACAAACATTTTTTCTGATGCTACAGGATCACATAGGACCCCTCTATAATAACCTCTCTGAAATTTTTATAGCTTCGAGTTGTTTTCTCATGGTGAAGAGTTTTCAGTTGATGGAAAAAGTGTTAGTTGCATGTATTACAAAGTTGCAAAGTGGTGTAGCTTTTGTTTTGTTCATCATATGACCAAATCAACAATTCCAATGTATTCAAATGGGTGGTTTATGCTAGGTAAGGTCCTATTTCACACCCAAACATGTCGGAAGAGTCTGAGCTACATTGTATTGACGAAGTCTCTTAAAAGACTAAAGTGCAAAAGGGCAACAAACTTTGATGAGTGATTACTCTGAAACAATGTCACTTAGAAACATTCCATCTAATAATACAAGATCATGTATGGCCCTTCTACAAGAACCTCTCTCAGTTTTTGATAGCTTTGAGTTGTTTGCCCGTGGTGAAGAGTTTTCAGTTGATGAAAAAAATGTTAGTTGCATGTAGTGCAAAGTTGCAAAGTGGTGTAAATTTTGTTATGTTCATTGTCCAAGAAAAATGACAGTTCCAATGCATCCAAATGGGTAGGTTTATGCTAGGAAAGGTCCTATTTCACATCCAAACAAGTCGTAACTATCTGAGCTACATTGTACCGACGAAGCCTCTTAAGAGACCAAAGTGCAAAAGAGCAACAAACTTTGACGAGAGATTACTTTGAAATTGTGTTACTTAGAAACATTATGTCTAATGCTATGGGATCATGTAGGGTCCCTCTACAATAACCTCTCTTGATTTTTGATAGCTTTGAGTTGTTTACTCGTGGTGAAGAGTTTTCAGTTGATGGAAAAAGCGTCAATTACAGGTAGTGCAAAGTTGTAAAGTGGTGTAACTTTCATTTTTTTTGTCGTTCAACCAAAATGATAGTTCCAGTGCATCTGGATGGGTAGGTCTATGCTAGGCAAGGTCCTCTTTCACACCCAAAAATTTCAAAAAATTCTAAGCCACATTGTACCGTCGAAATCTCTTCAGAGACCAAAGTGCAATAGGGCAGTAAACTTTGATGAGTGATTACTCAGAAATAGTCACTTAGAAAAAAAAATTTCTAGTGCTATGATATCACGAAGGCCCCTCTATAATAACCTCTCTTGGTTTTTGATAGCTTTAAATCATTCACCCACAATGAAAGTTTTTATGATGCTCTAAAAAGTGCCAGATGCATGTAGTGTAAAGTTGCAAGATAGGCTACTACATCCCATTCTAACTTAGAAAAATTTGTGACTAAGTCTATTCAAGTGTCAAGTGTTGAGATTCCTAGTGATTTTTTAACTAACACTTCTCTATCATAACCACTATTTTTGTGAGTGCAATAACATCTCAAACAACGGTTGCAAATCCAAAAGAGAGCTCACCACTCCCACCTTGGCTCTCATCACAAACACCAAAGAGGAAAAAAGAAGTCATCTCCCCAGATGACTTTGAATTCATGTAACTTACACCTATAAAAACAAAGACCAAGAAGTAGGCGAAGACTCTCTCCAAGTTATTGTTTAACAAGGAAGGTAATAGGTATGTGGAGGTGGCACAACCTCCTCCAAATAAAATAATAGAAGAGGTGGATATTGTTGATTATTCCATCACAAGAGTTGAGTTGGGAAAGATTACTCAAGAGAGTGAGAAATCAGATGCTCAATCCACACTGAGCTCTCCAATTGAGAAATTTGATGAGGTCAAGAAGATAAAGGATTGCTATAAAGCAAAGACATAACAACAACAGTTGTACTATGAAAGATTGCCCAATCTAAGTCCATAGAACCTGTGGTTGCTAGTATTGAGGATCTTATGATCCAAAAGGTGGAAAAAAGTGTACACAAGGGGAAAAGTGGTCAAGGAATTCTTAGACCTAATGGTTTCTCAAGGTATAGAACTGTTAAAGTGTATTGTATAAAAGTTGGAAAAGATGGAGGGAATAAGGTCCAAGTTAGATGAAACTGCTAACACCTTCTCTCAACAAAAGGAAGATGTGCAAAATGGGTTGCATGCATGGGTTAAAATGAAGAAACTCAAGTTGGATACCTTGGGTGAAATTGGGATCATTCCCAATAGGGATATGTATGTAGAAGTGAAGGATACCGTGATTCACAATGAGACTATCATCATAGATCTAATCAATGATCTACAAGTTGCTCGTGAAGTTGGTGATAACAATGACATGCAACTTATCAGTAAGATCAAGGAGCTTCCATGTAAGCTATGTGATCATAATCAAAACTTGTGCTTTCATCAAATGTAGTTATCCAAGAGTTTACTAATATGATCCAGAAGGAGTTCAAAGATCAAGCTTTCTCAATGCCTTTGATTGATAAAATATCAGATATTCAATTGACTTTGGACAACCTGAAAGTATTCTTAGGAAGGCATGAAAAGGAATGCAATACCATGAGGGATTCCATCGCAAGGGTCCTCACCATCTTCAAATATACTTCACAGCTAGACAATGATGAAGTGTAATCCATCATGTAGAAGTATGAAGACTTCATGGAGAAGGATAGTGGAGAAGGTTGATTCTGCCTTGTTTTAATTTATAGTCATTTTCATGCATTTTGTAATTAGTTCTAGACAATTTACATGTCATTTTCAAAATTGTAATTACATGTAAAACATAGAAGTCCTAAAACAATTTGGACTCCTTTGTCAAATAAATCAAAGTAGTTATTTCTTTCCTAGATAATCTCATTTTCTCTCCTATATATATGAGGGGCTTTCATTGTAAATACACCTTTTGAGACTAGATGTTTCCATTTTGAAGAGCAATTTCAATCTTTGTGTTGAATGTGCAAATTTGAAATTTATTAATAAAAGAAGTAGATTGCCTCCAACTTTTGCATTGGAGCACGTTTGTTATATGTGTGATTGTTCTTCCGTCATTCTCATTATATTTTCTTGAAGTTAATGTGTGTTTAGCATGTTATTTCTTTAATTGAAAGGGAATTCAGATATAGTACTAATAAACTTTGTGCTATCATATTGAATTTGGAGCTTTTGTGAATTTGGTTGAGAATG
Organism: Sequoia sempervirens; assembly: GCA_007258455.2. NCBI lineage: Eukaryota > Viridiplantae > Streptophyta > Pinopsida > Cupressales > Cupressaceae > Sequoia > Sequoia sempervirens. The sequence continues at coordinate 190,700,656 of VDFB02281492.1, forward strand.
TGTAGTCTTTGAGTTGCAGTTTTCATATATATTCAAGTGTGTATGAATCATGTTAAGAATGTGTAGTCTTTGAGTTGCAATTTTTAACTATATCCACGTGGACCTTCGAAATCATTCTTGGGTTCAATAATTTGAAGTCTTTGAGCTTTAAGTTGTTGCTCTATGTTTGTGTGATCTTGCTATTACTTTTGGAACCATCGTGGGAAAGTAGCTGAAGACTTTGTGTTTTTGTGGGCTTTCTAAGTTACTATCGTTCACTGGTACTTATAGGTATCGACTATTATTGCTCCAACTAGTTGTATTTAAGAATATCATTGTAATTTTGTTTCCTTTATTCTAAAATAAGAGAATATGTTAAAGGAGAAACCCCCCATGGATAATTATAATGTACATATCCTAGTTTAGTTTCTAGTTGATTTTAGAGAGCAATAAGAAGGGAGCCTCGCCTTCATGAGAGGAGAGATTCATATCTCATCATGGTTATGGCTAAAATCCCTATTTTGTAATTTGTAAAGGAATTACAAAATATTCACCCAACAAAGCAAAATGATGACTTTCCATTTTTTTGATGAGTTTTATTGAAACCTTCTCACCCAAGAAAAATTAGGAAAAACATGTCATCTACATATGCACCACATGATTTGGATCAAACATTTTTTACCAAAACCTTTCAAGGTGAGAATTATGGTAAAAAAAAATTCACTAGAAAGCATTTTGTGGCAAAAAGTGTAACACATGTTTGAACTTCAATAACACATATGCACTATCCTTCATGTGTTCAGAATGTTGATATTTAAAAATAAAGCATGACCCATGCCATTTTAATGAGTGGCTAGTGGCATGCGCATTGATTCACCAAAATTTATAAATAGCAAAGTTTTTAAATCATGCCTTTATATACCCTTAGAATTATTAATTCTTCCTACTACCTATATAATTTATTGTCTCTCCTTTCATCTTTATTTTTTCTACTTTAACACACTTTTAACCTCCAACATACCCTTTAAGCATACACATTTCATTATTCTCTTCATATTCCCACCTTCCTTTGTTTCTTGTATATTCCCAATGTCCAAACTTCATCTTTTTCCACTTATAACTTTATAATTCTTTTAATTTTTATTCCCTTCTCTTGTATGTCCTTAAACTATGTAACCCTCCCCCTTTTCACAACACATCATCTATTGTTGTGAAATTTTACTCATAAGTCATAAACCCTAAATTGGTTTAATGTTCTTATATCTAAACAAATCAAAGCAAAGCACATAATTTCTCATATCAACTAGCACTTGCACCTAAAGAAGGTTCAAGGACTCTGTCTATAGAAAAATATATGTATTTTGATATGCTAGAGAGTACATGTTTGTGCATGGGTACATGTGGATGCCATGCATTGCAAATTCTAGTTGTATGTGGTTGGTTTAAACAATTAATAATAAGTGCTAAATAATGAAATAAAATAAACTTAGAAAAATCTAGACTTTTTTCTAAAAAAATTAAGTATTATCTGATTTTGAAATATTTGCATACAAATTTAAAACATAAGAAAGTTGCCATCAAATTGAGAAAAAAAACATTGCAAATGGAAATAGAATGTTCCTCAAAAATCAATATTTATTTGTTTTTATGATAAGTGAGATTTTGGAGGCTTTTGAGGCTTTTGAGGCTTTTACCATTAAATGGTAGTTGGTTTACCAATAAACGACAACTAAAACTTGTTTTCTAATGACTCAAGTGGTTTGTAGGTGTGAGACTTGTTTCATGCTCAAAATCTCACACTATATATAGCCTATAGACTAAATATTTAATTAATAAGGAAAATAAAATTAAGATAACCATGTGAATGAAAAATTTCATAGGAGGATGTGAATAAAAACACACTTTTTTCCAAATATAAATTGATTTAATGACACATTCAACGTCATCCATTATGTTTTTTCATGGTTTTCCGATACAAGAGACAAAAATCCGATCCGTTAAATTTGGTATGCAAGCTGAGTTTTGTTATTAATGTCTATTAGGTGGTACCTAGAGCACGTCAAATCTCATCTATCTTCTGCCACTACATGTGCTACTAACGTAGCAACCAATTCACATTGTCTGAGAGTGGAGCTTCTCTTTTCTTCTACACCATCCTCTCTAAAAACAAATGGGTGTAGCAGGCACAAGCAAGAGGGGAGCAAGAATTACTATTGATAAGGCAAGTTTTAATTCAAATGGACATAGCAGGCACAAGCAAGCCAAAAGAGGTAGCTAAAAATAATAATTCACAGTTAAAGGAAATACAATCAGTAATGGACAACATGAAGATAAAAGAAGAGCAGCTAAGGGAACAATTGGAAGAGGCCAAATCTTGGGCTCAAGTAGTAAGAGGACCATCGGATACACAAAGAGACAATATAGAAAAGCAAGTTAGGAGGCAATTAAGAGAAGAAAAGGACATAAATGATAGGACTATGAATGTCATTGTTAAAGGGCTAAAGATTATGGTGAGAAAGAAACCATAAAAGAGTTGGCAAGGGATTTCTTTAAGGACGAACTTCAATGGTCAAGGGTTATTCAGCAAGCAAACGGGATTGGAAAATGGATGGAAGGTGGTAAAAATAGGCATGTAAGAGTTACTTTGGAGAAACTTGAGGACAAAAGCGTGCTACTAAGGAACAAGAGGTTCCCTAAAGGTACACAAATTTACCTTGATGAGGACCTAACCATAACACATCAAGAAGAAAGACAAAAAGAGTGGGAAAAGGTAAAAACAACAAGAAGTGAAGGTAAATGGGCTTGGTTGCAAAATGGTAAGGCCCAAGTTAGTGACAGAGTTACACACCAAAAATAGGAACTCAGGCCCCCCCAAGAATATTTATCTATAGTAAGTTTGAACTACAGAGGTTATCCTTGGAGAAGAGGACCTAGTTTAGGGCCCATAGCAGCAGGAAAAGACATTATCATTCTTACTGAGACTCATGAGCATGAAGGGTGTAAAATTCTTGATTTTGAAGGATATAAAAAGGCCTCAATTTGGAATGAGAGAACAAAAAATGGCAAAGGGCATGGTGGAGTTGCAGTCCTAATAAAAGAATCTTGGGACAAAAATATAAAAGTGGAGAAAGAAGATCCAAACAAACAGTACATATGGCTAAAAATAATAGAAAATCGGACTACAATTAGATTGGTTGCTTGCTACTTCACCCAAAAAGGCTCCAAATCATATAAGAAAAGGAGTCTAGATCGTGAGGACCCCTTTGCATCTCTAAAAAAGGACATTTCGGTGTTTAGCACATTGGGGGAAGTTATATTAATAGGTGATTTTAATGCTAGGATAGCTAGCATCCAAGCTCTTAACTTGAAAAGTCAAGATAAAGAGAAAGATGATCCGCTATGGTTGGAAGAAGAGAACCATCAACTTTGGGAATGATCCTCTCAAGATAATAAATGTAATGTCACTCATTATGGGGTAGAACTGTTGGGAATATGTAGTCTATTCAACTTGGTAATATGTAATGGTATGAGATCATGGCCAGGATTGGGCAACATCACTTGCAAGACCTATAATGGGAAAAGTGTGGTGGATTATGTCATTTTATCTTGTAACTATACAACAAGGATAATGGAGCTTGTGATTAGTAAATTTCCAATGGAGTTGAAATCAGATCATAATCCAATATATGTAAAACTTGGCATTCACATAATCAAGCAGCAAGGGGAACAAGTCCTTATCAACAAGAACAAAGCACCCACACCGGGTAGAATTATCATGACTCAAGAAAATAAAAAAATCTTCAAGGTTGCCCTCAAAAATTTATTTCAAGAATCTGAAAAAAAATTAACTTACATGAAGATCCACTCAATAAACAAGAACACATTGATTCCTCTAGTACACAAAGCTTTGGGTGAGTGCAAGAGGTCTAGACCCAAGAGAGGTAGTATGAATATTTTTCCAGCAAACCTGTGGTTCGATGAGGAGTGCAAGTTAACAAAAAGGAAGCTTCGTGAGGGGGGAATGACAATATAAAACAAGAAAGAGTATGAAAGGATGATACAAAGTAAAAAACAAAAGTATGTAAGTGATAGAAGAATAGAGCTGATTACCCTTGGAAAGAACAACCCCAAAAAAATTTGGAAGGAGCTACAACAAAAAAGAAAACAAATGGAGAATAATATTACAAGCTCACAATGGATAGACTATGCAAAAAATTTGTATGAGCATGAGCAGGATAAACATAGATCCCCAATAATCAAGGCAGCCACCAAACTTTTCACCGTAGAGGATATCAGTCAAGGCATAAGAAGGTTGGCATGAGGGAAAGCGCGAGATATTGATGGGTTGCAAGCAGAGCATTTAAAGTGGGGTATTGAGGTCCTTGCACCTTATATTAGGAGCATTTTCAATAGGGTCATTCAAGAAGGTTTCTCAGAAGGATGGACCACTAGTGTTGTTATCCCCTTGCACAAAAATGGTGACATAAATAACCCATCAAACTACCAGACTATTATGATTAACCCTCTTATGGGGAAACTTTTTGGAAGCATGATTGAGCACATGATTAGTAGTTGGGCTGAAAAAGAGGGGAAAAGATCAAAAGGAAAAGCTGGTTTTAGGCCCAAACACTCCACTATTGATCATGGAGATACCCTTAGATTTTTTATTGAAAAAATTTGGGACATTCAAGGAGATGAAGCCTATTGCTACTTTGTTGATTTTAAAAAATCCTTTGACACGGTCCCTCGGGGCAAGCTATGGAAGAGAATGGAGGATTTGAGAGTTCTGCATGAGCTTAGGGTGGTTGTTCATAGGCTCTACGAGCAGGTCAAAGCTAAAATTAGAACCAACGATGGTATGTCAAAATGCTTTGGCAGTGACATTGGTGTCAAACAAGGTTGTTTGCTCTCCCCAACGCTATTTGGGATTTACATTGATAAGCTGGAAGAATGGATTGACAAGGTTGGTGGGGAAGGCATTCATTTGGCCAACTTTGTAATAAAATTACTCTTCTATGTTGATGACCTCATATTAATTGCTAAAATTGCACTTGATTTGAGGAAACATTTGAAGGCCCTTGAAACATTTTGCCAAGAGGTTGGGATGCAAGTGAACACTACCAAAACCAAAATAATGATCTTCTCACTGTGAAGAAAAAAATAGTAGATTGAATTTCTCTTTGAAGGAAAGCCACTGGAAATAGTGGACAAGTACAAGTACCTTGGGCTTGATTTTCACAACAAACTTAGTTGGGAAACATGTAGAGCAAAAAGAATTTAGGGAGGTTGGAAAGCGTTGTACTCTTTGCAAAATAGATGTAGAAATGCAGAATTATGGGATTGGAAAACTAAAAGAACACTTTTTGGTCTTCTTGTTACTCCAATAATTCTCTATGGGTGTGAAATTTGGGGCAGCAGCATGTCAGATCAAAAATGGAGACAAGTGGAAAGGATACAAAAACATCTAATTATATGCAGCCTCAAGCTTAAGACTGCAGTGCCTTATGAAATTTTATTGGCTGAAATTGGTACTTTTCCCTTGGAGGCCTCAGCGATGACCTAGTTATTAAGCTACCTAAAGAAGGTCCAGAACATGGAGGATCATCAGTGGCCTAAGCTAATTGTGAAGGAGGAGCTAACTAGAAGAAAGAACACATGGATGAAACTTAATATCAAATGGATGAAGAAATGGGATGTTGTGATGCATGAGTGTCCAAACACAAATGGAGAAATAAAAATTATGTGAGAGAAAAATTTAAATGTGCTATATGGATGAAAAAAATAAGGCGTAAAAAAGATTATTATATCAAAGAATTCAACCCCACGAGGGACCATGAAGAAGAGGCCTACATAGGAGCGAATATCAAATGGAAAGAAAAAATGTTGATAGCTCAATTGTGAACTAGTTCACATCATCTTAGGTGTGAAACGGGTAGGTGGGTGGTTCCTAAAGAGGAGTGGGAAAATAGAATATGACGTTTCTGTAACAAGGGTATGGTGGAGACGGAATGACACTTTATCATAGAATGCTTAGCATATAAAGGCATCTGTGCCAGCGATGGGGATATGGTGCAGGTTAAATTTAAATACTTTGTTTGAAGAATCAAGACTGGACAAAACTACAAACTTCATCATCAAAATTCACTGTAGAAGGGTTGATCTCGAACGGAGCCTCCATTTTGTCTAGGGCTTTGTTGTGGGTGGTTCCTGTGCTGCTCTTGGGTCCCATAGGCTTCTTTGGCCTCGTGGACGTCATTAAAATATTTCATTTCATTTCGTTCATTTCTCCCCATTTCGCCGTGTTGGTCAACAAAGAAACAACTTTGGACAACTCAAAATGGCTAATAATAAAAAGCACAGGAGAGAGCAATTTCCTTAATATGAAAAAAGTGTAATATTCTCTTCTCCCCCTGTCGCTATTGATTTATGGCAACGTTGGAAACACGCCTGAAATTCTGTCATATGAAAATTTTATGATGGTTTGGTCATTTAAATGCTTGTAAAACAATTCTTTAATTTATGAATTTTTATATAAAATCTTTTATAAATGCAATATCTTGAAAAAACAGAAAACAATAATAATTATTAGTAATAAATATAAAAAACTGTTTTTATAATTAACAATTAACAAAATTTTCTAAATTTATATTAAAAACAAATCTTGTTAAATATATTATAAAAGTTAAAAATAATTATATTCTATTTTGAAAAGATTCTAAATTAATATATATTTTTATAATAATATTATAAATCGCATATATTAATATAAAAAAATGATTACTATTATAAAAATGTAAAAAAATTTAAATTCATATTAGAAAGTATTCAAAAAAGTTATATTCTGTTCTAAACTAATATATCTTTTTATAATAAAAATTATAAAATGATATATATTATAAATTAAAATACTATATTATATTTTGTTTACAATAATTTTTTACAGTTTAACAAAAATATAGCAAGTCAAATTATACGATCTAATAAATTTTATAGCTGTAATATACGGTCTAAAATTAAAAAAATGGTCAAATAGACCATCAAATTCCAATTGGAAAATGTCATGTGCAGCCACCCATTTCACTTTCTTGGTAACAATTGACAGTTATAAGAGCTGCTTCTTTTTTGTTATGTTTCTTTGGGTGCACTCTATTTAATATCCCTTTTTAAATGAAAAGCAAGATGAATACCAAGAGGGGCAATGGAGACAATTGTGCACCTATTTTGTGCAATTGGTAGATAAAACCACCAAGGCCTCGCACAAAATGTGAACAAATGTAGTGAAAGAATTGACCCTTGTTGCGAAAACATTTCATCAGCAAGAGCGTATTTTCATATATTTCTTATATGAACTGTCAAAACAAATCATTGAAATCAGCACATAATATTAATATTTTTTCTTAACTAAAATAATCTTTTAAATTAGATTTCTTGTCTTTTTTTTCAAGTGATAATAAGAAATGGTCTAGACATATAATTAATATAGATATCTTAAATATATCTATTCTAAAATTTGAAAGATATATATTAAAATTTATTTTATTTTACTTCAGAATTTTGTATTTATAATATATATAGACACTTTAATTTAATTGCATTTACATTGTTTACTTTTTACCTATTTTTACTTGTTTAATTAGTTATTAATAAGTTGTTTTTCAACGAATTAGAAGTATTTTTTGGAAGTATAAATATGAACATTTTTTTTTCTTTTTTGAGATTTTTTTCAATCAACTATTGGAATGCAATTGGTTATAATTTTTTTAATTTTTCACAGTTAAGATGAATTTCTTACAAACATAATATAATACTTACCAATTAATTTATTTTTATAATATTCTAATACAGATATTTAAAAAATTATTAATATTTTAAATTAATTTTTAATTTCTAATATTTAATTTTCTTTGTGTAATATTAAACACTTTTATAATTAATTGTGAATTATTAAGATTTGTAATATCCTTATAATCTAATATTACAATTCTAACTTTATATTTTAAATTTTAATTCTAATATCATGCTTTTTAATTTAATTCTAACTTTACATTATTTATCATTAAAAATTTCTAGTAATTTAATATTAAAATTATATTGATATTCTTCTCATATTTTTAAAATTTACTAATATTTTGTTATGTCTTCAATCGATATTTTATAATTATAATAATGACCTATTTTTATCATTTTATAATGTTTTTAAAATTATTATAATAACACAATGTTTTAATTTATTAGAAATATAATTTAACTCTTATTAATTAAATTTTATTTGTTATAATATCATAATATGTCTTTAGATTAGAAAAAATATTAATATTATATTTAATAGTAAAATTTAAAGAAAAAGTAGTTATTCTAATACCACGATCCTTAAATCAAGGACACAAAATAACCATAAAGAAACCATACTTTACAAATAGGATATGCACACTTAAATAATATAATTATTAAAAATATTATAATGACTCATCCATTAACTACACAACAAATACTTGTATTAATTGATCCTACAAAAATAGATACTTAAATAAAGTCTTGTACTTATTCACATGATAAGTTTACTTAAGTCCTAAGATTATTTCTATAAATCTTAGTTGTTATCTCATCTTATCTTTTCCTAGGTAGTTATGATAAGTTGTCTTATGTAATAGGATTAAGACACATGTCATGATCCTGTTTAATCTTATGTCTTATCTTGGCTATATAGCCAAAGAGTTCTCATTTGCAAATTAATTCCATGGTATTCAATTCTATTGCAATATTGAGCATTGCATATTGATCTTCTCTTTGTGCTTTCCATTTGACCTCTAGATCTTGGGTGACAATCTCCATAGCCAACTCTTACAGCTACAATACATATGACTCGCAAGAATCTATTATTTTAAACTACTATCTAACTTGTCTACAAATTGGTATTCCATAAATAATTTATGGAACCAACAAATATAATTATTGCAATACTAGATAGACAAGTACTCATCACTACATGACACTTATTTAATAATGCAATGAAGAGGTGGATAGCGTTGATGAGGACATTTTTTTTTTTTATGTGTTGTTTATTTTGAAAATATTACATCTATTATTAAATATTAATATTTTGACCTATAAATGATTACCAAAATTAAAATAAAAAGATTTTTTGTCAATACACTAATATCATTACACTCCATCCCTTGCTGCCATTATAGAATGTCTCTCAACATTAAAAAAAATTCATTGAATTAAAATAAAATCTATTTTATTCAAAAAGCTCTTGAATCTTATTTTTAATAATAAATGTTACTAATTTATTATCATTTTTTTAAATTTTAATTAATTTATCAAATAAACATTTAAGTGAAATAATCATTTTTTAGCTCATTTTGTTGGCTCCTCTATTTTTCCTTACTAATTTTTTTCTTCTATAAATCTCTTGCATCTTGTGAGTGATGTAACCTCTTATTTTATTAGTATTTTTCTTTAGGTAAATACAATTACAATAAAAATTGCATAATTAATTATAACTAGATCAATTTAAGTTAGAAGTTACAATTTTTTCCATCCAAAATCAATCTTTATCTTTTATGAAGTTAAGATGTAAAATACCCCGTAGGGCGGATCATGGAAAAAGCATGGATCAATCGGGCCATAATAGCTAGTTCATCCTTGAATCCCAAGTCAGGTTATTCCATTTCTCCAAGTGGGCCTAGGTAGTAACTAACAAACAAAGCTAGATGTTGTTTCTTGTTCGGAGGGATGTTTCTCAGCATTACTCCTCTTTCTCTCTGGGGGTGCTGATTGAACCTTCCTAGAATCCAATAGGAACGAGGAGCTAACCGAGGGTGGGAGGCAAGACAATTGTTTGCCAGAAGAGAAGTTAAGATGTAAAATTTTTAATTAAAAATATTTTTAAAATGAATTGTTAAGAATTTGATTGGCTAATATCTTGTATCTCTTATTTTAATTGGTTAATATCTTTTGTCTATTATTCTAATATTCAATAAGTGAATGCAAAAAAAAAAAATTGTCCATACAAAAGTCTAGTTACAAATGTACAAAATAATAAATTCAAGTAAATAAAGTTAGGAGATGGTGTGAAAAATATGGTGCTAAGGTAAAAAACACTAAAGATAGGTTTTATTCAGAGAGAAGGTTCTTGCATGGTAAAATAAATTATATACAACCTTTTGCAAGTGATCAACTTATGCAAAACTAATGCAATGTTATATGTGGGAAGAATGTACATTGGTTATCGAACTTTTTGTATATCAACCACATGTTATTCCATGTATCTAAATTGATTACTCAATTCAACCACTACACAAATGAAGAATGAGTGGTTCAAATATCCAATGTGATTTTATTTTTTCTCATATATTAATTTATTCATTATTACTAGGGATGACATATCAAATAATAGACGAGGGAAATGGGTGCAATGATCACAAGTCTCAAGATATGCACAAATTGTGTGTAATTCATCCAACCATGCCCACGAGTGTTAAAATGTTAACCATGGGTGGCTAATATTAATTGCAATGGGATTGGTAAACAAAATCTAGTGTTTCTCATTCAAACATTAAAGACTAATTTTTTTGGTGGAACATGCTACCACCATGGCATGTCACTAGAAAAAGTTTAATTGGTTTACATGTTGTTTAAGTTTTCCCCTACAAGAAGGCATTATTTTTTGTTATTTTGTATGTGTAGGGACCAATGTCATTATTAAATCTATCATCAACAAAGTTAAAACCCTTGAATCCTCATGCTTCACCATTCAATTGAAGTTTTAACTACACAATAAATGGTTGAAGAACCTTTGAGACTTAATATCTCACCAATAAGGCTTGAATGAGGTTGGAAAGGCACTACTTTACAACTACGACACCAAACTAAGCAAGATCCAAGCCTACAAAGGCATCATTATCATTGTAAAAACTAACCTAGCAACTTAATCCATGACACCAATGAGATTTAATCCACTAATATCATGGAAAAAAACAAAGGTCTCCATTATTACAAAAGTGTTGAGGAAATTCCATTGAAGATCATACATGTCCTAATGAGAGATATTCATGAATGGTGTCTAAACTAAAGAGACCAACTCATAGAGCCACATGAATAGACCATGCAATTTAGTGTAAGTTACTTTGAAGATAAAATACCAAGTTGAAATTTAAAATTCAACAAATGAAAAATCGCATGCTTGCAAATTAGGAACATTAAAACAAAATTGAAGATCCAAGATCAAAATTATAAAATCTTCAAAATAACCATGTATCACTTATGAATTGTGATTAGTCAAAAAAAATTATAAAAAAAATCTTTAAAATCAACATGTATCAAATAGAAAGTGAGGGAGCATGTACACCATCAGATCAAAATTTTCATATTCATTTTATTTTATTTCTAAAACATTGATACTTGTATATTTATATTATATTATAATAAGTATAGTAATGTTATATACATATAATTATGCAAAGACATTTTGCAGTCGCATCAAAGGAGCACCATGTCATGGCCATATACATTAATAAAATTATAACAAAGTGAACATATATTTTTAAGAAGTTAAAACCATAAAATAACTCTTAAATAAATATATATTTATTTAAGAATTTTTTAATTTGTGAAGAGTTGTTTTATTTTACTTTATTTGCTTAAGAATTTTTTTACAATTATTTTATTTACTTAAAAATTATTCTAAATAAATAAAATAACTATTAAATAAGTACTTATGATCCAAAGTATTCACTTAATAGAATGATAGGATAAAGAAAATTTTGTACTCAAACTCTTCAAGGGCTTTGTCTCCAATGTGATGTTGAGCTCAACCAAGGAGTGGAGGAAGAACAACAAAAAGTTGGCCCCACATAAAGGTTGATTGAAGCTCAACTTTAATGATGCTTTGAGAGGCAATTTGGGGATCAATGAGGATGGACATATTCAAAAGGACACATGCAAACTTATTTAAGTTATATCAAAAAATAACCTCTCAATTCTAACAACAAAGTAGACATGAATATCTTTTATGAAGGTCTCAAATTATTTGTTCAAAAAATATCAAGGCAATTGACATTGAATATAATTTAATCATTTGCATTAACATCACATAGAGTAGAAAGGTCATTAACTAGAAACTAAATAAAAATCTAGAACATATAGACTAGATGAGTTTTCCATCAGTCATATCTATAGGGAGACGAATGCAACTGCTAACTCGTTGGCTAATTATGCAATTGATTAAATGAAGGGTATTATCCTCTAAAATTGCAAGGAGTATTAGAGTTATATCAAAGATTCTTTTGTTAAATCATTTGCAGTAATAAATGCTAGCTAGCATTTTTTTATGGATAAGCATCATTCCCCATGAGTAATGCTTTGAGCACCCTTATAGTTCACGCACTATGATCTATAGTATGATTTCTTATCCAGCCCAAAGACTGACAATAGATGCAATACATTATATTTACAGTTAAAGGGAATGGAAAGCCATTCAAAATATGGAGAGGAGACCAACATTGGCACTTGTGAATCTAAGGAAGAGGAATGTTGGAAGAACTTCAGAGGTTATTTTGCATTGGCTCTCCACTTGCAGAGAGTGTTATTATCATCATTATTGGGTCCAATCTGTTGAAGAATGGGCAAGTCCATAACCATCATCTAATGGAAATTTTTCTTCACATTATTATCGATGTGCTAGCTCATAAATGTGGTATAAACCTATGCATTGAGCTACATTCAAAGGTTGTTTTGCTAGGCAACAATGACTGCTATCTCTGACATGGACAAGCATGTGGATCTAGAGATGATCAATGGGGTCTTTGAAATAGCTTCACTATGTAACAATATCAACAATGTGAATGTCTTTATCTTTTCTGAGTCGAGTTAGCATTGTGTAATCTAAGGTCTAAACTTCAAAAGGAAAGGGAGCTCAAGGAATTGTTGGGTTGGTGGTTTGTTTGTTTTTGAGTTGTTTTGGTGTTTCGTTTTGTTGGTGATCCATGGGTCCCATAGGCTCTTTGGCCTCGTGGACTTTATTAAAAGTCTTCGTCCATTCATTCAAAGCTTACTAAAAGTGAATCTTAACCTATTCCCTCAAGAGTAGGTGGAGAGAGTTCAAGAGCTATTCATCATGCATAACAATAATAGAGGTGGATATTGAATCCATTGAATAATATGTAATTTGTTTTCCACCCTTTAGGAAATTATACAACTTGTCACAGCATTTAATATATGAAAGTTATTCTTAAATACACCTTATCATTTAATATATGGAAGTTGTTCTTAAATACATCATGTCTATATAAAAAAAAAATCTTAATGAAATAGAATAACTATTAAATAAATAAAAACAATTCTTGAATGAATGACTCTAAAATAAAAATAAAATAATTTTTAAACTAAAATAAAATATCTTTATAGAATCAATAAATCGACTAAACATATATACTAATTCAATTACCATATTATTTAATTATTATATTAAAAAATTACGTACTAACTATATCACTACGCAACACTACGAGTAATTGAATAAATAAAAAAATCATTTTACAATATTTATTTCTTCCTTTATATTATTTCATATTTCAGACGTGTGAGATGTAAATTTAATTCAAAGAAATTGGAGTGGCTGTTCGGTGCCACATGAGATACAAGTCGTCTTGAATAAATAAAATGATGTACTTAGAGTGAATGAATGAATGAAAGATTTTAATGACGTCCACGAGACTAAACAGCCTATGGGACCGAGACACTCAACAACTTAGTTTGTCTCCAGACTCTTCTCCAGATCAGATCTCCTGCTATTAATTTTGACTAGGAGGCTAGCCGTCTGATTTATCTTATCCTCCTCAAATAACTGCTGCATATTGCCCACATCTGAAATACTTGAGTACTGATTACGGATATTTTCGTACGCTGTGCATTCCATGACGAAGTGCCACTCCGTTTCCACCACTCCCTTATTACAAAATAAGCACGTTCTTTCTTCCCAAGTTTCCTTAGGAGTCTTCCACCTACCAGTCTCACATCTAAGATGGTGGGACCCCGTTCTCAATTGAGCAATTAATAGCCTCGCTTTCCCTTTAATAGTTGCACCTAAATATGGTTTTTCACCATGTTCCTTAGCTGGGTTAAACTCTTTGATGTAATATGCTTTTTTTCGTCCGATCTGATTTGACCACATGGCAGTCCTGAATTTTTCCTTCACATAGATTTTTATTTCACTGTTGGTGTCAGGACACTCATGTAATTTGATGTTCCACTTGTTCAGCCACTTGATGTTCTGTTTCATCCATGTTTTCTTTCTTCGGACTAGAATCTCCTCCATAACCGTTTTGGGCCACCGGTGGTTATCCATGTTTTCAACCTTTTTTAGATAACTTAACAACCGGGTTATCGCTGAAGCTTCCAAAGGAAAAGCTCCCGCCTCAGCTAGCAGGATTTCATAAGGAACAGTAGCTTTAACTTTGAGATTATTTGTTATTAGGTGTTTCTGGATTCTTTCTATCTGTCTCCAACTGCACTTTGATGTGTTGCTTCCCCACACTTCGCACCCATAAAGCACAACCGGCGTGACAAGTAAACCAAAAAGGGTTTTCTTGGTTTTCCAATCCCAAAGTTCAGCTTTTCTACACCTATTTTGGAGCAAATAATAGGCTTTCCAACCTCCCTGTATCCTTTTCGTTCTACAGGTTTCCCAACTGAGCTTATAATGGAAGTCAATCCCAAGATATTTGTATTCTTTCACTATATCAAGTGGGCTGCCTTCAAAAAGAAAGGTATGCTGTTTAATTTTTCTATTCAATGAATAAATCATGATTTTGGTCTTGGATGTGTTCACTTGCATCCCAACTTCCTGACAAAAGTGTTCTAGGGCTTTTAGATGTTCTCTTAACCCATGAGCTGTTTTTGAGATTAGGATAAGATCGTCAGCATATAGAAGTAATTTTACTACATAACCTGCCAAATGGATACCATCCCCGCCTTCCTTGCTTAACCACGCTTCCAACTTATCAATGTATAGCCCAAAAAGCGTAGGGGATAGAGGGCAGCCCTGTTTAACTCCAATGTCACTGTCAAAACATTCTGACATACCTTCACTTGTTCTGATTTTAGCACTGACCTTCTCATACAGCCTATGAACAGCTGCTCTATATGCATTTGGAATGCCTAATTCTTCCATCCGAGACCATAATTTGTCTCTAGGCACTGTGTCGAAAGCTTTCTTAAAGTCTACAAAGCAACAATAAGCTTCCTCACCCTGGTTATCCCAAATTTTCTCAATCAAGTGTCTAAGGGTGATGCAGTGATCGATGGTAGAGTGCTTGGATCTGAAACCTGCCTGTCCCTTTGCTCTTTTGCCCTCATTTTCTGCCCATTTGCTGATCCTACGTTCAATCATGCTCCCAAATAGCTTGCCAAAGATAGAGTTGACCATAATTGTGCGATAGTTAGATGGGTTATTGATATCACCACTTTTAAATAAAGGGATGACCACACTGGTAGTCCACTCCATAGGAAAACCTTCCCGATTGACATTGTTGAAAATTCTTTTTATGTGAGGGGCAAGAATTTCAGTCCCCCATTTTAAAAATTCAGACTGTAGCCCATCTATGTCTTGTGCTTTGCCACTTGCTAAGTTCTTTATTCCTTGTTTAATATCATCCACATTGAATAATTCCGCTGGTGTGTTAATGACAGGAGGGTAGTCTTTCTCGTGGGCCCGCTCGTAAAGAAGTCTAGCATATTCTAACCATTGGGCATCTGTAATATTGTTTTCCACCACCTTTTTCTTTTGTTGCAATTCCCTCCAAAAGCCTTTAGGATTATGTTTCCCAAGAGTGATTAGTTCCTTCCTTCTTTCGTTTACATACTCTATTTTTTTGGACTGCACTAACTTTTCATATTTTTTCTTAAGCTCTTTGCCCCTACCTCTCTTCATTAGCGATCTCTTGGCTGCCTTACATTCTTCATCATACCACGGATTTGCCGGAAAAGTGTTTGCTGTCCCCATCTTGGGATGAGACCTTTTGCACGCATTTAATGCCTTGTGTATTATCGGGATCAGCAAATTATTGTGAAGGACATCAACCTTTTTTGCTGCTTTAGACTCCACATTATTTTCCAGATCATGGAAATGTTGCTTAAGAGCAGCATTGAATAATTCTCTATTTTCCTGATTTATGAGGATTTTCCCCTTAGGAAGGGCCTTTTTTTGTGTGTGCATAACCTGTTTGTTGTGTTGGCTGATTGGTGAAATGCGTAGTTTGACCCGAAGAGGTAAGTGATCAGATTTCATCCCGATAGGGCAGTCTTCAATATCAAATTCCAACAGTCTAGAACTAAAACTCTGGGAGCAAACCACGTAGTCCACCACACTCTGACCATTATATGTTTTGCAAGTAATACCTCCAGACCTCGGCCAATCCTTCATACCATTGCATATAACCATGCCAAATAGACTACAAAGCCCCAATAATTCTGTCCCAAATGCGTTGATAGTGCCATTACCATCCTGAGATGATCTTTCCCAATGGAGACCACCTCCTTCCTCTAACCACAAAGGATTGTTCTCCCCTTTGGTTTCATTGCTCAACTGAAGAGATTGGTTATTAGCTGTCCTTGCATTAAAGTCACCCATTAAAACCACATCTCCAAGTGTGCTAAAAATAGAGATATCTTTTTTTAGTGATGCATACGGGTCTTCGTTGTCTAAATTTCGTTTCTTATAAAACTTTGAATTTTTTGGAGCAAAGTAGCAAGCGGCTAGACTAAAAGTTGCTCCATTTTCTGTTATTTGCAGCCATATGTACTGTTTATTTGTGTCTTCTTTTGCCAATTTAACAATTCCCTGCCACTTTTCATCTATTAGCACTGTAACCCCTCCATTGCCTTTGCCTATTTCGTTACCTTCATTCCAAACTGACACTTTTTTATACCCTTCGAAATCTGGTACTTTGCAGCCATCATGTTCATGTGTTTCTGTAAGAATGATAATATCCTTTCCTTCCGCTATGGGCCCCAATCCAGGTCCTCTTCTCCATGGATATCCTCTACAATTCCAACTTACAACATGCATATATTCCTGTGGGGCCACTAATTCCTATTTCTTGTTTGAGAACCGATCACTAATTTGAGCTTTCCCATTCTTCAACCAAGCCCATTTACCTTCATTTCTTGCTGTTTTCACTTTCTCCCATTCTTTCCTTTGTTCTTCTTGCTGCTCAAAGGTCAAATCTTCATCTAGATAAATATGTGTGCCTCTAAGTAGCCCTCTGTTTTTTAGAATCTTATTTTTGTCTTCAATATTTCTCAAGATGACTCTTACATGTCTATCTTTTCCTCCATCTACCTTTTTTCCGATTCTATTAGCTTGCTGAATATGTCCTGTCCACTTCAACTTATCGTTTAGGAAATTCCTTGTTAGAATGTCAGTTCTCTCCGTCTCTCCATAGTCTCTCAAACCTTTAATAATTATGTTTGCAGCCTTGCTTTGTTTATCTTTTTCTTCCCTTAGCTGCCTTTTAACTTGTTTTTCAATGATTCCTTTCTGCTCGTTTGATGAACTATTCACCACTTGTGACCATGATTTGGCTTCTTCTATCTGATCCCTTAACTGATTCTCTTTTGTCTCCAAGTCTGCTAATGCTGATTGAATCACCTTTAGTTCCCTTATGTTTTCTCCTCCCTCAATTACTGATTTATCGCTTTTTGTTGTTTTTAATTGGGCTAACTCTTGTTTTAGAGTGACCAATTCTTGCTGTCCCCTCTCCATGTTCACTTGCAGATTTGATATTTGTTCTTGCAGCATTTTATTGTCCTTTTCCAACCTGTAATTTGCCTCGGTGACTATTTTAAACCTGTTGTCTTCGTATATCCCCTTTGTTTCTAGAACATCGAGCCTACTTTTCATTCTCATGAGTTCTTCTACGTATAACCCTGATGACCATAATAAGGGTGAGGACGTAGGGCTGTAGAGTTCTTGAGATGCATTTTCAGCAACATTCTTGTTTGCAGTGAACTCTTTTGTATTGACCATGCCCTCATCCAGCTTGTCCATGTTTGGCTTGAGGTTCCCTATGTCACCTATTAACTTCCCACTGCTTTTGTGCTCTGCTAGGATTGTTTGCTCTTCTTTCTGGGGTAACACACTAGATATGTCTGCCTTGTTGTTACCAGCTTTTGGTAGAATCAAAGTAAATTTTTTCTTTTGGTTTTGTTTCAGTTTCCATTTTTGAGCCAACCTCCGCCTTAGAATCCCATTGTATTGTTTTGCATTTACAAAGATCAGCCTTTCTTCTGCATTTATAAGGTTCAGTATGCTTGACAAAGGCGATCTCGTTAGCAAAGGTGCCAACAGGTTCGCTAAACCCCCGTCTTGAAAAGTGGTCCACCCGTTCGACCGTTGAGGGGTGTGAGAGCTTGAAAATCTTAGACCCTCTTGACCTAGAAGATTCAAGAGGTCATTCAGTTGCACTTGAGACTTACTTGCCATTTTATTGTTACCCACAATGCATTCTAGTGTCCCCATTTGCTTTGATATTGAGTTTGTATTCGAAGTTTGTGGTCCTCCTGTCGCGACACTCAGACATGCCGTACCTAGGTTTTCCCCCATTTCCACTTATTTAACTGTCATGTGTTAAATATAGTATGTGTTTGCTGTGGGTTCCAGAATATGCGGGTATTGTGTTGAATATGGAATGTGTTTGCTGTGGGTTTTAGAATATGCCAGTATGCCAGAAAGGAGACAAACAAACTTATATCTTATAAAGAAAACAAATAAAAGTAGAGAAAGCGACTGGTAGACCTGTTTGATCGCACCCCACTTTTCCACTTTGTCCTTTCGGGGCCCAGCCTCTGCTTTGTTTTGTCTCTGCTTTGTCTTTTAGTCTACTTTTCCCAACAAAATCCCACCTCCCCGTGACTTTTAGTCTGGCACCGAGCCTGAAAAACAGTGCAATCTTCAAACCCCGTGCAGCCCTGGTGAATATCTGTAATCCCCGTGTAGCTCTGGTGAACGCCCTGTTGCAGCCCGTGTAGCTCTGGTGAACGCCCTGTTGCAGCTCTGGAAAATGCCCTGGTGAACGCCCTGTTACTGCCCTGGTGAACGCCCTGGTGAACGCCTGGTGAACGTGTGGTTACTGCCCTGGTTACTGCCCTGGTCGCCGTGTGCCCTGGTCGCCCTGTGCCCTGGTTACTGCCCTGGTTATTGCCCTGGTCGCCGTGTGCCCTGGTCGCCGAAGTCATAATTGGGTCATCATCCAAAACTTACGCCGAAATTTATGATGACGACTTATATGCTTGTTTGCCATGTGCCACAATACCTAGTTGGCAATTAACAAAGGATTCAAGCCTCATCATCATGGTGCCATGCTACATGTTTGCTTACAAGTTTACGTACTTCTTAAAAGAATATTTTTATCATCCACATCACCTTTCTATTATATGTTTGATTCCAAGTTTACGGACTTAAAAAGAATATTCTCTTACCACGATGGTGGGAATATTTTAAAACTATCTTATTAAAAAGAAAATTTTTAACATCCTCGTAATATATTAAAACTATGAAATTTATTAGTAGTATAATATAATATTATGTAATCATTTACATTAATAATTATTAAATATTAATAATTAGTTGAATCTATATTCATAAATATTGTAATTTATATGTGTTTAAACAGTCAAACTAGTAGAATTATTTTAAATAATGTAGTATAAAATAATTCTTATAATATTTTATTTTTATGATTATAAATTATATAAAGTTTTTAATTTATTATTAGTATAGATATCTTAAATATATATATTTAAAAAATATGGAGAGATATCAATTTGAAGTTATTTTATTTATTTAAAAGTTATTTTATTTTATATTAGAATAATTTTATTTATTATATATGTGGACACATAAATTTTATTGTATGTAAATTGTGTAAAATTTTATTTCTGTTTTTATATACTTTTAATTTGGTTAATTATTTGATTATTTAAAATTTATATTTTCATTAAACTTGTGCACATCAAATTTTTAACTATAAATCATATTATATTAACCTCAAATTAGCACGTCACTAAATAAAATCATACTTATCTTAGTTAACACAAATTAAGTTTATTTCTAAATAATCTTCACTAAATATTGTATCTCAAATTAACACATCACTAGATAATCTTCACTAAATATTGTATCTCAAATTAACACATCACTAGATAATCTTCACTAATTATTGTATCTCAAATTAACACATCAAAATATTTTATTTATTGACTCATATAAACTTTTTATAAAATTGATTAACCTTTAAACTTGAACTTTTAAAAAAATTATAGGAATTTCCTTGTAAGGATGAGGAGAGTCAAGAAGTAGTGAACATGGCGAATATCCAAGAGTTAGGTCATCTTTCATATTCAATTGATTGATTTTCTAATATAGGAAGGGATGTACAAAAATAGCAAGGGAAGAATTGTAAAATATTAGTATTCAATATTAATGCAAAAGTGGATATGAAGATACCTAGAATTAGCATCTCAAAGAATTTCATGAATTTGGTGGTGGATAAATTGAAATGCATGGTAGTAATTACAAAATTTATTGGGATGTGTCCTTCAATCAAGAGAATCAAAAGTTAGATAAATCGTAAATGGTCATCTACCCAACTCTAGAGGTAAGCTTCTTGGCACTAGGGTTTACTTAGTGTTTGTTTCAATTGAAGTGATGTGGAGCAAGGAGGATATCTTCAAACAATCACAATTCAATCTATTTTGAACAATCCTTCAATCTTGGAAACCCTAACTTGTCATTGTTTCACAGTTCCTTCATATAGCCTTGTAGCATTCCAAATAGTGAAAATTGAGCATATCTTTCTATGTGAGGGGGAAGGAATCCATCAGGAAGACAATGCGAAATCAAGATCAAATGCAAGATTGAAATCAGAAACTATCTAATCCAAAACACTTAATCTATCATATTCCATCACTCATGAAATGCACAATCTAAGCTATTTGAATGAAATGAAATACTAAGATTAACACACTAAATTCAAAAGCAAAGGAGAGATTACCATCCCATGTTGGAGTGTATTTGCATGATGTTGGGTTGTTTGTATCACTACAAAGCCTCCATTGCTTACGTGCAAAAGCTTGGTGAGCGATGCTTAGTTGATCGAAAAGGTTGAAGCTCTATCAATGGTGATTGCAACAACACTTCATTGCATAAGGTAAGTTGAAATTTTGATCTCTATTTGTGAAGAGAGAGGCTTATTTTATAGGAAAATCAATTTTGAATCAACGGTCAAGATTGCGTTGGAGAATATCTATATCAATGGTCAAAATGAGTTGAGAGGATTTAGACATGAGGAGATTGTGCAAAGTTGATTGCACAATCAAGGTGATTGAAGAATAGATTGGCTAGTTAGGATTTTGATTGCTTAGTTAGCAATTGATTGATCAGTTAGGGTTGAGTTAGGAATTAGATGGTTGAGTTAGCAAAATTAGATTGCTTCATTAGCAAAATAGATTGCTTAGTTAGAAAATTTAGATTGCTTAGTTAGCAATCCATGATTTTCTCAATCAAAAAGTGGGTGAGGAATATTTATTAGTTAATTAATTCCATTTTCATTTTGATTTTGATTTTTGCTAATTTGAATAGTTTGATTTAATTATTCAAATTTTGGAGGGAAGTGTGATAATTAAATTATTATGATTTAATAATTCAATTAATTTTGAGGAATAAGGTGAATTAGTGATGTAATCAAATAATTGGCATTGTTTGATTAATCAGGATGAAGTAAGATTAGGTTAGGACTTTATTAAATAAATGTAATTTATTTAATTGGTCGAAAATGATGAAATGTGAATTAATCAAATAACGTTGTATTATTCAATTAATAGTATAATGATGGTTTTCAAGACATTATTAAATAAACGGTATTTATTCAATTTGTCGAGTACTGATGAAAAAGTGAATTAATTAAATAATGTTGTACATTATTTAATTAATAGAGGAAATAGGGTTTTCAAGACTTTATTAAATAAAATGGTATTTATTTAATTTGTCGAGAAATGTGAATTACTCAAATAACGTTGTATTATTCAATTAATAGAGGAAATAGAAATTTTGATCTCGTTTGATGTCATTTGATGTGTTGTGAGATGTCATGGGATGATTTTGAGATGATTCGAGATGTTTCAGAGATGTTCTGAGATGTTCCGATTTGATTCAAAGATGTTCTAAGTTGATTCAAAGTTGTATGAGTTGATTTGAAGTCGTTCTGAGATGTTCTAGGTTGATTCAAATTAGTTATGAGTTGTTTTGGGTTGATTCAGAGTCGTTCTGAGTTGTTCTGGGTTGATTCATAGTCATTTCGAGTTGTTTCAGAGTCATTCTGAGATGTTTTGAGTTGATTTGGAGTTGTTTCGAGATGTTGTGAGTTGATTTGGAATTGTTCTAAGTCATTATGGAGTCATTCTGAGGCATTCCAAGTTGATTTAGAGTCATTTTGAGTTGTTCCAAGTTGATTCAAAGTTGTTTTGAGTTGTTATGGAGTCATTCTGAGACGTTCCAACTTGATTCAGAGTCGTTCCGAGATGTTCTGAGTTGATTCAGAGTCATTCTAAGCCATT
>VDFB02281492.1:190723351-191076810 GCA_007258455.2 Sequoia sempervirens
CTCCATTTCTGCCCTTCATTCATGCGCCCATTTCATATGTTTTCAGCTGAGAACTATAGGAAACCGTCATATTCTTTGAATATTTCATCTGCCATACATCTGCTTTTACACTTCAAATGCCTTCATTTTAAAACGCATTCATTCATTCAAATGTCATTCAATAAGAAACGTATTTCTTGGCTGCAAAACGTGTTTCCTATTTTCAGTTATATTTCATTCGCCATACATTTTCATTCGCCCTTCATTCATTACATTCACATTTCATTGCATTGCATTACCATTTTCTAGAAAAGAAGAAAAGAATAAAAATGCCGTAGAAAGCAAATCGGGATTTTCCCCATTCATTGCAAGTGGAGTATTTTTGTGTAAAATGCAACTACAAATTAGCACAAGGAAATAAACTTGCAATGGCTTCCAAAAATCCCTATTTCACTTTTTACTTGCTGTCAGCCTTCCAAAACCCGAAATTCACTTGTGAGCCCATTTTTGCATCAATTTATCCCTTCCCTTGTCAGCCTTGTTTACACACATGATTTATCAAACCAATAAATCAAGGCATGGGCATTGTTTTATAACAATTTCATCTTGAATAAGGTGTTATGGGTTCTTCATCAGTGAACAAAAAAAGAAGAGATACAACAATAATTCATGGAGCAGCCTGAAGGTCAATAATCCTCATGAAGCCATCTAGGGACAAAGTGAATTAAGCATGGAAAAAGAACACAACGAAGAGAAGAACTTCCTTCTTAAAGAAATGATACTACTCCAAGCCTGTGATAAGGTTGAAGTTTGCCAAGGACACAAAGATCATTAAGAATGCAAATTCTCATTCCAAGTTCGAGATGTCTTCACCAATCCTGAATACTTCAAGTTCTAAAATTCTGAAGCAGCATGAAGATCATCACAGATGAAGGATGATATGGTTTGAGTCATGTCTTGGACACTTCGAATAATTTCAATTATGCATTTGTAATTTTGTTTTGACAAATTACATGTAAAGTTAGAAATTGTAATGACAAGTGGCTATGCTACTCGCATTATTGAAGATTGTAATTACATGTAATCAAATTACAAGTAAAGATAAATTAGGATTGTAATTTGGAATAAGTCAATTGCAAGTAGTTGGTGGTTGAGAGAATTTCTCAAGTTAGTTGGGATCCTCCCACCTTTTTCTCATGACCTCTCTCCTATAAATACTTGAGAGGATCCTTTGTAATTTTGGTATCTTTTTGGCAAGCAAGAAAATTCTGCAGAATTTTCTACTCATAAAGACTTTGAGCTTTATAGTTATAAGTTGTTCTTTTTCAAGTAATATCAAAGAGTTGGAAATTTCAAACTTTGTGTTGAAGTCCTACTTTGCATCCATTGTGTTTTTATGTCATTTTGGAGCATTGCTTTGTGATTATTTGGAGATTGTAGAAGATTGCTAGGGAGAGCTTCAATTGAAATATTTGCAGACTTTGTGCTGTGAATGTTAAAGGTTGAATTCATAGTTTGAGTTTAGAAGTTAAGAAGAATTGCAAGTCTTTGTGCTTGTAATAATTCCCATTTGTAGTAATTAATAGATACATCATACTTGTAGACTTTGTGTTGTCTTGTGCTGTATATTGTCATTAAATTATCTTTTAAAAGGGTAGATAGGATCTCAGATTTTCAAGACTTTGCGCTTGAAATTGTTTTCTCGTCCCGAAGGAAGTGACGAAAGTCTTTGAGCTTTCAGGAAACTTCATTTCCTTTCTCTTGATGTTATTGCAAACTGCTGTAAAAGTTTATTTAAAAGTTAATGTTACGTTTCTGAAAAAGAGAAAAGAATTTAATCTTTCCTGAAATAAGAGGAGAGGTTATCATTCCACCCATATTTGTTTTAGTTAGTAGGAAAGGGGGAGCCTTCCCTTAATTAGGAGAGAGTTTTATCTCACACATTGTGGCTGAAACCACCATTTTGCTAAACCTCACAAGTTTGCAAAATATTCAACCAACACATAGCAAGAATGAATAGCAGCAAGTATGAGAGCATGGCATTGGAGTTTGCAGTCAACCCACTCCAAAAGATCACGCCCAACATCCAACCACACCCAGTTTTGGAAATGCCACGCATAGGTAGCACTAGGGTAATGTGGCGACACCATATGAGGACCCACGACTTGCTGGAAATTGCATAGCTTCAATACACAAGTAGACACCAATCATATGCAGTTGGTTACTTAAGAAATCATACACAACAAACACCTTGATCCCCTTTCACAATAGTATTAGCGGATATAATTATGGTGACAGGATTCAAAGCTATCTGCAACACCCTTCAAGATACCCACGACCTCTGCAAGGCTCACACTGAGGATAGAAACTAAATGCCTCCTTGAATAGCCCTTATACAATCTTCTATGATAGAATCTAAGACTAAGCTCGAGTATTGTTGATGTGATTTTCGTGACCGCACCAACACAGAATAAAGTCGCCAACAGCTACCCTATTCTCTCTTGATCAAAGTATCCAGCATGCTAAGATTGCGAGAGAGTTCGTGCGTTCAACTCCAAGGTTCTTTCAGTGCAATAGAATACCCTCAGTTTGCTCGATGTGTTTTTGCTGGTATTTCAAGGGGACTTACACAATTGTTCGGCAGCTGATAGCAGACAACAGATTAAGGGCTTTCATGTAATTCAGATGATTTGGCAGGTAAGTGCAAATTTCCTAACGCTAACCAGAAATGAACTAAATTTAAAATGAGTGTAGGGATAAGAAGGTTCTAAATTCTACTCTAAGACGGGATGTGGGATTAATCTTAACAGACTTCAACCAAACTCTGCTCTACCTCACGTTGGACAACTTACACAAAGTTGGTGCAATCTTCAAGGGAGTGGCAAGAGGTTTTCAAGTCGCAATTCAGCATCAAGACACCATCAAGACAATGCATGCCGAGACGTAAATCACAACCGAAGTTAAGCTTGTAAAATTTTCCAGTTGACCACACAAGGCAAACTTGCCGTCAACAAGTTGCTAGTGGTATGGACTAAAACGAAGTTGCCTTGATTAACACCACAAATCCACAGTTAACATCTACTTGCATGAAAATGAAATTACGCTACTTTACGCTACTTGAAGTAGAAGGGATGAAGAGACCTTGCTAGCTGCTTATAACAAAGATGAATTCACCATTCAATGAAAGATCTTTTATTTTTAATAGTTTTCGCAACAATCTCTTACAAAGTTTTCAAGGGAAAACTTTCCTTTTCCTTCAAACTATGCTATGCTAACAAACTATGCTAAGCTATCTCTTTGCTCTATTCTCTAGTCTGATGTCTAATCTCTACTAAGGTATAAATGAGGGGGGATGCCCTTTTATATAGCTGGCCAAGTCCAATGGATGGCTCATATTACAATCGGCTGGATGGCTCAGATCAAGCCACCTCAGCCCTAAACAAGATTCACCCTAAAAACTGCCACAAAGAAGAGGGGTAATAATGACCACCATCTTCTAGAAGATTCCTGTTCATAGACGCGTTCACACTGCCTCAACTTCTTGGACTAGTATGGCAGGCACGTTCTCGATCTAAAACTTCAAGGCTGTAACTTTTTAACCTGTTTGACAATGCCCGAGCCTTCATCTTTTCCTTCATTCTGAACTTGGAGGATTCTCTTGTCTTGGATTCACACCTACCATTCCCCTGACTGCGTTTGGTGCATATTGGGTCTTTGAGGAGAAACTCCAACACTTGGCCATTTCTTGCAACTTTTCTTCTTTCATGTTTTGGGTGCAACCGAGATCTCACGGAAGAGCTCGAAACTCATAACTTTATCTCCCTTCGAAGGTTGTAATATCATCGTGCTTCATCACTTCAAGTCATCGTGCTCTTGCCTCGACGTTCATCCTGCAAAACAAACAAAAAGGAAGAACATCAAAATGCTTCATAATATAAATTTACCTTACTCATGATTTTCATGCTCTAATCTTTGAGGTTTGAGTGATCTCTTTATCTGATAGGGTTAATCATTTTCCTCTAGCACAACTTTTTCCTTTAAATTCCTCTTGCCTTAGAATATTTCCGTATTATCATTCATCCCCCTTAGAGCGCATCTGGAGACTTGAGCTTCCGTTTTCATTTCACCGGCTAAGGCATTCACTCTGACATTTCATCCAACTTTGGCTTGAGAAAATTGCTTTCATCAGGAACCTGATCAAAAATCATCTAGTCATTCAATTTCAAATTCATCACTCAAGGCATTTTATCTTCAAAACATCATTTATTCCTTGCCTTAGAATTTTTTTGAATTTTCCCCTTAGAAAATTTATCCATCTGGTGCCCATCAAAAATCTTCACCACGGAATCCTTGGCAAGCTGTGTAAGACCTTAAAATCCATTCCTCATCGTAGACGTCCAATACCCAGAAGAAAATTCCCTTCAGATGGCGTCGAATCCATGGGTCTACAAACGAAGGGGTACATTTAATTTTTTGAATTTCAACCTTAGAAAAAATATTTTTTATCAAATTTAATCCAATTCTTCACCCCTGGGCGTATTTTCTTGCTTTGTCATGAAAATGTTCATCAACCTCACGTTGCTGACATTTTCTGATCATCCTTGCCAACTTTATTCATGCCTGAACAAATTTCGCCACCTCTCTTAGGCTTAGGCGTATTTTCTTCATCACACTATTCTTGGGCGCACATTGGGAGTCCTGCTGACATTTTCTACCACTTAGAAACCTTTTCAACTGCTTCCTAGGCTTGGGCGCATTTGCCATGTCCTACTTCAAGTTTCTACACTTAGAAAAATTTCAAACTTCTTCAACGCCTAGGCGCATATGACCCTTCAAGCTTTAGCTTCCAATACTTAGAAATTTTTTTAACTTTTGATATTACCCCTTTCATGCCAGGCCCATTCTACATGGTGGACTTCAAGTTTTAATTCCTTAGAAAATTTCACCTCCATTTCTCTTCAATCTTGGGGCATACCATCCTTTTTTACTTATAAATCCCTTGCCTGAGACAAATTCCAAGGCATCTCCAAGTCAAGGAGCAAATGGGGGCAGAAGCTTTCATTGTACCATAGAAATTTTCAAATCACTTCAATCTTTCAAGGGCGCGTTTGGCATGTGCTACTTTTAGTTTCTATACCTTAGAAAATTTTCTGACCTCAACCTCCAGCTTAGGCGCATATGAGGGGTCATCCTTCAAGTTTTTCATACTTAAAAACTTTCAGCCATCTTCTTCTCTCCTTGGGTGCAAATGACCCTTCAAGCTCTAAATTTTTTACACTTAGAATATTTTGCAAGCGTCCCCCTTATCTTGGGCGCATTTTGACCTTGAAGCTTCCAATTTTCATAACTTAGAATATTTTTCAAGCCTCTCATCTAGTTGGGCGCATATGGAGTAGGGAGCTTCAAATTTCAACTACTTAGAATATTTTCTCCATGGCATCTTCATCTTAGGCGCATTTTGCATGTGAGGAAGACTTAACTTCAATGCCTTGGAATCTTCTATTTGTCCTCATCTTGCATGGCGCATCCAAGGGGTCAAGGAGGACAACTTCATGCCTTAGTCATTTTTCTTGCATGCTTGATGATGAGGGCGCATTTGGAGGGGTCAACAGGATAAGATTCATGCCTTAGAAACTTTTTCACTTTCTCCTCTTGACATGGGCGCATTTGGCATGTGGAGGTGGATGAACTTAATACTTAGAATTTTTTTATATCAACCTCCTTGAAGTGGGCGCATTTGAGGTAGTAAGCAGGATGAAATCAACACTAATCTTTTTTATCAACTGCCAACTTGATGAGGGCGCATTTTGAGGGTCTTGCAGGACGAACTCAGTGCCTTAGACAATTTTGTCAACCTGGCTTGAAGATGGGCGCAATTTCAAGGTGGAGGAGGATTAACTTCATGCCTTAGAAAATTTCTCATGGCTTCTTCTAGCTGGGGGCGCATCTTGGGGTAGGAGTAGGATTTATCAATATTTGAAATTTCTCCATCCTTCAGCCAATCTTATCTTGTGCGCATTTGACAGGGTGAGCAAGAACTTCTTCAGACTTAGAAAATTTCTCAGCTTGCTCGCCCTTGATTTACTATATTTAGTAAGTCTTCTGATTTTCACCCTTCTGAAGCTCGGATCGATTCAAAATTTTAACCACAGGATCCTCATGACCTACTTAGCCTGTTCACATTGCCATCCTGAGCTGACTTGCTAAAAATAGCACATTTTTGAAGGTGGTTTACTATTTATGGCAACTGCCTGTTTCTGAGACCTCCACAACTCTGTTTGACTTGAAATTTGAATGACGTGCTCCTCATCGGATGACTTGCCCGTTCACACTGGCGTCTACTGCTAATTTACTATTTTTAGCTAGTTTCTGGAAGGCCTTACTATAAATAGTAAGTGCTCTGATTGCCTTCAAATTTTACCGGTGGATAGCTCGAAAGATGCTGATCGCAGTGGGATACACTGGTTTTCGAAAATTCTGACATTTTACCCCTCATTTTGGGTCCCGAAGCTGGAAACCCTAATTTAACTTTCATGTATATCAAATGACCTTCGTTTGACCTCGTTTTTGTTGCACTTCGCCCTGTTTGTGGTTCTGATGCATTGGGCAGCTACCGGAATGGACCTGCTAAAAATAGCAAGTCTTTGAAAATTGGTCATCTCGCTTTGCATGTCACACCACCGCGTAGCTCTTGAAAAACCCACAAAGAAGCACTCGACATGCGCTGAAAACTCTGACATGCAAACCCTAAAAAATAGCCTCCCAAGACGCGTCCTGCAAAAAGCGCCTTCATCCTCGTTTGTATAAAGAGTCATATGGCGGTCTCAAAAACTCCACAAGGAATATGCGGTGACATGCAAAGAAAATCTCAACATGTAAACCTCTAAAATAGCCTCTCAAGGTTGAATATCGAAAGTCATTGTCTCATTTTGCATGTTATATCACTGCGTAGGTTTCAGAAAACCCAGAAAGAATCTCCCGACATGCATTGAAGAACTTCACTTATAAACCCTAAAATCTGCTCCAGAAGCTGAATTTACTAAAAATAGATAGTTGTCCGTTTTGGCTCAAAACTTGTAGACGAGCAACCTGACATGTCCTGGATGCAGTGTGACTGAGAGAACTTCAACAGTGCTTTGAAAACGCCCTGAATTGAACACTTACTAAAAATAGTAAGTAGTCGAAATTTGATGAAATTTAGCTAGGAACCTGCTGGAAGCATACTGACTGCAACGTGAAGCTCAGATTCCAACTTATTCACTCCATTTGACTTCAAATTGATCAGAAAATTCAAAACCCTAATTCTATAGACTTAGCCAAAATCTCACATTTAAGCTCAAAGGCGGGCACACCCTGGAAAGACAGACAACGAGAGAGAGACAAAACCAAAGCCAAAAGACGAGGAACGAAGCAAAAATTAGGGGGTCCCCATTTTGAATGGGGTGATGTGTGAAAGGTCACAACAAGTATGAAACACTATAATGCTCTCATAATGCCCATGTCCAGCTCAACCACACATAACAATATATCATTTCAACCCTCACGCCCAGTTGGTGTAGTTTCAATATGTTCACCACAATGCATAGGTCACTGCTTCAATCAACCCACAATAGGATTGAACCAATACAAGCAATAAGCATAAATGATGCCCTCAAAACTTGAAGCTGAGCAAAGATATCAATCGTTAACTCCAAATTTGTCTCCGCAGGAGACCCACAAATTTTCCATTATTGCACAATTGAAAGACCTGAATTATCTCCCCCTCAAACCAACTAGGGTGGGATCGTTTCACCACTGAAACTAGTTGCCCTAGGGTTTTTGTTCCCCAAGGCCAAGAACTTTGAAAAGCTCCTCAAAATGTGAATTGGAGAAAATAAGCAAGCATAGTACAAATGAGCTCCAATTCCACTTTTTATATCACTTTCCTTTTTCCTGCTCATTAAAATAAATAAAGTGACTATATAAAGTTAGTTTTTAAATATTTCCCAAAGTCACTTTATAACACCCTTTTAATTAATTATTTAACATTACCTTATAATTGTACTTTTTCCTTGCAGGTAACATTAAATAATTAAATAAACCAATTCCCTTATTTCGACTATAGCCTATGGGAATTAAATAGGCTAATAAGTCCACTTGGAGCGATCATTGAGAAGGGAACATTACATTTGAAATTGAAAATTGGTATCCTTGTGATGCCCCGAATGATCAACTACTTTAAGAAAATAAAGGGCCCTCTGAACATGTAACCATGATATTGTTGAGTGGACGATGCCTGATCTCCGTCCACCCATCCATGACTGTGTTGCATCCTCTTGTGATTCAATATTCCTTCATTTTCTCCATTAACATATTTATCTTGGAATAGTTCTTATCCATGATTGTGGTCCTCAATTTGTCTCCCTTGGTGGCACATACGATTATCCTTCCCTTGCTACCTTTGTCATCACGTCCTTTTAATAAGGAGAGTGGGCCACATGGAATGGAATTCCATTGGCAAAGAAGAAATTTCCAATGGCATCATCTACCTCATCCTTCAATTGCACATTGAATAATTTTGCTTGTGGGTTAGGAGCATCACTTTTCATCTCGCGTTTCTCCCTAGCGTCTACCACCCATGAAGTAGAAGAAACTAGCATATCTGCAATTGGCCTTTGCAAAATAGTAGAACTAGAACCCTTTCTCTAATGATCCCTCAACCTTAGAGACAAAGAAGCAAATGTAGGTGCATTGTCTTCACCACTTGGACCACTCCATAACTTACATATCTCAGTCCTGTAGTTCAGTTTTTCTACCAAAGTTTCACATTCTTTTACACATTTTCCCCAGATATGAAGGAGTTGGGCATATACTTTGGTAAAGCTGCCTTGAAATTCAAGCTTACAAAATTGGCACTTCCACAAGCTAGTGCCTCTAGATGCCCTAGGCTTGACTTGTAATTTTGTTGTAAATTGTCTTAGAGGAGACATAGGATCAAAGAGACCCTTAGCAAATTTCGCTAGTGCTTTGGAAGGGCAATTACTATTTGCATTCACAATGGAAGTAGTGGTATGGGTTTCATGTCACCCCTCTCTGCTTCTGCATTTTCATCATGATCAAATGCATAATCATATTTAGTTTCAGCATCATCTTCAACTTCTTGAGGCTCAAGTTCATTCTCATCCTCACTCATGCCATGAAAACTCATAGTGACATTGCAATAAGCGATATAAGATTTTTAATTTTAAAATTAAAATTCAACTATGCATAATGCAAGGGATTAAAGCACAAATATTTTCTTTTTGTTTTTCTTACTTCGGGTCGCATTGCAGAAGTAGAGAATACACATAAAAATCTTTGTTCTTAATCTTTGTCAACCAAGGATTTCACTTTTGTTTTTCTTACTTTAGGTTGTGTGAAGTGCAGAAGCAGAGGATACATAAAATCCTAGTTTGACAAAATAAAAAATTTGAACATCTAAAAGTAAAACTTAAAAAACAAAAGTTAAAATATGTTAGCTTGCTGTTGTGTAATTATTATTTTTTTTCAAAATCCAAAACTAAAGTAATAACTATTGAATTTAAAATTTAAAATTGAAACTTGCAACTTGGTATATGATTTTAATCAATGTTGGTGACAATATGCAACCATGTCTATGGATTTTACCAACATAAATGACAATAAGCAGTCATGTCTATAGATTCTATCAACATGATGACAATATACAACCATGTCTATGGATTCTATTGATATAAATCATGAAAATAATTAATTCTTTTTTTTTTTTAAATTAGTCATAGACGCCTACCTTTTGCTTGAAAAATGCTAGTTTTAATCCCTTGAGTTGGAAACTTGGTGTCACTCCTCTTCTTGCTTCTCTCAAACCTGTTGCTCTTCACTCACTCTCACACTCACACTATCAACTTCTTATTGATATGTTTCTGTGAGTTGAAATGAGGATAGGAGACTATTTTATAGAGTTTGTGGGGTTTGGGTGGGGCCCATAGGCCATTAGGGTTCGGCCTTGGGCATGAAGTTCAAATAAAATTTTGATTTAAAAAAAAAGTACTTTTGGGCTGTTTGGCCATGTGAGACGCTTGGGCATCCTTGAGACGGTCGGGAGACTCCTGGGAGTCCCCTAGACGTCTCAGGGACGCCCTGGAGATGATAGAGCTGGTGGTAGTGTGGTGGGGGGACATCCGCCCAAGTCCTCGTGTCCTAGAAACATGAGGTTTTTAGGGAGGGATGTGTCATAATGGAACTCTGATTTTTAGACATCGCCTAAAAATAGTATTCTATACACATTTCAAAAATGCAATCTGTAATGTCTTGAATTGAATTCTTTCCAATTTTTGCAATTTCACAATGGACAATGCATGAGCCTTAATATCCTTTTGAATACGAAGATCTTGATATGGGCAAGGTGAGAGCATACAGTGAAAGGGTAAGACTGATATTATAGTAAAATACTTGTTGGTGGCAAGCTGCACAACTCAATATTGCATTCTATAATTTTTTTGAAAAGTAATAAAATACTTATTTTGGTGACAAGCCTTCCAATTAAACCAATAACTGAAAGTAACTGAAACTAGTTTTGGCGACAAATCTTTCAGAACAAATCACAAATACTGAATTTGGTGGAGAACCGCATAGATTAAACTTAGTGATATTAATGCTGGAAAGTATATGATTTTTTATTGTCGTGGTTGCATAGCCATCCCAACTTACAATACCAAAATCATTAATAGCTCTTCTATTATTTTTGGTAGTAAACTACATGGAAAATTACAATTAAAATGTTATTTCAATGATCTGAAATATAAAATTGCAATTGTAGAAATATTACTAAAATAATTACCACAAATTTATCATAGAGATCTAGTATTAGAGGCTAGAATCAAATATGTGTTGCATATTCCAACTTGTATGGCTGCAATTATAAATGATTAGCAAGCTGGAAAATAGAAGTTTATTAGCCTTTTAAGGCTGTGATTCTCCTTAGCAGTAGTAAAATTGCACTAAAGACATTCACAAAATATTGTTAGTGGCTCATACAATGAATTGCCCCAAGATAAGGCAGTCAAAGATAATTCAAAAGTGTGGTCAAAATATAAAATAACTGTGACCCCTTTAAGGATTATAAGGCTGCAATTAGGTACAACAAGTAGTATGGCAGCTTCATGTTCATACTAAGATGGTAATCACTGTTAGAAAGAGATTAACAGCCTGTAATGCGGTGATTCAATTCTTCTGAAAGGTGCAGCTAGTACCAAAAGGTGTGGCCAGCATTAATACATAAAACAAAATACTATAACCAATAGGAAGTTGAATATTAAAGGTACACTCAGCAATACAATATATCTTCAAATCAAAATTTGGAACTCCACACAAACAAATTTTGGAAAAATCACACAAATCTGAAATATGTTCTGTAAATCCCACACAACCAGAATAATTGAAACTGGAAGAACTCTACAACTGATCAACACAATGATATTCTTGGATTAAATTATTCAAATGAATAGGAGGGTTTCATGCTCAAATTCATATTATCAAATTTGAATTTGATAATATGAATTAGTAACCCTCTCCATTCCTGAACTCCTTATATAGGCTTTTCAAGGAAAAATATATTTTTTATTCTCCTTTTCCTCCAAACTTGATTTTTGAAAAGTGATTAGTAAATCTTTTTACTCTTTGGATCCCATTCCTAGTGTCACTTTTGATCCCTCTTTCGAAACAACTTTTTAATAATAGTAAATAAGTTGCCTTTTAATGAATATAACTTTAAGTTTTTTTTTGACAGCTTAACTTATTAAATTATTTCCTTAGCTCAAAAAGGGGACATGACAGTCTGCTCTTATAGAAATTGCTTGCTCTCAAGCAATGCTGATGCAAATTTTTAACTTCTTCAGGTTGGACCTTCCTAAAAATACGAGGATCCCAAACCAATCTTGCAATTCCCAGTCTTCAATTTTTTGTGTGATGCTGTTGGCTTCTACTACGCTTCTTTGATATAACTAGGAGTTGGAAGCCCTCCACCAGGTAATGCCCCTTCAATTATCTTAGTGATTGAACTGTCTAAGTTTTCCCCCATGATAGTTGAATCATGAACTAACTGGTATCTAGAACATCGAAATCAATTCCCTCTTTAGACCATTCTTCATGCTGGCCTAATTTTGTGCAATTGTCCACTGAAGTGATTATTTTTTATTCCCATTTAATTGTTGCATCCTCAATTTTCTTTGCTTGTTGATCCACAATTCCCTGCAAAAATTTCTTAGTTATGTCCAACTTTGTACTTGCAACATCTAACTTCCCCTAAAGCTATCCTCGTGAAGAATAATTTCATTTTTTCAGCTTCCATTATGCTACTATGATAGTATTATGAACTGGAATCTTCAAATGAGTGTCATAATATTTTTTTTGAATACCCCTAGTAGCACGTATTTGGGTCATAGCAACTATCACTTGGTTGTCTGCAAGTTACTAAGTTTTGTGTACTCCTTTTACTCAATGCATATGAATTCTCTAATGAGAAAGTCACTCTTGCTGAGTTATTTGTCTTTGGACATCCTCCTACAAACTCCTTTTTATTTTCAGCTTTCATTGCCATAATGACAAGAACTATTGTTTCTAAAGCCTTTGTTGTTTCGACTCCAAAAATAGTTGGTTGTAAAACCATAGGAAATTTTTTCATGGATCCTTGGCTGTCTTTTTACTTGAGCTAATTTAGTCTTCTTTCTAAGCCTTTCTATTTCTTAAGTAGCCTGCTTACTTTTCTTAACCGTTGCTTAAGTTCTTGCTCCTGAAAAATTGTTGAAACAACTTGTTCTTCTACCCCATGAAGTGAAAAATGGGTTGAACTAAACTCAAAAGTGAGTTCATCAACCTTTACTTTCATTTCCTCAAATGCGATTAAGGCCTCTTTTCCAAATCTGATGGCAATATCTTTGTCTCTTATCAAATGCAATAATTCTGATTTCATTGTTTCTAATGATTTCTTAATTGCTTGCAAATTTGCAAGAGTGGCTATATGGTTGGTCCTAGCAACACCTACTTCAACTGTTATCTTTTTCTTCTTTTCCTCAATTTGAACTCTCTTCAAACTTTGAGTTAACTCAATGATGAGCCTTTTCGTGCTATCTAACTCTATTAGGATGAAATATCCCCCTTAGTTTTTTCCCAAATTTTAACACAAGAACTTCAATTGTTAACGTTAACTTAAAGATAAGAAAATTGGAATGCAACCCTTCACTTTCTGGTCACCCAGATCTCAGTGAGGGCAAGGTGAGAGCATATGGTGCAAGGGGATCGTTAGATACAATCTAAAAAATGCTGGAAGTACAATATTGATAGTGGCTAGCCGACCACACTGGAAATGTAAATGCTAGGAAGCAAGCCGACCTCTTCCACTTTTCAGCAGGCTACAAAAAGTAAAGAAAGTAGATGCTTAGGTGGTAAACTGACCTCTTCCACTTTTCAGCGGGCTGCAAAATTGTAAAGAAACTTGACCACTTACTTAGCGGGAGTGGAATACAAATACTGAAATGAAAAGCAACTCGACCACTTATTCAACGGAAGTGGAAATACAAAATGCTAAAATAGAAGGCTGAACACTACTACTAAATCAGTGTTACAATATCATGTTCAAATGCATTAGAAAGGAGGTAAACATATCAAATGATAGATAGAATGTTAGCCAATAATCTCCAGTGCAAATATAAGGAACTCTAATGTGAAAATATGATGAAAAAGAGGAAATACCAAGTCTAATATAGAAATGGCAGTGATCAGAAATTCAGACCAGTGATGCCCTAAATCACTAAAATGTTCATAACTTGCTCCAAACTCCGATTGATCTCAAACTGAAAGCATTAGGTGCCAATATGCTAGGCATCCAAGTCCCAACAAAAAAACCAGTCCAACCAGCCGTTATTATTTTAGCACGCATCCTAAGACATGAACAACAAATGGCATAAACTCCTTGACAAGGGTGATCTCAAGCAAAGATCAATCACTCTTAAAATCACCAAAACAAGAGCATAGGGGCACCCAGGTACTAGGATTCCAATGAGTCATTACCCATAAAAATTGCTCCACTCCTCAGAAAGATGTGAGTAAAAACATACTACAGCCATACTCAAACCAGCAACATGAAAACTGATAAAAGCTCTCTAAAAGATATCAAATACTAAAAGCAACAAGTTACCCAACCAAGATCAGAAGACATCATATGAAGCCATCTCCAATATGCTCTATCTGCAACCTCTGAATGAAGAAGCAATCTCAAACCAGCTAGGTACTATCTCTCAAGTACGAAACTGATGTAGGCTAGGAGGTATGCGTTCCTTGAAGCAAGGAGTAGAACTTCGTTATGATAAGCAATGGATGAGAAATGAGAGAGCAAAGCCTTGTATTTATAACTTCTCAAACCCAAAATTTTGAATCTCCTTTTCCCTCCAAAAGGAACGCCCAAATGAGGAGAGAAACATTCACTTTCATTTGCATTTTGACTTCATTTGACTTGGGCGCCTAAAATGAGTTAAGTCATATAACTTTATAAAATGCAAATATGCCACTAAGTTAAGCGTCCATTTTTGTCTTTAGCAAATATCAAACTTAAAACATTATAATGTCCAAATAAGGCGTCCAAATATGAAAATCACTTAAGTCATAACCTACCAAAACAGGCTCCAAGAATGCTAGAGATCAAACTGCCAATACTGCCTTGCCAAAAATAGACACTACCCCAAACTGTTGAATTGTTGCTAAGAATAGCACTGCCAAAAATATCACTTACTAAAAATAGCATACTACTAAAAATAGTGACTCCAAACTCAGTTAGAACACAAACTAGGAAGTTGTCGCAACTTACTAAAAATAGCAAGTTCGGAAAAGTCATCTGATGCAGATGCATGTTACACCATTTTGAAGCCCTCTGAAAACCCATAAAGACCCAAAAACCCTTTTGCCAATCTCTTGCATGCAACTCTTGAAAACTCAGAAGGAAACCTCTTAGAAAATAGGAAACCCTAATTTTGCCTTTGACTAGCCTACGGGCCTTCGGAAATAGGCTAACAGTCACTAGAAAGTATAGTGTTAAAAATGGGGACATTACAATCCACCCTTCCCAAAGATTGCTTGTCCTCAAGCAATGCTACCACAACTCCAGAATATTAGACTAATACACACAACAAGAAGTAGGATCCTAGGGTCCCATGTCCGTCTCAAGAAGGACCAACCAAGTCGATGGTACACCACTCTAATCACAATAGTGAAACCATCATGCCAAATTTGCACTATCCTCCCCTGTAACCCCAAAATATTACCATCCATGAAACTCAAGTTGAAAAACCTGGAAGGACTGAAATCAATACCCTGCAACATCACTTGCCCAAACGACTTTGAGAAGTTCATATCTGCAATGACACTGTCTATTTCAATCCTAGGCAATAGGAAGGAAAGTTTGCTCATCTCAAGACCGTATTCCTCAGCATATCTCCTCAATGTGTCTAGCAGAGCTATGATTGCATATGTGACTTCTCCAAATCTTCTTGCAAAGAGGAAAGCAATCCTTTGCAAGAGCTCAACAAACTCATTCTCAATACTTCACATGGATCTACTACGCCTCCTCTAAATTATTCTGATACAACCATGAAGACTTCTGAAAACTCTTACAGTTCCAACTCCAAGAGTTTCAGAATGATGAATTAAAGCAAGCAGTGGTTCGCTGTCCCAATCATACGTACAAGAGAATGTATAAGAATAGCCACTAGTTAGAGCTTGAACACTTACCAAACACGGATACTGATTGCCCCAACTCGACATACCTCTCATCCAAAACCATAAACCAGTCTTGCTAGGAGATTGTGAAGTCTGAAAATGAGTACACCAGATGCCCACCAAGTCTGAAATGGTTGACTTGAGATCTGCTTTGAGGCAAATCAGCATCCAAGAAGATGAACAACTGCTGCACTACTGAAAATCATCATCCAAAATAACACATCTGCTCGTGTCCAAGTTTGGAAAAATCTTTTCTAGTGACTCCAATACCACATAGAACCATTCTTTGCTCAAAATATCTCTCCAATCCAATAGTTGATGAGCATAAGGAACCATCAAATGGTTGGTAAAGAAGGGGACGACACCAAAAAATCTGATAATTTGATCCTTATCCCTCCAAAGATATTTCTTTCCATATGTAACAAGCTCCATCAAACCATGTTGAGGATCCCAAGCTTGGATACCCAACCAAGAGTGATCACCAACACATCGGAAAGAATACTCAACACATCCCCAAGTGCCAGTTAAAACCAAGTGCATACTCAAGAAATTGGTGTCTTCTCTAGTGAACCCTTGAAGCCTAACCATGAAAGCTTCAACAACAATGGAGCATGGAACAATTGTTGTCTTCAAATCCAACTCCCAAAATGGACTAGTATGAGCTAAAGCATCCCTCAACCCAAGGGATGGATTGTCAAGCATGTAATCAACATGTTTTGGTCTTTTCTCCCATCATGAGTAACAAGTCTGAAATTTTCACTCCTTGCTGCTGTAATGAAACCTTCAGCAGCCACCAAACCATGTTTGAACAACACCTTAATGTCAAAGATGTGGAAGTTACCATGATTCAACTCTTCCCATGTGGAGATTTTATCCTCAAACCCACTTATGCATTCACTATCAAGCAGCCTTGGAAGATTACCAATCACAAAGTGTGACACATCCTCATGGTCTGATATCACATCATCCATATGTTAGAAACCATACTCGTTCTCATGTTCAGTCACTCCACCACATGTTTTATCTTCCATCACGAAGAGAGAGTTATCATCAGTTTCCTCTACACCCACTTCAATGAGAGGGTTATCAAGAATTAGAAAATCATTTCTTTCCTCTTGCTCTAATCCCACTTGATGATACAAATCTGCACTTGCAACTTTTGATTTCTCAAGGAAACCCTCCAAATCAAACTCCTCTTGAAGACAATCAAGCTCGTTACTTGCTTGATTTATATAGCTCTTCATTCATTCTCTTGCTCTTTGAAAAGTTTGAAATCAGCAAGATCTTTTGGCTCCTTGAGTGCCATCTGAGTATCTTCTAACATAGCTTTTGTTGATTCAAGCTCATGAGTAAGCTCATCAACCTTTCTCTCACTTCCTTGGAATTGTAATGTCCCCAATTTTGCGTCAGCATTAAAGTTGAGTAATTAATTTAAGTTGTCGAAAAAGTGAATTATAAAGGACAACTTAAATTAATGGTGCAAAGTAACTTAAGTTTTAAATGTTAATAAATTAATAAAGTTACTTTATGTTGGATTCTCAAAAGACAAAATAAAAAGATGGAGCAAAGATGAGAATTCAAAGAGTCTGGAATTCGAACAGTCATGAAGTGGAGAAGAATAAAAGAATTGAGAGAGTTCATTTCAGTAGGGGAATTTTGGATTTTGAAACAGGTTCTGTTTGGTGGACGTGGTTCGCACCCTTTCTAAGGTGGGGTGACCTTTGAAAGTAGATTGGCTTTTGCAGTGAAAGATCTGCCCAAGCTGATAGCAGGTGAAGCCATCCAGGTTTCACGCATGAGTTCGACATTGTTTGTTAAGAATTTTGTTTAAGTCTTCTATGAAGACAAAATTCCGGAATTGGTGATATTTTTTAGAATAATGTGAAAAATATGAATTGACGTTTATTTCTTTGGTTTATTTTCAATTGGACAATTTTGGTTGTACCATTTGGGCTGAATAATGTGACAATTTCAATTCATATTTAGAGAAAGAATAACAGGCAGTTTTCCTGTAGTAGAATGAACACACAGTTCGGGAAATTTTGAATAGTCAAGAAATCATATATTATTGGTGGTTGCAACTTTTAGTTACGGATTTAATCTAATATTGCTTCATTTAATCTTGGTCTTTATTATTCTTCCAAGAGGCCGTTATTCTTATATCAGTGGTAAAAAGGGTTGGGTCTGAAGGAGAACGAAGACACCGATATGGAGAGATTACAAAGACTAAGGATATTGTGACGCATCAATTGGACAGACCTCCTGAAGCATAACTCGAGCCTTAAGAATAGGATTTTGTGGAAGTCCGGAAGAATCACCGTGGGGACTAGGAAAATAAGATACACTAGTATTTTATTCAGTAAAGATAAAAGCATTGAGATTCACAAGGACGCATAAAGAAACCAGACAGAGGAAGTATATTAATATTCTGGGCAGAGTCGTCTACTGAAATATTGGTTTGAGCATTTCAATTGGTTAAACAAATATTATACAAATGAAAGACGGACTTGGTAGGGTAATATTCAAAGATTGTTATGCTGCAATATTCAAAGATGGTTCATATTGCCGTCCCCTGTAGCCTATCGAAGATGATTATTTCAATGGACAAAGGAATACGTTGCAAGAATAAAGATTTCAATCGACTCCAGGAAATATCAAGAGAGCCAATTATTTAATATCAAACAATGATCTATAAGCCGTTGATATCAAAAAGGAGTCCTGACAATATTAAGGAGATTCGTGGTTCATGAATGTATATTGAAGAGTTGGGAGATTTAAGTAGTTCGAGAGCTGCTTGGAGAATAAGAGAAAATAAAATTCATTAAGCCGCCTCTTCTTTGTGATACTCTGACTTCTCAATATGGAACGGTGGCTATATAAATCGAGGTGGTCGGATGAATCTTAGTGCTGGCAGTGAATATTTGAAGGAAGTATGAGTCAGAGTGGTATGTATTAAATTTGCAGATTGATAAACATTGAAGTATGCATCGAACCCTTCTTAGGGAGTACCACCAACAAAGGGAAAGTTGAAGATAGTGAATGAATCATAAGTATTCCCAAACAAAAGGAAGCGGGAAGTAAATTTGTCAGGATCTGTTGGTATTAACCGGGATACGAGCCTTGCCAAAAATTAGATAGATAAGGAAGCTGAGTGTCTTGGTCATAGGTCGGGAGTTTATTGTCATTGTACATTGTTGGCGTAACAACTAACACCTCTGGAGTGCAAGTTGATATAGACAGCAATGCACACTATGCAATGAGTGCTCTTCAAATTAGGAGGGGAAGCTCCCTCGTGCTTGACAAAAATGCTTGAAAAGAAAAGTAAACTAAACTATATCCTGTCTTTTTGTCTCAGCTGTAAGAGGCACAAGGTTTAAGAAAAACTCTATACGTTGCAGTTAAGTATTTTCTGGTTTCGCAAGACTTAACTACAACACACAAAACTAAGTGTCTTAACTATCCAATCCCCTCAAGAATTCAGAGCATGAGGAAACGGAGCGGGAATGATTATCTGACGATAAGCCGGGTACAGACTCACAACGTGGAGGCAAGGTGGCACAACTATTTGCTTGGCTGAATAGTCTTATTGGAAACGACAACACACAATAAACCGAGTACAGATTCTCAACTTGAAGGCAAGGTGGCACAACTATCAGCTCAATCTAAATAGGTTTATTATTCACACACATCATACGATAAGCAAGTACAGATTCTCAACTTGGTGAAGGCAAGGTGGCACATCTATCAGCTCAATTTGAACGAGTTTATTGAACACAAAACATGAAGGATAGCCAACTAGGACAATAAATTGCATAGGTGAGACACGCATACAATCTACGATCAAACTAGCCACTATATCTAACTAAAGCAAGAATTCACCATCATAATTGCATGAAACCCAAGTGGCATAACAATTCATCATAATAGTAAATACTCATGAACAGATACAAAATGAGCAATATTACAGGCAAGGTAGGCACCACATATATTTCTCTCTCATGCAAAAGTTATGTACAAATGAGCAAAAGCTCTTATTTATAGACATCAAAAGGTGTAGGGAAGCCTAAAATCACCTTGAGTCAACTACAGTCTTGCAATGCATGCAAGATTTATTGCTAAACCCTAATAAAGCAAACTATACAGTTAACTGGAAAGCTACCATCAGTTAACTGAAAACCCTAATTTATGTGGACAATGTGCAAGCATGCACGTCCTTATTGAAAGAAAGTTAACTGGAACACTACCATCAGTTAACGTAAACCCTAAATACAACTCCAAGTGAATAAAGCTGATCTCAGAACAGATATGCATGAGATGAGACAGCGAGTTAACTTGAAAAGATAACACCAAGTTTAACTCCTGTGTGTAATGTCTATCTTGAGAGGTGGGAACTGAAGTCTACTGGTCGTGATCTCAAGCAACCAATCCCTCAACGAGATTGTTAACTGCATCACTGTCTGGAGCTTTGATACTCTGCCGAAGAATGCTATGCCTGCGTAGCATGTCCTCACCAACCGTGATCTGGGACTGAAGTTCACCTCTGCTCCTGGTTGCCTCATCGAACAATGCCGACATGACTGTAAGCTGATTAATCTTACAACCAACGGTCTCCCCACTAAAAATAGTATGAACAAGTGCTTGGAGCTCTGACTATACATCAGTAAGCTCAACATATGCACTACCCTCAATCTGATACCGACATGGTAAGTGAGATACTAAGGTTCTCACAAACCGGAGTGCATTAGTAACGTGCTCTCTATTCTCAGCCAACTTTGATGCCATTGTTTCCTCTATCTTTGCCTTGAAAACCAAATGTGTTTTCCAAGAGTAGATAGCCTCTTTATCTTCTGCATCTGTGACTGATTCATATGCCATACTCAGGTGAGCAATCATAATCTCGTCCCGAGGTCTATTAATCGCCATGTCTCGCTCCTCATCTTGGAGATGTAGATGGAGCTCTCGTGCATTGTACCACAACTGATATAGCTTACAACTGATATAGCTCTGTAAGCATAGAACGGCCTCTAGCAACGAACTCCTCCTCCCATTCCTCTAAACGCTTGCCATATGCGACCAAATGATTAAGTTGGCCCTGTTCTGCTGGAGGCTCAAGCATCGGCAGGATGTGGCGGTAACATCTGACCTGTGTACAAGGCTAGAAATGTACTGACGAAGGTGTCTGATT
This sequence comes from Sequoia sempervirens, assembly GCA_007258455.2. Taxonomy (NCBI): domain Eukaryota; kingdom Viridiplantae; phylum Streptophyta; class Pinopsida; order Cupressales; family Cupressaceae; genus Sequoia; species Sequoia sempervirens. Next base: position 190,744,281 of record VDFB02281492.1, read on the forward strand.
TCAGCCTTGAGGGCTGCCTTGTCTTCTCCGTCCTTCAGCATTCTATCCCTGCATTGTCTGTAGCAACCTGTAGGAGATCAACCTGAGTCTGCCGTGTGCTACGACCAAGGTTGATTGTGATAACCTCGAAGTCCTGAGATTCCAACTCTTCCAAGCTCTTCCCTTGTGGAGGTATAGCAGTTTCGACGACGATCTCCATATCAGTATTCCTCTCCACGTGGACCATATTCTTGATCCTCTTGTCTGGCACATCCTGGTACACTTGATCAAAATCTGAATGATTAAGGACATAGGATGGCTGCCTCCTCTTCCTTCCCAGTTGAGCTTCAATCCAAGACTGGTCTCGGCTAATGCTACTGGAAGGATCTGTACTAGCAATAGAAGGCTCTGACGAGAGTGAATATGTAGAAGAGTTGCTGCGAGATGGGGAGTCTAAATCCAATTCGATATGAATCGGGACTGGTGACTGCTCTGGAACTGGTATAGGAACTTGAGGTTGAACCTCGGGCACTGGCGGACTTTGAATTGGCCTCTGAACTGGCTCTGTGACAGGCTGTCTGACAGGGTTCATGTGTGTATCAATGGCAAGCGCCTTGCCTTTTGAATTGTTTGGCGCTTGACCTTTCTTGGGAGGGCTACTCCTCTTCTTCTATTTAGGTTTTGACGAGGAAGGTAGCGAAGGATCCACCATTGGCGGCTCTGCTTTAGGAACACTTACCCTCTTGGTCTTCTTGCTGTTGAGGTAAAGTATATTGTTCTGAATAACTCTACTTGACCTCTCCTTTACTGTCGCGTACTCCTTGGCGTACCAATCAACTGTTGGTAGCGGCTGTGTGTCAACCTGCTCTCTGAAAAACTGAGGAAGGACTTCACCCTCATCATCTGATAAACCTCCCACATCTTCTGCCAAGAATACAGAAATCTGTGAGAGAGAGAAGTGGCCGTAGCTACATTTGCGAACCTCGAAGTCATCCACGCAATTTTCCCAATAGTCTTCCATGGAAGGCTTATGATATGTGCGACCACTGAGGCGAGCTGTGTAGTGACCCCAAGGATCATAGGCACGTACCTCAACAAGATACTTGAGATGATACCTCTCCAGCTCCTGTCCTGCAGCTTTGGCATCAACTGCCGTCTTACACCAATATATTCCAAACTGAAAAGAAAAATTGGCAGCTGGTTTATGCTTGCGACGCAAATGACGATGAACATCATGCAACTGCCTCAGGAACTCCATAAAAACTGTTCTATTCGAAGGATAGCGTGGAAGCATAGCTGGATTTCCTGTAAATCCATATACTCGGATATAGGTGTATGTCGAGAACTGAATGAACCAGTTTGCCCAACCATCCATTGCTGCTCTAGCAACCACCGAGATATGAACGTGCAACTCCTGGTCCAGATTTCTTACTGTATAAGTCAAGAAAGCCTCGTGAACACGCTTGAAGTGACGTTCAGCCTTAGTGAACTCAAGTTGATCGTAATAGTGATAGACTTTCTGAACACTGAGAATGCCAACGGTGTTTAACCCTCGGAACTGACCTTGATAAGCAATCAAGTACACGAGGTAAGAACACATGTGAAACTTGTGGGCAACTAGGAAACCGGTGATCTGCTTGTGGATAATATCGCTGATGAAGGATGCCCAGTCATAATGCTCCTGCCCAGATATGATGTGACCAATGATGTAATACATCCAAGGCTGGAAAACATTTGCATGTGAATGACCTGAGACATGATTCAAGAGTGTAATTAGAATCGCGTACTTATCCTTGTACTCACTACGACCCACATTGTTTGGCAATTTGTTCTTTGCTTGCTTTAACCATCGTTCTGCCATTTTGCTTTGGCACTTGTCCACATCAGTGTTGAATGCATGCTCGCACTGCTCCATAGAAATAACTAGATTGTTTAGATGCTGAGGGATACCAAAACTTCTTTCAACGTTTAGAGGCTTGAGACTGCAGTGGCCTCTAGTAACCCGGACTGCTAAATGTTTTGAATAATTGAATCTCTGATTTTGACCGGATCTAGGATTGCCTCTGGCAACACCTTATGGAGATTCGTCTCAACTGTCCCGATGAAGTCGTGAGTAAGGACTGATTTGGTCCTGTATTCGAGCTGAGTGTATTGCATTTTGAAAAACTCACCCGTTGATTGTGAACTTGACTATGTTTTGACAAGATTTCTGGAAAGCTAAAAATAGCCTATTGAAGAGTTATTTTTGGCGAAAAATTTGAGATATGGGTTTTGTCCAGAAAAAAATTCTAAGACAACCCAGATTGTCAGAAATGCGAAAATTTGACTTCTACTCGACCATGCAAAGAATTTTCAGTTGAGAAAATTAGAAACTCAAGAACTGATGCTTTGGAGTTAAAAATTCCTAAAAATTCAAGCACATGAATTTAATTCAAGGAACCTATATAGAATCGATCCAGATGATCAGACTTGACAAAATTTTCCAATTTCAGGGACATGCGAATTGAAATCTGAGAGAATTTTGATAATCAGAGAGGAGAAAAGATGTTTTTTCAATGTTCTTCTGTTAAAATCGCCTTTGAAAACTGATAAAATCACCCAACCTGTGAAGAAAATCGTCTTTGCTCTTGAGGAATTACGAATTTCTTTAAGCTGGATGAGTGTTTAATGATTGGCACCATGAATAAATAGAGAAAATTTGCACCATAATGCTGATTGCAAGATTTAAAAACCTCGACTAAAATAGAAAGCTTCTAATTGGACCCCTCCAGTTCGAACTGAGACTGACTTGAAGTCCGGAATAAAACTAAATTCATCATGCAATTTGAAAATCCAACACAAAGAGGCACCAATTTTAGAAAATTGCCCTTTAATGCTCAGATATGCAAAAATAAATATTTAATATTATTTTAATCAGTTGACAAACCGCGTTGAGCTCTTGGATGGATTTGGCGAACTTTATTGATTCCAAAAAGTCCTCATTTGTCCTCATAGGGGTCCATTTGCTCAAGATATTACATTTTTTATTAACTTCCTACTTTGTAGCTGACTACAAAGTTACAACTGGCCATATTCAACACTAATTTCCGGGTGACCGGGTGATGCTGAGATTGAGCAGGAATATTCATTGAGAAGCCTGCAGAGCAAGGAAGAAATGTCTGTTGGGAGTCAACACTGCAAAATCCATCATTTAACACCTCAAAAAATTAGGCGCCTTTGATTAAATTGATTTTCAGACATCTGACTTAGCTATTTCTCCATTTTGCCATCTGACGCTTCAAATGGTTGTTGACGATGAACGGTGAACCCTGCTGACTGGATGATAGGTTACTGTGTGACTAGAAGTATTCCGCATCCAACGAATATACGCAAGGCACCTGAAAGCTGCATTAAGGACCCCAAAAGCAAGGGCGCCCCTGGCCTGAAAAGGCTCAAACACCATTTTGACAAAAGTACAACTCTCAACCAGATGCCCTACTTTGACTTCTGATAATGGGAGCTGGGGTGACCTGATTTGAGCACCGTTTGTTTCAATGTGTAACCAAAAGGACCTACGAGAGATGTCTCTAGAGGCGACGAAGCAAGAAAACTGCTTCTAAGACCTTAAAGAGAAAGGCGCCTTTCCCAAGATGAAATATACGACTAGACTTGGCCATTTTCTGCGCTGTCTTCGTTTTTTCAGTATTTTATAAAGACCTCGCACGTACGAGCGTTTGCCAAATCCCGGAGGCTGACGACTGAGCTTGTTGGATAGCTGGAGTAATTGCGCACAAGTCTCGTGAAGACTTCGAAAGCTAATAACTACATTTGACAAGCCTAAAGGCTTGGCGCCCCTGGCCTACAGAGGCTACAGTGTATATTTCATGTTTCTCCATCCTATGATTTACGTGCCTGGTAGAATCTCTGCCACGATCTTTCAGAATATCGGATTGACAGGCTGACTGGTGCGTTGCGAAACTGGACTAGAGTAGCACAGATGTTGGGAAGACCGCATCTGTAATTTCAATCATCTCAGGGGTCATTTTGAAGGGCGCCCCTGAGCTATAGGGGCGCAATTTCACCATTTGAGAAATTTTTGTGATATGAATTCTCCTTGTAATCTCATCTTCTAGCCCTGACTGTTGGAGCTCTGGGTCTCGGATATCTGCATTCGGTAGCTCGTTAGATAGCCAGACTAGTCATGAAAAGATTAGATGTATCAACAATCAGGAATGCCAGAATTTGAACCTCCTTTAAAGAGGGCACCCCTGAGCTACAGGGGCGCAAAAGCTGAAGAGTGACAAGCTTCTGCAATCTGCAACCTCTAGAATCCTCAACTTTTGACGCCAGTTACCGGAGTTTTGAGTCTTGGATAACCTTGCAGGATAGCTCATCGGATAACTGGGGTAATTCTGAAGAGATTGATAGTGTTTATGAGCACATGTCACAAAATTTGGGCCTTCAAAGAGAAGGGCGACCTTGGGCTACAGGGGCGCAATTTTGCTTTTGCCTGAGAAATCTTCATAAATTGATCATTGAAATCTTCGTCTTGGTCACTGAAATGACCATGCAAAGGTATAATTATTGTCGTGAAATGCTCCTTTATCGTGAAATACCTCGTTCTGAATCCTCGATTCAGGTTCTGATCAACAAGTATTGCTTTTGACTGACACAACACTGACCAAACTCCATGCTTGATATTGCCCAAAAACTGTATTTGACATCATTTTAGCAAGTTTAGACTCTTTTAAGCAAAATGCCTTGATGAAGCAAATTTTTTTTGGTTTGGGTACAACATACATTTAATTTTGATGATCATAGAAAAAAATCTGTTGCTGCTCTGTTGTTCATTAAGTCTGTGTCTGTAGTTACTTATTGAGATTGGTCAATTACAAAGTTCTATAATAAATTGAAAATTGGAAATGACTTCCCTTGAGTTTATGTGCTGAGAAATTTATTAATGGAATGAATGGTTCAACTTGCAAAGTCATAGGTGATAATTTATAACAATGGGCCAAGTGTTTGATGAAATGCCTGAGCTGCTTAATGAGTGAAAATCGAAAAAATTATATACCAATCTAGGGTGTTCATTGCATTGTTATCGGAGCCTGCAAACTTGCCATCCTGTGGATTCAAACATTAAAATTTCAATTAAGCTCATTTGTGCCTAGCACTTAATTAGAGCTTAGTAAATTTTTTGCAGCCAGTTGGGTAGTTTAAAGTTGAGTTTCAGTTTGAAGCATGGCAGTCAGAGATAGAGAATGGTTGGAAAGAATGCTTTATGATTCAGGTAGTAAACTTAGTAAGCTATCTCAATCGAAGAATGATGCTTTGGTCACATTGAAGAAAGTAGAATGTTTGATCCTTGTTAAGCAGTCACCTTCAAATTTGTTGCAGTTAGCTATTGTTCCTATTGTGACTTTTTTGGGTCAGCACAGGTGGTTGAGACATATTGATGAAGAGACAAGATTGTTGGTTGCTGCTTGTTTGAGTGAGGTCATGAGGATATTGGCTCCTCAAGTACCTTATGATGACGAAACAATGAAAAAGAGGTAATCAAATTGATGGTGGTTAGTTTCCAAGATTTGGATGATGTTAAATGTTTTCATTTTTCTAGGAAGGTGTTCATACTTGAAACATTTGCAAAACTCAGATTGAGAAACATCATGGTAGACTTGGGATTAGATGATTTGATTTGCCAAATGTTTCACCATTTCCTTGCCACAATCAGAAAATATCATACTGATAATATTATGGCAGCCATGCAAACAATTATGAATCTGGTTATTGATGAAAGTGATGTTATTTCTCAGCCCCTTCTATCTATGTTATTGGCTGTTTTAAAGCAAAAACAGGTTATTATTACAATTGCATATAGATTGGTTTACAAAGTTTTCAAAAAATGTGAGGAATTTGAAGCCATTCATGAATAATGAGGAGCTTAAAACAGAACATTCAAAAGGGAAAAGTACCTCGACATATGAAGAACAAATGGCTGAAAAAGAAATTAAGACGGTGGACAAATTACATACTGAACATAGCCCAACAAGTGAATTATGCCATGAGGATGTAGCTGAAATTGAGACATGATATTGAAGAGAAATTAGAAATATTATTGCACAAAGTAAATTTTCAGTTAGCTGCTGCAAATCAGATTAAGGAGCAAGAAAATGAGGTAAGTGTTGGGAAAAACAAGCTAGCAATAGATGAGTTTGATGAGTTTAATAGTGATTCCGAATTAGATAAAACTTCCAAGTTGGCAAACACAAAGTTGGAACAGCAAGATGATCAAGTAAATAGAAATTCTTTTTAGATTACTGATAATCCTTTTTTTGAGTGGGATGCTGTATTTACATATGATAATCCTCTTTTTGTGATGGAGAATGAAAAAACTTCTAATTCTACCGATATGGTTGATGATGATGGAGATTTGACTCCATATCCTAAAAATGAATTTTTGAATTTTGAGGATCAATTTTCACATGAAGATGCAGCTTGCAGCCATGAGATAGCTGATGTAACAGATGATGAATACAGTTTTCAGCTTGATACACTTAATGAATCAGTAGTTATTGAGGAGCTTTCAATGTTGGATGAAGGAGTAGATGAAATTTATGAAGACACCATTGAAAGGAACAAAGATAGTGTGCACACTTTGAGTGTTAACAACAGCCATGCTGTTGTGTGTGTGAGTATGGTTGGTAATGAATACAAGGTATGGGATCTAGGTAAGACTCAAGACTCCATTTTATGGATGAGCGTTAGGAAAAATGGTGAAATTGAAGCTGATGTTTGTTTTCCGATCAGTAAGCACATGATTAATGTTGCTTGCAATCACATGGTTTGGTCTTTCTCTCAAACAACAGGTGGAGTTTTTATCAATGGAGGCTTAATGGTGATGATAGCTCTGACATTTGGAAAGACTCTTCAGCCATATTTTGGCTCTCAAAACCCTTGCGTACAAGAAGTTTCCTTTATCATAGTTGCTGTTCTAACATTGAAAATCTGATTTTTACATATTTGTCTAGTGAGCAGATCAATTTTCATTATTTGCAAATTTTATGGCAGCGGAATATGGTAGGGTTTCCTGATATGAATGTTTATGTCAATTCTTTCAAATTGCTGATTTATGTATTTCCAGATGTTGCATTAATATTTTCAGCTTATTGGATATCTTTGGTTGCTCAAGCAAGTTATTTTGACATTCGGAAATTGGATTTTCTTGAGATGCTATCAGTTGGTATTAAAATAAATGTTTCCCAGGCAGCGTATTTCAGAGTTGCTTTGTTTATCTTGTCCAATCAGCAACTTATCAGGAGTCCGTCTTCATCATTTATGGGATGACATGCTAAGTTTCATGAAGAACCATTCTCTTCTGTGGGTCAGAGTGAATTTTCATGGTGCAGATTTGATTCTTCAGAGGGAATTCAGATTTGGGGCAGAGGTTAATTCTTTAGTAGGGTCATAGGTTTGCCGAGTTCAGATTTGGTATGTTCAGTTGATCGTTTTAATCAAAGTAGCGCAGTGGCAGCTTGGTGGTTATTTCCAAAGGTTGCCTTGGGATCCTAGAATCATAGTTGGCTCAAGTGGTTTTGTGGTTGTGTTGACATTGTTTGAGAACAAGCAATATTTGAGAAGGGCGGACTGTAATGTCCCCAATTTTGCGTCACCATTAAAGTTGAATAATTAATTTAAGTTGTCGAAAAAGTGAATTATAAAGGACAACTTAAATTAATGGTGCAAAGTAACTTAAGTTTTAAAAGTTAAATAAATTAATAAAGTTACTTTATGTTGGATTCTCAAAAGACAAAATAAAAAGATGGAGCAAAGATGAGAATTCAAAGAGTCCGGAATTCGAACATTCATGAAGTGGAGAAGAATAAAAAAATTGAGAGAGTTCATTTCAGCAGGGGAATTTTGGATTTTGAAACAGGTTTTGTTTGGTGGATGTGGTTCACACTCTTTTTGAGGTGGGGTGACCTTTGAAAGTAGATTGGCTTCCATAGTGAAAGATCTGCCTAGGCTAATAGTAGGTGAAGTCATCCAGGTTTCACGCATGAGTTCAACGTTGTTAGTTTAGAATTTTGTTTAAGTTTTCTATGAAGACAAAAGTTTGGAATTGGTGATATTTTTTAGAATAATATGAAAAATATGTATTGATGTTTATTTCTTTGATTTATTTTCAATTGGAAAATTCTAGTTGTACTATTTGGGCTGAATAATGTGACAATTTCAATTCATATTTAGAGAAAGAATAACAACCAGTTTTCCTGTAGCAAAATGAATACACAGTTCGGGAAATTTTGAATAGTCAAGAAATCATATATTATTGGTGGTTGCAACTTTTAGTTATGGATATAATCTAATATTGCTTCATTTAATCCTAGCCTGTATTATTCTTCCAAGAAGCCGTTATTCTTATATCAGTGGTAAAAAGAGTCGAGTCTGAAGGAGAATGGAGACACTGATATGGAGGGATTATAAAGACCAAGGATATTGTGACGCATCAACTGGACAAACCTCTTGAAGTATAACTCGAGCCTTAAGAATAGGATTTTGTGGAAGTCCGGAAGAATCGCCGTGGGGACTAGGAAAATAAGATACGCTAGTATTTTATTCAGTAAGGATAAAAGCATCAAGATTTAGAAGGACGCGTAAAGAAACCAGACAGAGGAAGTATATTAATATTTTGGGCAGAGTCGTCTACTGAAATATTGGTCTAAGCATCCGAATTGGTTAAATGAATAATATACAAATTGTTGGCGTTTAAATTCGCACCTCTGGAATGCGGATTTGAAAACGGACAGCTATGCACAGATAAACTGCTCTTCAAATTAGGAGGGGAAGCTCCCTCTTGCTGATGGTGTTTGAAAGAAAGTAAACTAAAACTAAGTTGCCTATCTTTTTGATCAGCTTAGAGCACAAGGTTTTTTAAACACAAACGCCGCAGCTGAGATTTTCTGATAAGAAGTTCAACTACGACTAACTTAAACTAAAGACGTTCCTAACCTCTCAAGTAATAGCAGAGCAAGAGAAGTTAGAAATTAACAAGGTAGATTTTCTGACAAAAATACTTCAATAATCTCTCTTTCAACGAACACCTACACACTTCACTGCAAGCTGAAATAAAGATCATAAAAGTAGAACATGGATAACGGAAATCTGAGATTTTGGATCAAGGCAAAAGAGGCTCATGATTTTATTACTCAAATCTCTGAAACAAAGCTCACTTCTAACATGCCTTGAACAAGAAATTGCAGCTAAGGAGGCTTGCAAACTTATTCTTAACACAATAGAAAACAGCAATCACACTAACTCCTTGTTGGCTAAAGAGGCTCAACAATTTGCTTATCACAACACAAATGAACAATACTTGAGCAACAAATAGAAGGCACAATAGGCTCAGTTTTGTTCTCACTAGCACGGTTAAAAAACTAAATGAGCAAAGGCTCTTATTTATAGAGAAGCAGAGGAGTAGGGAACCCTAAAATCTCCTTGCTTTCACAATCTAGGGCTTGCTCAGCAAGCAAGTTTTATTACTAAATCTAGAAAGATAAAACCCTAGAAAGCAGAAAAGCGAAACGCCAACTATTACATCTTATCTTCTTTCTATCCTCAAAGAATGGATAAGGATTATTCCAAGAATAGAAAGAAAGCGGGAAAGAAAGCTTCTAGAAGAAAGCTGCTTTAAAGCTTGATCACATCCGCTAGGAAGTTAGAGATTGTGTCCCGGTTCGGTGCATCTATGCCATCAACAACAAAACACCGCTTTTCAAGAATATCTTCAGCATCTGCAATAGATCTCAGGAAATCTTCAACCTCATTGGCCGCTTTATCGAACTTTGCTGACATTACTGAACTATGGCCTATCCTTCCGCCAACTGGACTGCAATTGTGAACAACACTCTGGAACTGATTTTGCACCTCCTCAAGCCCGACGTAAGAACCGTCTTCAAGACTGTACTGAGAGGGGATCTCTATGACGAATTCGCTGATGAAAAGAAGAGCTTCAACCACCCTTTGTCTGTAGACGATGAATTCTTCAGATATCCTTTCATAGGTTTTAACTTTGAAAATGTGACGCTCCCTCCAGGCAAGGATTTGTGTCTTGTGTTCTCTGGAGACTGCTGAACTGTAAGCCGTGTTTAAATCAGCAATGATAATCTCATGTCTCGGTTTTACTTCAGCCAGTGTCTGTTCAAATCATTGGATACCTTGACGTAGCTTATGAGCACATTCCCTTAACTGGAACATCTGTGCCAAGATCTCCCTTCCTCTGACAATGAAGCTCTCGATCCACTCCTGAGTCTCTTTCCCACATATGACCAACTGTCTTAACTGATGGTGATCAGTTGGTGTCTCTAAGACCTGGGGCAGCAACTGGGTTGCTTGCGAAGAACCATGAACAAGGTTAGAAATGAAAAGCTTGAGCTGCTGATTTTCAGCTTTGAGGGTTGCCTTGTCTTCTCCATCTTTAAGCACTCTTTCTTGAAGGTTTTCGGATACAACTTTGAAGAGACTCAAATCTGCATGTCTGGTATTTCTACCGAGATTAGCCTTGACCATGACGAAATCATCCATATTTACCTCATCCCTATTCTTATCTTCTGGGGGCACTGCAGTCTCTATGACTATCTCATTATCAGGATTCCTATCAAAGTGAACTTGCTTCTTTGCCTTCTTCTTAGGAGGTTCCTGATAGATATTATCGAGATCATCAACACTCACTTGATATGAAGGCCTTCTCCTAACCCTTCCTAAGGAGTTCTCAAGCCAAGACACGTAGTATCTTTACTAACTTCCTCAGGAGGTACTGCTGCAATCTCTTCATCATCTTCGATATCAAGATCAATGTGAATTGGTGAAGAACCCGTCAAAGGTACAAACATGTGTTGAAGGTGGCTCCTCTGCTTCATTCGAGGTATGGGCTCGTCCGAGGAACTTCAATCAACTGTAGGCTGCTCTGTATGACTATGCCCGAGAAATCCAACCTTCTTTTTACATTTTTATTTGATCTACAACCTTTGACGCCATCTTGAGACTGACTTTTACCCTTTCCCTTCGACTGTGCTCTGGAAGAAGAGGGAATTATCCTTGGCGGCTCTACTACTGGAATGGAGTTCTTCCTTTTAAGCACTAAGAAAACCTTACTATGCTCAATGACTTGTCTTGTTCTGTCTTCGACTGAAAGAGATTCCTTGTTTGCCCAATTAACTTGTGGTAAGGGCTGACCCTCGATTCGTTTCTGAGTGTACATCGGGAGAAGCACATCTTCGTCATCATCAGAGAGCCCTTCTATATCTTCATTTAAGCAGTCTTTCATTTGATGGAGAGTTAGCCTGCTGTAACTACGCCTTCGCACTTCAAACTCATCTGCACAATTAGCCCAAAAATCTTCAAGTGCAGCTATGTGATTATAGTTCTTCTCCAATCGGCCAGCGTAGACACCATGAGGATCAAATGATCGCCTCTCGCTGTAGGATTTGAGGCCGAATTTATCTAACTCTTCTCCAATTGTCCTGGCATCTGCAGCAGTCCTGCATGTATAAATACCCAACCCTAATGGAAACTGAAGAGAGGGTTTCTTTCTATTCCTCAAGACTGTGTGGACACCGTGAGCCTGCCTCAAGAATTCCATGAAGATGACCTCATCTAACGGATACCTTGGCAACATGAGTGGGGCACCTGAATAACCATAGACCCTAAGATAGGTAAAGGTAGGAAACTGTATAAACCAATCCGCCCACTCCGCCATTGCTGCCCTGGCAACTGAAGAGATGCGGACGTGCAATTCGTTATCTAAGTCCCGCACTGTGTACATCAAGAATGCCTCGTTCACCCTTTTGTAGTGGTGCAACGACTTTGTGAATTCCAACTGGGGATAATAGTTATATATATGTTGTACGCTCAATGATCCCTCGTTCAACCCTCAATTGACCTTGATAGGCCACCAGGTAGACTAGGTATGACACCATGTGGAATACATGAAACTGGAAGTATTCTGTTATTTGTTGATGTAGGCAGTCACTAATCAAAGTAGGCCAATCATAGAACTCGGTCTTCTTCATGATGTGAGGTATGGCATAAAACATCCAAGGTTGGAACTTGGTGGCATCTTCTGAGCCAGTGACCCTGTTGAGCAAAGTGATGATGATGGCAACCTCGTCCTTGAACTCCCCTCGCCCGACATTCTTGGGCAATGTTTTATGTTTTTCTTTCATCCATCTCTGTGCAATCTTCTTGCTATATTTATCTTTATGCATATTCCACATCCTTTCGCATTCATCCCTTGAAAGAGTTACGCTTTCAGGCCACGGGGGAATGGAAAAACACCTTTCAACCATATCAGGCTTTAGACTGCAAATCAATCTACCGTCTGCTGACTGGATCTCCCTAGTAGCTGGGTTGTAATGCTTAATGCAAGCGATTACGAACTCAAGGCTCTGAACTGATATAGGAATTGACGCTGTTGCGAGGAGTCCAAAATGTCCCAGGTTCTTGATTGAAGTGTTCCTGCTCTCTCCAAGGCATGTAGATCGAACACCGACTTGACATGATGCAAGTCTGTCTCAGCTGTTTTGATATAATTGTGAAAGAGAGCTGATTCGGACTTGAAAACATTAGGAGTGTACTCCATTTCAGAAAACTTCGAAGAATGATTGTAAACTCGCCTTGGTTCAGACAAGTCTTGAACAATTTCTATTTTTAGAATGCTGATTTTTTTGTGCTCCAACGGACAAATTTTTGAGAATTTTTTCTGAGATATGGGTTTTGTTTAGAATATCGATACAAGACAACCCAGATCGTCCGTTTTTGAAAATTTTGAATTTTGCTTGAAAAAGCAGCAAACCCTAATTTCTTCAATTTTTTTCGGAAAAATCTGGCATCTGGGTTTTGTTCAGAATGTGATTAGAAATGAACCCAGTTGATTGGATTTGCAAAACCTTGACGTTTGATCGAAAAAGCAGCCAACCCTAGATTTTGAACTTTCTTGAAAAAAAAACTGCGATATGGGTTTTCTTCAGAAGACTGATTGGAAAGGACCCAGATGAATGAAATTTGAATGCACTGAGGTTTTCACTGACATGCAAGATAAAAGCACTTGCTGCAACTTGATGAAGTTCTTGAAAAATTCTTCAGAAGATTGAGGCAAAAAGACCCAGATGACTGAAAAATCGAAAGCCTTGGTCTTCTACTTGAAAAACTTGATCTTCTGGAACAAGAGGAATGAAAAAGCAAGGGTTTATGCCTGCTGGTCTGAAAAATCTGAAATAAAACCAGCAACTATGGATTCTTGAATCACAAAAATTCTTCAAACTTGCTGCTCCAACTTTCTCCTCTGGATGCTACCTGCAAAAATAATGAAAAATACATGAAAGAATGGTGTTAAATAGACTTAGGGTTTGATTTAGGTTTTGCTTTCTTTTTTGCTTTTATTTTCAAAACCCTAAATTCCGTCTCTTTGAATTTGGACGCCATCCTCCTTTTGTAATTTTGAAAATTTTGAAAAATTCTCTGAGGCATGAAACTTTGGGCGCCTTTCTTCAACAGGGGCGCCCACTTCTTCCAGTGTTTGTCAAAATTTTAACCTTTTCAACTTTCCTTCATTTTAACATGCTACTTCGCCTTTGATTTCCCGTTGACAGATTAACCAGACAGGCGAGCTGAATGGTTCACGGCGGAGCCTGACTGATTCTGAGAAAGAAGTTCTGGAGGCACCTCCGGCGAAAGACTTTATTTCGACCTCTGAATTCATGGGAGCCTTTTCCTTCCAGGGGCGCCCATTTCTCCCAGAGAGCCATTTTCATGATTTCCAAGTTCTTCATTAAATTCCCTTCTACAGACGATCTCGTCGGATCTGGAGCTCCGGGCGTCGGATTGACTGGATATTATACTCATTGCGAAGCTGACGAAGAATGAAGAGGGGTCTTCTGGAGAGATCTTCGCCAAAAAGTGGATTTTAGGCCTCCAAAAGTTTGGGCGCCCATCTTGGTTGGGGGCGCCCACTTTTACCAGACTTAGTTTATTTTTTGATTTTCTCTATCTGCTTCTGAATCTTCATTTTCAACCTTCGTCGGACCCCTTGTTCAGCTCCTCGTATCTAGTGACTGCGAACTCCGATTGACGTGCTGGGTATCTCGCTGGAAAGCTGGATCAACTGCAAAGAGATTACGTTAGATCCTCGTCTGCGAATTCATCTGTTAGATGCCCTAAAAACTTGGGCGCCTTTCTTCAACAGGGGCGCGCAAACTCTCCAGACTTAGCCATTTCTACTAATTTTTATCTTCGAGTTTGAAATCTTCATTCTGTACCTCCGTCTTCGATCTGATTTTGCCGGAAGACGACCAGTTGAATACCCTGACGAAGACAGGCATCGCGAAGCTAATTGAACACTGAAGATACTGAACACTTTGACAAACCCTAATTGCTGGATTTGCCCCTTCAAAAAGCTAGGCGCCCTTCTTCACCTAGGGCGCCCAAAATTTCAACACTTAGTCAAATTTTGATATTTTTCAACTTTCCTCGTTCTGACGTCAGTTTGAATACCCCTGTTCAGCACTGAATTCCAGATGACTGAGTGATCCGTTGACTACGCCGCTGAATTCGTTGCGAGGTTGGCAGGGAACTGAACAACATTGACTGGAGACTTGAAACCCTAATTTTATCATGTGATGCCCCAAAAAGGTGGGCGCCTTTCTTCAACAAGGGCGCCCAAACTCAGCAGTGTTAGAAAATTTTCATGATTTCCCAATTTTCTTTCTCGTTCTTCGTGCATGTTCATGATTTCACCTTCTGTCGAATGTTTAAGTGCTGAAACTGGCGCCTGGCAATCGAATGATGTAACGAACACACTTGTACGATAAATTTAAAACTTTACAATTCATACATAAAAGTAAGAACAATACCATCTTGAATAAAAAATTTCTTTTCAAAACATAAATAAGAATCATCTTTTGCATCTTTAAACTATTTCATTTCAAATGAAATTACAAAGCATGAAGAGAAACATACATACATAGCCCGTAGGCTTTTGACACCAATAGAAATAAGAAGGTCCAGGAATTCGTCCTGTCAAGCTTTGGATCATCCGTCGGGTGTTCGTGGAGGAGAAACATCACTCGAGCGTTTTTCCGCCAACCACGGACTTATAATGCGGTCCCCCGCACGATCATTTTGCAATGAACGGCCCTCCCTTCGAAGAAGAGATTGGTTGGGTAACCTCTAATGACTACCAACTGGACATAGTGCTGTGATTCTACAAAACTAGCTTTCGTGCTATCGGCAAATCACAAACTAGGTTGTATTTCGGAATCACGGTGAACTGACAGTGTAGTACAACAACTAAATGGTTCCTTACACTACTTTGGCCAAAGTGTTTACGTTCAACGAAGAACATAGGTCATATGTCACATTCACTAGCCAGGTTCAACTTGACTTAAGGCTATCTTAATTCTACGCGTAGGTTGGTCTATCGGGGTAGTCCGTACCCTAGACTTCCTACAACATTTTACTACTGGAATGATGAATCTATTAAACAAGATACTACAACTGACGCCCTAATTCAGGATATATTCATCCTAGGGATACAATAACTTGATTAAGTTGTTTGTATTAAGTTGTAGAGTATATCTTGCAAATATTCTTGACTCAACCCTAGTAACTATTATTTAAAACACAAGCATATGCTCATTATATAGAGCCATTTAAACACAATGTAGATTGCTTTCCATTAACTAATGTAAAATGTACACCACTGACAACAAAAGCCATGACAAGACTATATTCATGATAATGGTTAAGAAACTACTATTCTTTTTAGTTCAATCTTAAGACAATCAAACTCATTTCTTTCCAGCCATGACTATAATTCAGAGACTTATCAGATTAATATGTAAAGTAAGAGTTTAGCATGCCTGATTTAGCTTTCCACAAGTTTGGAAGATAGCTCCTTCACTGGCCTTTACTCAGATCACTTTCAGCTTGGATTCTTGAAACCAAATACTCAACACAGTAAAAGGCAATTCCTGATTACTCCTCTTCTATTCAAAGATTACCAGCAATTTCAACTTCTGCTCTCTTGTTCAGAGAATACTTCACATTAACAAAATAACTTAGCAATTTCTCTACTATGGCGAATTCACTTTTTAGCTATAAAATACTCAAGAAACTTGACTGTAAATTCGTGTGAGTAAGAATGCCAAACGCAGGTATATATATAGGTTAATTTTAAAACTGATTTCCACCTTCTATGGCGCCAGAACTGCCAGCAGGTTGAAGAATGTTTCAAACTAAAAACGTGTATCCATTTGGTGAGGGTTTCGACCTCCATGTTTGACAGCAAGAAGTTTATTTCATTTCGAATTTGTTTCAGACTGTTAAAAACGTGACAACTCTCAATCTGGTTTTACAGTTAGGTTAAATGCCAAGTTTCCATTTCAGACTTTTTCCTTGCTCAAATGGCGTCCACATTTCATTCTTTTTGCAAAGCAAGAAATATCTCATCTATTTTCTGACGCCTGGCCCTAGTCGCGCGATTTCTTGCGCGTTTTTCATTTTCCTTCAGCATTTTCGCGTTTTTTTCTTCTTTATTTCGCTTTGGTAAATCTTCAATAGTTTAATAAAGTTTTCAAAGTAAAAATGACGCATTTGTTCAAGCTCAAATTTGAAGTTTAACATTTCAACGAATACATTTGAGAAATCCGCGTTTTTAAAGAAATTCGCGATTTTAAGAAATCCGCGATTTTTATGCTCTTCCCAGATTTGCATTCGCATTTTATAAAAGTGTTTTAAAATGTTTAATTTTCATTTCATTTGATTTTGTCAAATCTTTTATTTAAATATATTTTGTATATTCTATTAAAATACTTATATAATATAGTTTATGTATAATTATTTAAATTATCAATTTAAATAATATTATATACATTTTAAACTATATTATATTAATATTTTAATATAATATTAAATATATTGAAATACTTAACTTTATACTAATACATATATATTCATTTACATTATACGTAAAACATGTAAATTTATATATATGTATTCGTATAATTTCAGAGGGAAGATATCATTACAATATATAATTCATTTATCTCGTTAGCCGTGGGTATGTATATTTGTATATATATCAGTATATATACTACATGTATAAGTATCCATAAATACATTTATATCGACACATACGTATGGCATATCCATCTGCTTTATACGTTTGTATCGACATGAATGTACTTATGGGTACTTGTACATATCGTATTCGTATGTACTAATACACATATCCACCTCTAACCAGAACTTATCATTTATAAGGTTATACTGGCAAGCATCACTTGTTTACATATTCAGAAGAAGACACGACTCCTAATGATACTAGTCAAACCTACGGATGACTTACCTTTAACCAGAACAATGACTTAGCTTACACAGTTCTAAGGTTTGTGTGTGTATGTCCAGTTGGTATCCATTACTGTTTACCCGACCAAGTTCTTCCCCGAGTGATATCTCTCCTCTGTCTCGAGGTACGAACCTGTTCCCTGCAAATCATGACATGGTAACGGAAGTTATTTGCTCAAGACCAAAGTAATATACATTAAGCATCGTAGAAAGTTAGAACAACATTATTTCATAACTCAATATGCTAATTTCATTCAAGATTTACATCAATAGAAGCATCAGATAAAGAGACAATCATTTAGGATACATCCAATTGATCACAAGAACAATTCAATTTATTCAACAGAAAGATTCAACATTTACAATGTACATCCTATGAATAGTAGCTATACAATCGGGGTGTAACATACTCCCCCCCTTATGATTCATCGTCCCCGATGAACAAGGTATTATTTAAAGCATAAAAACAACAAAACACTACTTTATTCACCATTCTTGAATGCCTCAAGAATGTCAGGAAATTTCCTCCGGATTTCCTCATAGTCTTCCCAGGTAGCTGAGTCCTCAGTATATTGATCCCACTGGACTTTACATTGAGAGACTTCTCTGTTCCGTAAGCGTAGCTTGCGGACTTCAAGCACTTTAATAGGCTCGAGCATTACTACCCCGGGATCCTTTACCTGTAAAGCAGTCCAATCAATAACATGGTTATCACCTGGTATATACTTCTTAAGGTAGGACACATGGAAGACATTATGCATTCGAGCAAGAGCAGGTGGTAATGCAATTCGATAGGCTACTGGGTTTACTTCTTCTAAAACCTCGAAAGGTCCAACATATCGTGGAGCTAATTTGGATGACTTTCCAAATTTAATGGAGCTTTTATGAGGTTTGACTCTCAACAAAACCTTATCACCTATGGCAAAATTTCGAGGTACTCTCTTTGCATCAGCATAACTCTTTTGTCGACTGTTAGCTTCGGCTAACCTTTGCTTTATACTCTTTACTTGCTCTTCCATTTCTGCTAACATTACAGGTCCAAGACTTACTCGATCCTCAAGTTTATCCCAACTTATCGGAGTTCGACACTTTCGACCATACAAGGCTTCAAACGGAGCCATTTTGATTGCAGAATGGTATGAATTATTGTAGGCAAATTCGACTAAAGGTAAATAGTCTTCCCACTTATATTGCTGATCCATACAATATACCCGAAGTAGGTCTTCTAAAACTTGATTTACTCTTTCAGTTTGCCCATCCGTTTCCGGATGATATGCTGAGCTGATATTTAGCTGAGTTCCGAGTGCAGAAAATAAGGTTTGCCAAAACCTAGAAGTAATTCTTGCATCCCTATCAGAAATGATCTTTTCAGGTATTCCATGCAATCTGAATACTTCTTGCACAAATTTCCTTGCAATAACTGGTGCTCCATCAGTTAGATTTCCAGGTATAAAGTGAGCTACTTTAGTCAGCCTATCAACCACTACTAGTATGGTATTGTGCTTATTTCTGGACATAGGCAATCCTTGCACAAAATCCATACTTATCACTTGCCACTTCCACTCTGGAATATCATGAGGGTATAGCAAACCGCTGGATGATGATGCTCAGCTTTTACTCGTTGACATTCCAAGCATTTTGCAACATAATTAGCAGCATCTCCCTTCATTCCTTTCCAGAAATATAATGGCTTTACATCGGCCATCATTTTTGTTACTCCTGGATGACCAGAATATGGAGCCTCATGTGCTTCTTTCCACACCAAATTGCTTATGTTGCTTATGTTGGGTACATACATCCTTCCTTTATACCTAAGCATTCCATTTGGTTCAAACTTGAAACCATCATACCTTGAATCTTCAGGATTCTCCTTAAGTGCTTGCTTAACTTGCAAATAATACTCATCTTCTGCACATTTCTGGAGCACTAGGTCTTTAAAATCAGTATGAATTGCAACAATAGAAGCTATATGGCGTCTTCGACTTAATGCATCAGCAACCCTGTTTTCTTTTCCTTTGATGTAGCTGATATTGAAATCATAATCAGCAATCAACTCCAACCATCTCCAATGTCTGGCATTTAGATTTGGTTGAGTAAAAAGGTATTTTAAACCATTATGATCAGTTTTCAACTCAAAGGGTTTCCCAAGCAAATAGTGTCTCCACATTCGCAATGCATGAACGACAGCCGCCAACTCTAAATCATGCGAAGCATAATTTATCTCATAAGGTTTTAGCTTTCTTGACTCATAAGCAATTATTTGATTATCTTGCATAAGTACTCCACCAAGTCCTTCTCCGCAAGCATCAGTGACAATTGTGAAACTCCTTTCCGGATCTGGCACCTTCAGGATTGGTGCGGTAGTTAATTTTTCTTTGAGTAGGTCAAATGCCTTTTGACACTTCTCATTCCAATCAAATCTTTTTCCCTTTTTCTGTAGGGAAGTTATAGGAAAAGCAATTTTGGAGAAGTTTTCAACAAACTTCCTATATAAATTTACATGTTTTACGTATAATGTAAATGAATATATATGTATTAGTATAAAGTTAAGTATTTCAATATATTTAATATTATATTAAAATATTAATATAATATAGTTTAAAATGTATATAATATTATTTAAATTGATAATTTAAATAATTATACATAAACTATATTATATAAGTATTTTAATAGAATATACAAAATATATTTAAATAAAAGATTTGACAAAATCAAATGAAATGAAAATTAAACATTTTAAAACACTTTTATAAAATGCGAATGCAAATCTGGGAAGAGCATAAAAATCGCGGATTTCTTAAAATCGCGAATTTCTTTAAAAACGCGGATTTCTCAAATGTATTCGTTGAAATGTTAAACTTCAAATTTGAGCTTGAACAAATGCGTCATTTTTACTTTGAAAACTTTATTAAAATATTGAAGATTTACCAAAGCGAAATAAAGAAGAAAAAACGCGAAAATGCTGAAGGAAAATGAAAAACGCGCAGAGAAATCGCGCGACTAGGGCCAGGCGTCAGAAAATAGATGAGATATTTCTTGCTTTGCAAAAAGAATGAAATGTGGACGCCATTTGAGCAAGGAAAAAGTCTGAAATGGAAACTTGGCATTTAACCTAACTGTAAAAACGCGCCAGATTGAGAGTTGTCACGTTTTTAACAGTCTGAAACAAATTCGAAATGAAATAAACTTCTTGCTGTCAAACATGGAGGTCGAAACCCTCACCAAATGGATACACGTTTTTAGTTTGAAACATTCTTCAACCTGCTGGCAGTTCTGGCGCCATAGAAGGTGGAAATCAGTTTTAAAATTAACCTATATATATACCTGCGTTTGGCATTCTTACTCACACGAATTTACAGTCAAGTTTCTTGAGTATTTTATAGCTAAAAAGTGAATTCGCCATAGTAGAGAAATTGCTAAGTTATTTTGTTAATGTGAAGTATTCTCTGAACAAGAGAGCAGAAGTTGAAATTGCTGGTAATCTTTGAATAGAAGAGGAGTAATCAGGAATTGCCTTTTACTGTGTTGAGTATTTGGTTTCAAGAATCCAAGCTGAAAGTGATCTGAGTAAAGGCCAGTGAAGGAGCTATCTTCCAAACTTGTGGAAAGCTAAATCAGGCATGCTAAACTCTTACTTTACATATTAATCTGATAAGTCTCTGAATTATAGTCATGGCTGGAAAGAAATGAGTTTGATTGTCTTAAGATTGAACTAAAAAGAATAATAGTTTCTTAACCATTATCATGAATATAGTCTTGTCATGGCTTTTGTTGTCATGGTGTACATTTTACATTAGTTAATGGAAAGCAATCTGCATTGTGTTTAAATGGCTCTATATAATGAGCATATGCTTGTGTTTAAATAATAGTTACTAGGGTTGAGTCAAGAATATTTGCAAGATATACTCTACAACTTAATACAAACAACTTAATCAAGTTATTGTATCCCTAGGATGAATATATCCTGAATTAGGGCGTCAGTTGTAGTATCTTGTTTAATAGATTCATCATTCCAGTAGTAAAATGTTGTAGGAAGTCTAGGGTACGGACTACCCCGATAGACCAACCTACGCGTAGAATTAAGATAGCCTTAAGTCAAGTTGAACCTGGCTAGTGAATGTGACATATGACCTATGTTCTTCGTTGAACGTAAACACTTTGGCCAAAGTAGTGTAAGGAACCATTTAGTTGTTGTACTACACTGTCAGTTCACCGTGATTCCGAAATACAACCTAGTTTGTGATTTGCCGATAGCACGAAAACTAGTTTTGTAGAATCACAGCACTATGTCCAGTTGGTAGTCATTAGAGGTTACCCAACCAATCTCTTCTTCGAAGGGAGGGCCGTTCATTGCAAAATGATCGTGCGGGGGACCGCATTATAAGTCCGTGGTTGGCGGAAAAACGCTCGAGTGATGTTTCTCCTCCACGAACACCCGACGGATGATCCAAAGCTTGACAGGACGAATTCCTGGACCTTCTTATTTCTATTGGTGTCAAAAGCCTACGGGCTATGTATGTATGTTTCTCTTCATGCTTTGTAATTTCATTTGAAATGAAATAGTTTAAAGATGCAAAAGATGATTCTTATTTATGTTTTGAAAAGAAATTTTTTAATCAAGATGGTATTGTTCTTACTTTTATGTATGAATTGTAAAGTTTTAAATTTATCGTACAAGTGTGTTCGTTACTTGTGGTATCAGAGCCAGGTTCAACTTGACTTAAGGCTATCTTAATTCTACGTGTAGGTTGGTCTATCGGGGTAGTCCGTACCCTAGACTTCCTACAACATTTTACTACTGGAATGATGAATCTATTAAACAAGATACTACAACTGACGCCCTAATTCAGGATATATTCATCCTAGGGATACAATAACTTGATTAAGTTGTTTGTATTAAGTTGTAGAGTATATCTTGCAAATATTCTTGACTCAACCCTAGTAACTATTATTTAAACACAAGCATATGCTCATTATATAGAGCCATTTAAACACAATGCAGATTGCTTTCCATTAACTAATGTAAAATGTACACCACTGACAACAAAAGCCATGACAAGACTATATTCATGATAATGGTTAAGAAACTACTATTCTTTTTAGTTCAATCTTAAGACAATCAAACTCATTTCTTTCCAGCCATGACTATAATTCAGAGACTTATCAGATTAATATGTAAAGTAAGAGTTTAGCATGCCTGATTTAGCTTTCCACAAGTTTGGAAGATAGCTCCTTCACTGGCCTTTACTCAGATCACTTTCAGCTTGGATTCTTGAAACCAAATACTCAACACAGTAAAAGGCAATTCCTGATTACTCCTCTTCTATTCAAAGATTACCAGCAATTTCAACTTCTGCTCTCTTGTTCAGAGAATACTTCACATTAACAAAATAACTTAGCAATTTCTCTACTATGGCGAATTCACTTTTTAGCTATAAAATACTCAAGAAACTTGACTGTAAATTCGTGTGAGTAAGAATGCCAAACGCAGGTATATATATAGGTTAATTTTAAAACTGATTTCCACCTTCTATGGCGCCAGAACTGCCAGCAGGTTGAAGAATGTTTCAAACTAAAAACGTGTATCCATTTGGTGAGGGTTTCGACCTCCATGTTTGACAGCAAGAAGTTTATTTCATTTCGAATTTGTTTCAGACTGTTAAAAACGTGACAACTCTCAATCTGGCGCGTTTTTACAGTTAGGTTAAATGCCAAGTTTCCATTTCAGACTTTTTCCTTGCTCAAATGGCGTCCACATTTCATTCTTTTTGCAAAGCAAGAAATATCTCATCTATTTTCTGACGCCTGGCCCTAGTCGCGCGATTTCTCTGCGCGTTTTTCATTTTCCTTCAGCATTTTCGCGTTTTTTCTTCTTTATTTCGCTTTGGTAAATCTTCAATATTTTAATAAAGTTTTCAAAGTAAAAATGACGCATTTGTTCAAGCTCAAATTTGAAGTTTAACATTTCAACGAATACATTTGAGAAATCCGCGTTTTTAAAGAAATTCGCGATTTTAAGAAATCCGCGATTTTTATGCTCTTCCCAGATTTGCATTCGCATTTTATAAAAGTGTTTTAAAATGTTTAATTTTCATTTCATTTGATTTTGTCAAATCTTTTATTTAAATATATTTTGTATATTCTATTAAAATACTTATATAATATAGTTTATGTATAATTATTTAAATTATCAATTTAAATAATATTATATACATTTTAAACTATATTATATTAATATTTTAATATAATATTAAATATATTGAAATACTTAACTTTATACTAATACATATATATTCATTTACATTATACGTAAAACATGTAAATTTATATATATGTATTCGTATAATTTCAGAGGGAAGATATCATTACAATATATAATTCATTTATCTCGTTAGCCGTGGGTATGTATATTTGTATATATATCAGTATATATACTACATGTATAAGTATCCATAAATACATTTATATCGACACATACGTATGGCATATCCATCTGCTTTATACGTTTGTATCGACATGAATGTACTTATGGGTACTTGTACATATCGTATTCGTATGTACTAATACACATATCCACCTCTAACCAGAACTTATCATTTATAAGGTTATACTGGCAAGCATCACTTGTTTACATATTCAGAAGAAGACACGACTCCTAATGATACTAGTCAAACCTACGGATGACTTACCTTTAACCAGAACAATGACTTAGCTTACACAGTTCTAAGGTTTGTGTGTGTATGTCCAGTTGGTATCCATTACTGTTTACCCGACCAAGTTCTTCCCCGAGTGATATCTCTCCTCTGTCTCGAGGTACGAACCTGTTCCCTGCAAATCATGACATGGTAACGGAAGTTATTTGCTCAAGACCAAAGTAATATACATTAAGCATCGTAGAAAGTTAGAACAACATTATTTCATAACTCAATATGCTAATTTCATTCAAGATTTACATCAATAGAAGCATCAGATAAAGAGACAATCATTTAGGATACATCCAATTGATCACAAGAACAATTCAATTTATTCAACAGAAAGATTCAACATTTACAATGTACATCCTATGAATAGTAGCTATACAATCGGGGTGTAACAAATGACTTCCATTGATGACCTCGGAGCTTTAGACATGCTTCTGAAAAGCAGAATAGACCCAGTAGGGTAAAACTGACTATTTTGAGATTCTGACTGCACCAGCCTGATATGGATGTATTTTGAGCCAATCAAAATCAGTTCGGACCCTGTCGGACCAACTTTCTATTTTTAGAAAATTTTGCCAGTATCCGTTTCAAAAGAAACCCAAAAAAACCCAGAAAACGTTACTATTTCGAGAAAATTTCTAAAAATAGCAGTTTTCCTAAATTTTAGGGATGAAAAATTGAGATCTGGGTTTTGTAGGTTAAGCTGCTCTCAGTAGACCCAGATCGTCAGATTTTCAAAATTTAGCGTTTTAACCCCTCATGCAAGACATGCACACCCAAATTTTGACCTTTTTGACTGATTTGACAAGACTTTTACTCATTTCTTCAAAATGTCTAAGTGTAACAAAAATTTTAATTTTGGGGTACAACACAAATGAAAGGCGGACTTAGTAGGATAATATTCAAAGATTGTTATGCCGCAATATTCAAAGATGGTTCATATTGCCGTCCCCTATAGCCTATCGAAGGTGATTATTTCAATGGACAAAGGAATACGTTGCAAGAATAAAGATTTCAATCGACTCCAGGAAATATCAAGAGAGCTGATTATTTAATATCAAACAATGATCTATAAGCCATCGATATCAAAAGGAGGGGTCCCAACAATATTAAGGAGATTCGTGGTTCATGAATGTATATTGAAGAGTTAGGAGATTTAAGTAGTTCGGGAGCTGCTTGGAGAATAAGAGAAAATAAAATTTATTAAGCCGCCTCTTCTTTGTGATACTTTGACTTCTCAATATGGAATGGTGGCTATATAAGTCGAGGTGGTCGGATGAATCTTAGTGCTGGCAGTGAATATTTGAAGGAAGTATGATTCAGAGTGGTACGTATTAAATTTGCAGATTGATAAACATTGAAATATGCATCGAACCCTTCTCAGGGAGTACCACCAACAAAGGGAAAGCTGAAGATAGGGAATGAATCATAAGTATCCCCAAAAAAAAGGAGGCGGGAAGTAAATTCGTCAGCATCTGTTAGTATTAACTTGGATACGATCCCTCCAAAAATTAGATAGACAAGGAAGCTGAGTGTCTTGATCACAGGTCGGGAGTATATTGTCATTGTACATTTAATTTTGATGATCATAGAAAAAAATCTGTTGTTGCTCTGTTGTTCATTGAGTGTGTGTCTGCAGTTACTTATTGAGATTGGTCAATTACAAAGTTCTATAATAAATTGAAAATTGGAAATGACTTCCCTTGAGTTTATGTACTGAGAAATTTATTGATGGAATGAATGGTTCAACTTGGAAAGTCATAGTTGATAATTTATAATAGTGGGCCAAGTGTTTGACGAAATGCCTGAGCTGCTTAATGATTGAAAATCGAAAAAATTATATACCAATCTAGGGTGTTCATTACAGGAATGCACCAATGGTCTTCTTTACAACTTCAAAGGCATAATCTCGATTTCTAATCATGTGTAAATATTTTGATTCCATAGTCTCCAAAAAATCTTTAACAAGTTGCAACTTAGGGAGAGTGACTCCAGCCCTAACTCCTTGTCTCTCTTCAATCTGAGCCTTCCATAAGAGTTCTTCAATCAAACTATGTGTGCGGTCAAACTTGGATAGAGCTTGCACTTCATCTTCAACGGATACCATGAATTGACCTTCCCACTCATAAGTATGCAAAGATGGTGAACTGCTGATAGGCTGCTTTTCAAAATCAGAACTTTGTTTCTTGTCTTCACTACCCTCATAGCTGCTCCAAAACTCTTGTCTTTCACCACTAACTGGCTGCAAATGCTCAATATCATGGAGAGGATCAGACTCTACAAATTCTTTGAGCCTTTGCTTACAATCAGCTTCATGAATTGGTAAATCAGATTTGTGTTTGAGAACCTCTTTAAACTTTTCATCATCAAGAGCCATATGGTCTCCTAGCTCTACTTCCTCGTCACTATCTCCTTGATCAAAGGTTAAGGCAGCCCCCAACTCGATCAATGAGTCATTATTGATCGTTGTTCTGAAAGTTTCGGTAGCAACATACTCCTCCTTAGTGGCTGCAACCATCTCAAAGGGGTCATTATGGAGCTTTGTCAAGCAAGCTTCTTCATCAAAGACATCTTCTCCTCCAATGGCCATCATATAGTTTGCATTGTAATCTGAATTTTGAACATCATTAGGATCAAAGGGAAATTCATCCTACACAGGTTCCTTGTCATCCGTAGGTGCTTCACACCTGGATCCCAAATGCTAAGGGGCTGATTGTTTTGATCAAAAGAAAAGTGCTCATTGTACCCCTCTTGGGGTGTTGACTTTTTGAATAAGTCACCTCCCAACTCACTAAAACTGATGTCTTCATAAGTATCTCTTTCCAAGGGCTTAGTTTGATAATCAAACCCAAGACCACTCATGTCACCAACACTGTAATGAAGTAAAGATTCATCAATGCTAGTTGTTTGGAAAACTCTATCATTTTTGCCTTCAATGAGCCCATCATGAGTAGGTATATTACTGATCTTATCATTAATAGTCGCATGCATACCAAAGAGGTCTTCTTGGTTACTTGTCATAAATTCTTCATGTGAAAACTCTTGGGAAGTTGGGTCAGCAACAAGTGGAGATTTATCCATCACGAAAAGTTTAACGTGATTAGGTACGAACACATCCGAATCATCATAAACATCATCACTATGTAAGTGGTCATAAGTTGATTCCATGACACCACCAAAATTACCCTCAACATGCTCTTCGTTGGTGAACTCATCACACACAGTAGCTCTACTAAAATCTTCTATGAAGTCATGAGTATTAGAACCATCACAGGGTGAATCCGAATTAGGATTCAAGACTGCTGTTTTGTTCTTTTTGCCAAACTGATCTTCATCATTACCAATCACATGCAAGTCTAAGGGATTGTTTTGCGGCTCTTCCACACACTCTTCGTATGTCAAGGTTTCTCCTTCAAACTCACGGTCATTTTGATGTGACATGTGCACCTTGCTTGTGCCATCTTCAAAACTAGTTGACTGATTTTTCTCTCCTACGTGCTTACTTGTGGGCTGCAAACCACAAACAAGCACTTCTTCTATCTTTGGCCCTTATTCAACAGCAAGTTTTGATTCTTCTTCCATCGTTCTTCTGATGTACTGGACCACACCTAGTTTTCCAAGTTTCAGAATCACAACACACTTCAAGGAGTCAAAAGAAACAGTGTTCTTAAACCCATCTGTCATGCCTTGATACTCCTCAAATATTTGAGAAACCTCTTGCTCATACTGCCTCTTGGTTTGTTCTGCAACTCTACTGAAATCCATTGTGATATCTATGAATTTTACTGTTCTCCCAACAAGATGGTAGGAACTTTGGCTCTAATACCATTGAAATATCCCCCTTAGTTTTTTCCCAAATTTTAGCACAAGAATTTCACTCGTTAACGTTAGCTTAAAGAAAGATAAGTAAACTGGAATGCAACCCTTCACTTTCTGGTCACCCAGATCCCAGTGAGCGCAAGGTGAGAGCATATGGTGCAAGGGGATTGTTAGATACAATCTGAAAAATGCTGGAAGTACAATGTTGATGGTGGCTAGCCGACCACATTGGAAATGTAAATGCTAGGAAGCAAGCCGACCTCTTCCACTTTTTAGCGGACTACAAAAGGTAAAGAAAGTAAATGCTTAGGCGGTAAACCGACCTCCTCCACTTTCTAGCGAGCTACAAAAATGTAAAGAAACTCGACCACTTATTCAACAGGAGTGGAATACAAATACTGAAATGAAAGACAACTCGACCACTTATTCAGCGGGAGTGGAAATACAAAATGCTAAAATAGAAGGCTGAACAGTAGTACTGAATCAGCGTTACAATAACATGTTCAAATGCATTAGAAAGGAGGTAAACATATCAAATGATAGCTAGAATGTTAGCCAA
Source organism: Sequoia sempervirens (assembly GCA_007258455.2). Taxonomy (NCBI): domain Eukaryota; kingdom Viridiplantae; phylum Streptophyta; class Pinopsida; order Cupressales; family Cupressaceae; genus Sequoia; species Sequoia sempervirens. Next base: position 190,772,721 of record VDFB02281492.1, read on the forward strand.
TAATCTCCAATGCAAATACAAGGAACTCTAATGTGAAAATATGATGAAAAAGAGGAAATACCAGGTCTGATATAGAAATGGCAGCAATCAGAAATTTAGACCAGCAATGCCCCAAAATATTCATAACTTGCTCCAAACTCCTCTGATTGACCTCAAACTAAAAGCATTAGGTGCCAATACGCTAGGTGTCCAAGTCCCAATAGAAAAACCAAACCAATCAGCCCTTATTATTTTAGCATGCATCCCAAGGCACAAACAGCAAACGACATAAACTCCTTGAGAAGGGTGACCTCAAGAAAAAATCAACCACTCCTAAAATCACCAAAACAAGAGCATAGGGGCGCCTAGGTACTAGGATTCCAATGAGTCATTACCCATAAAAATTGCTCCACTCCTCAAAAAGATGTATGTAAAAACATGCTACATCCATACTCAAACTAGCAACATGAAAACTGATAAAAGCTCTCCAAAAGATATCAAATACTAAAAACAAGAAGTTACCCAACCAAGATCATAAGACATCATATGAAGCCATCTCCAATACACTCTATTTGCAACCTCTGAATGAAGAAGCAGTCTCAAACCAGCTAGGTACTATCTCTCAAGTACAAAATTGATGTAGGCTAGGAGGTATGCGTTCCTCGAAGCAAGGGTTCTGAAATAATTTCAACAACACTTTGTTATAATAAGTAATGGATGAGAAGTGAGAGAGAAAAGCCTTGTATTTAAACTTCGCAAACTTAGAATTTTGAATCTCCTTTTCCCTCCAAAAGGAATGCCCAAATGAGGAGAGCAACATTCACTTTCATTTGCATTTTGACTTCATTTGACTTGGGCGCCTAAAATGAGTAAAGTCATATAACTTTATAAAATGCAAATATCTCACTAAGTTAGGCGTCCATTTTTTCCTTTAGCAAATATCAAACTTAAAACATTATAAACTCCAAATAAGGCGTCCAAATATGAAAATCACTTAAGTCATAACTTGCTAAAACAGGCTCCAAGAATGCTGGAGATCAAACTACCAATACTGCCTTGCCAAAAATAGGCACTGCCCTGAATTGCTGCTAAGAATAGCACCAAAAATAGCACTTACTAAAAATAACATACTGCTAAAAATAGTAACTCCAAACTCAGTTAGAGCACAAACCGGGCAGTCGTTGCAACTTCCTAAAAATAGCAAGTTTGGAAAAGTCACCTAATGCAGATGCATGTTACACCATTCTAAAGCCCTTTGAAAACCCAGAAAGACCCAGAAACCCTTCTGCCAAACTTTTGCATGCAACTCCTGAAAACTCAAAAGGAAACCTCTTAGAAAATAGGAAACCCTAATTCTGCCTCTAACTAGCCTACGGGCCTTCGGAAACAGGCTAACGATCACTGGAAAGCGTAGTGCTAAAAATGGGGACATTACATAGGACTTGCACCTCTTTCTTTTCTGTTACTAGTTGTTTCTTCAGTTCTTGCAACTTTTCAAGTCTTTGCTCAACTTCTACAAAATGACTTCTCTATGCCTTATCTTGGCTGCACACTCCAATGTCTTCACATAGAAATGTCTTTGAAGTATCTTGGTAGATGGGAAGAAAATTGTTTGTAGGTGCAAAATGATCCTGAAGATTTATTGAGATACCTTTTCCTTTGTGTGAGTGATCTTAATGCCTTGGCAGATGGAATTTTGATGCTACAAATTTCTCTTCAACTAATGCTTCAAGAATAGGTGTTGTTGCAATTTAATATGCTCCATTAAAGTTGATCATTCCAAGAAAATTCTGAATCATTAGACTTTGACTCTCTTTCATAGAAGATTGCACTACTTGTGAATTCACTACTTCACAAGCATCATATGTTTGACCACTAGCTAACTTCTTCAAATTATCCTCCTTCATATTCTTGTGAGTTCCAATGAAATCAAATGCATTGTGAACTCGTTGAGTAATTGAAATGATGGAACTGTGAACAAGTAATGAACTAACCGAATTCTTCTTCAAATTTGAGATTCAAGTGTCTTAAACCATAGTTTGAAGACTCTCCAAGTACTTTGCAATACTCTCCAAACTCTCGAGTCTTTGAGTTGGCCGAGCTGAGTCAACCAGACTCTTGCTCCAAGTTTGGTTGAGCCTAAGACTCGAGAATCTTGGAGAGTACTCGGCCGAGTCCTACTCCAAGACTCTCAAGTCTTAGGCTCGAACTCCCAAGTCTTGAGCTCAGACTCTTCTAGGGCCTGAACATAATAGACATAGTGGCCGAAATTTCAAATTTTGAGAGTTTGAGGACCATATGACATTTAATGTTTGAATTATGACAAATTGATAGTCAAATTAGACTTTTATATTCTCTAAAGGCGTTTATTTCTTTTTTGTGCAATTATGATGTTTTTTTTGTTGAGTCCATGCCATGCTGAATTTTTTCTCGAGTCCGCGCCGAGTCCCAAGTCCAAGTAAAAAAATTGGGCTGCCGAGTCGAGTCTAAGTCCGGGTCCTAAAACTGTTTCAATCAATCACTTGGATCCCATATTCTTATTTGAAGAGAACCTTGAGTGAAAAGATCTGTATGTCCCTTGCTGTAATGTCCCCAATTTAGCCCTACACTCTTCGTTTGGATTTAGCCTATTTCTGGAAACTCATAGGCTAAAGCTGAAATGAAAATTAGGGTTTCCACTTTCAGAGGAGGTTTTGAGGTCTTGCATGCGAGAGTTTCTAACGCATGTCTGGTGAAGCTTTCTGGGTTTTTGGAGAGCTTCGCAATGAGGTTACATGCATGACAGGATATTGACTTGCGTTGCTTTTTGGAGGCTTGCATGTTGGAGTTTTCCAGTTTGGCTTCTGGATTCCTTCTGGGTTTTCAGAGAGCTTCGCGATGGTGTGACATGCAACTGAATCAAATGACTTTTCCGGACTTACTATTTTTAGTAAGTTGCGACGGCTACTCAAAATGTGGAGAAAATGAGTTTGGAACAACTTACTATTTTTAGCAGTATGCTATTTTTAGTAAGTACTATTTCTGGCAGTGCTATTTTTAGCAGCAGTTAGTGTGCACAGCTTGAGAATTTGAGGGTTATTTGTTTGAAAAATGTTTTAAGTGAAAAATATTTGGCTAAGGCATGGAGGACGATTTGGAGAGATAAGTGATTTTTATAATGTTTATTAATTAAACATTTTGGAGGCCTTATTTGATGAATTAATATTTAAGTGAAATATGTGCTAAGGCAAAAGGGGACGCCTAGCTTGGAGACATTTGAGTTTAATTAAATATTTCACTTAAATCTTTTAGTGAAATATTTGCAAGTTATATATTTGCATTTTATTAAATTATATTTCCACATATGGGTTGGAAATGAAATGCAAATGAAATTTGGAGAAAAGGTGAAAAGTGAATTTCATTTAGGCACCCTAATTGGAGGGAAAAGAAGATTTGAATTTGGAGACATAAAAGTTATAAATAAGAGACTTGGCCTTCAATTGGATTATCTATTGTTGCTTATCATATTGTTATGCTGCTGAAATACTTTCAGAGCTTGCTTCGAGGAATGCATACCTCCTAGTTCTTTCTCTTGGTTTCGTGCTTGAAAGATAGCACCTAGCTGAGTTTTCAGAGACTGCTTCTCATCCAGACTAGCAGACAGAGCATCAAGGTTGAAGATTTTAGAGATTTGTCAGTTTTGCATTTGCTGGTTAGGGTTTTGCTGAAATAGAAATCTGCTCATAAGTCCATGCACGATTTTTTGGTGGTTCTGGGTATTGGCCCTATGCTTTAGTCTACCTTGGGCGCCTCTCCTTGCAAGTTTTCAAATTTTTTGGAGGTGTCTCGGATTTTATCTTGCTAGTAGAACATTTCTGGAGGTTGTACCTTCTTTGAGGTTGCATTGGAAAGCGTGCATAAATAAATCACTACTATTTGGAGGAGTTTCTTGGCTTGGTCTTGGTCGCTCAACTCCTAGCTCTCATTTGCATTCAGTTCCACATCATTCGGAGGTGTTTTGACGAAGTTATGAGCATTTTGGTGATTCTAGGGCTTGTTAGTACGAATTTTCTAATTGCTGCAATTTTATATCAAACCTGATATTTTAGTCCCTTTTGCTATATTTCATATGTTGGATAGCTTGTGCTTGTTTGGAGTTCATTTCCTAACATTTTGGAGATCATTGGTTATCTATATCTCATTGTATTTGGAGATTGTTCATCATATTGTAACGCTGAATCAGTAGTACTGATCAACTCTTTTACTTTCTGCATTTTACATTTTGTATCCCCACTTTAGTGGAAGAGGATGGCTTTGCCACCTAGTTTACTTTCAGTTTAATCACTTTCATTCCCACGGTTGTGGATGCGACTAGCCCTTGCTCAGTCTACATTGTATTTGCTTTCTGTTTCTCCGCCATATGATAGCGCCTTTCCCACTTTGGGGTTAGGAATGCACATGCTTGGTGTTGAGATTATTTTACTTGAATAGCATCATTGTTAATAGAATCTCCGCCATATGGTAGCGCCTTTCCCACCTCGGGTTAGGAGTGCACATGCTTGGCGTTGAGTTTACTTTCCAGTACTGCATTCTTTACTAGTTATACTCCGCCATATGGTAGCTTCTTACCCAGCTTGGGTTGGAAAGCACATTCTTGGCGTTGAGGCTCTTTCCTTCAGTTGCTGGTTTGATTTGAGCTAACCCTAACGGGTACTTTGGTATTGTTGAGATCATCTCAAAGTTTGAAAAAATTGGTTCGGCTCATTACACTTGCCACATGTTGTGTTCATCACCTTCTCTCCATTCTTATGATTCTTTCCCTGATAACAAAAATCTTGCGATGATACCAAAATTTTGCTAGAATCAATACTTTCATGTTGTGAACTACAATGTGAAAAGACAATAAGATATCATTTTTTAAAGAAGATCTATGCCTTCCACTCTCATGGCTGATTCTTCCATGATTTGCTTCCTCTCACTTTCTTGCAGCTTTGATTGCTCTTCTTTCTTATGGTCCATCACAATTTCTAGTTCCACCATCTTCTCTTTTGGCTCTTTATCATAATTCTTTGACTTTTTTCTGACATCAACTCATCTTTGCTTCAACATTTGTGGCTTGGCTCCCAATTTTTTTTTCATGAGAAGCAAAGATTCTCTCTTCTAAGTTCATTTCTATTGTCATCTTTCTCTTGCAATAGGAGATTTCTTCTTTTGTTGATCAGGAGGTAGTTCTTAGAAAGGAGCTTGGCCCAAGTCATTGAAGATTGTAGCTCTGGCCTTTCTTGTTCATTCAAGAACATTTTCATGGGTTCTTTCTTCACAACAACTTCTCGTGATTCTTTTGGTTTTTTCTCGGTAAATTCTTGAGGCTTAGGTTTTGACTTGTCCATCTTCATTTTTCTTCTATTTTTGTTTTCTTGGCATATTTCCAAGTGTTCTTCAAAGGTGGTGACAAATTTAAACTTTTTATCATATTCACGAAAGACAAGTAGTTTGCATCATCTCTATCACACTGCTCGTTTAACCATGCCTCTTGACTAGGATCTTTCTTTTGTGTGCCTCTATATAAATTTAGAGCTTTTAAACTAATAGAAAATTGCTCCACTAACTGATCCTTAAACCTTGGGCTTTTCTTGCATATTTCATCTTTTTGTAAGAACCTCATCTGAAAAAGATCTGAAGTGGGGTCAATCAAAGATTGATTATTTACTGATGACCTTCCTTCTTTTGCTCTTGTCACTTTGTTTCATTGGAAAAATGAAACGATTCATTTCTTTATTCATATTTTGCAAAGTTTGTAGCATTTCTGACATAGATTTATGAAATGTCTCTTTTTTTGTCTAACATTATGGCATGCATGTGATGTAATTTGCATCAATAAGTTACTTTCCTTGTAGGTTGGTAAGAGCATAGCTCTGATACCACTGTATTGTCTTGAACTAACGTTTTTTCCGTTTTTTACAATTTCATAATGGACACTGCATGAGCCTTAACACCTTCTGATCACCGAGATCTTGATGTGGGCGAGGTTAGAGCATATGATGAAAGGGTTGGAATTGATATTATAGTAAAATACTTGTGGGTGGAAAGCCGCACAACTCAATATTATATCCTTTACAAACCTTGGAAGTAATAAAACACTTATTTTGGCAGGAAGCTTTCCGGATTACAACTGACAATTGAAAGTAACTAAAACTAGTTTTGGTGGCAAAGCTTCTAGAACAAATTATAAATATTGAATTTGGCTGAGAACTGCATAGATTAACATTAGTAATATTAATGCTGGGAAGTAAATGATTTTCTAATGTCGTGGTAGCATAGCTATTTAGATTAATAATACCAAAATCATTAATAGTTCTTTTGTCATTTTTGGTGGTAAACCGCATAGAAAATTGCAATTAAAATATTATTTCAATGATCCGGATATTGAAGCGCAACTATAGAAACATCATTGAAATAATTACCAGAAATTAGCAATATCATGGAGATCTAGTATTAGAGACTAGAATTAAAAAATCTGTTGCATTTTCCAACTTGTACATTTGCAATTTTTCCAAAATCTCTTTGCACCATCATGCACAGTTTGACAGACTCTTCATTCCCATAAGTTTCATTGAATTCCAATAAACCCAACGGTTTGGTCAGAAAGTGTGTTTTGTGGAGCTTTTGGAACTCTTGTACACTTTTGCCATTTGGTAGAAAAAATGCACTTCATGCACCTAAAAATACTAGTTTTACTTCTTTTCTCATTTACCTTCATATTTTGGCATGCCATTGGAGCATTTTTTGTCACTTTGAGTTTGGGTGAATTTTTCCAAAATCTGATTTGAGTATATTGAACTTCTATCCAAAAACACATCTCACAAGCAAACTTTCATCAAAATCTGAAAAAGTTGGCTTTCTGGCTTTTGGTGCTCTCGGTGGAGATTTTGTATGCATTCTATTCTTCAAACTGAAATTTCATCAATCTCCATTTTATTTTGTTTTTGCATTTTAATGATAATGGAGAGATTTAGGGGTATTTATTCAACTCCAAACATATCTTGGTCGTATAAATGACTTGAATGGCATCTACAATGACCAAACAGGGTAGTGACTAGGTGGAACAGGTTTGTTTTGGTAGGGGTACACCAAACTATAAATAATTCTCTCCCTATGTGATCATTTGCTCAGATTTATGGCAAGTAAGATGAGGAAATTGTAGGATAAATAGTGTAGGATTAAAGTGGAGTTGTGATAAGATTGATGATGGGAAAGGGGGCTCACAATTTGGACGTTAGGGACAGGATATAGGTTCTTATGGCAGTGATGCTGAACAAAGGATTGGTAATCAGAGGGGGTCTGAGATTGGGTCTCCTTTGTTTGCTGATGGGGTTAAAGGGAGTGGTGATGGTGGCGATATTGTTTATCAAGCCTTATTGCTGCAGAAAACATGATGGATGGGAGACACCAGGTGCTTGAGGAGGCTGGCCATTTGGAGATTTCATGCTATAGTGGAGTCCTTCCACACTTCATACACAAGATGATTTGAGCAGGGCCAAAGAAATGATTGATGTTGTGATTCACATAATGGCTAGCATTGGTGAGAGCCACCCTAGACACCAGATCAACAAAGAGCTGGTGCAAACGGCCCATGGGGTAGCTTCACAAGGCCCTGGGTTTAGAAATGATAGCAATGTTGCAGTACTGCCACCGTGGAAGGAGTTGGTTTAGAGCCTTATATTTGATTTAACTCTTTTATTGCTCTGGATTCTGGAATAGAAAACTTGATAGTGCTATCTTTACATGTATAATAGATTCCTATTCGAAGCATTAAGACTAGTTAGTATACTTTTGCATTTTGTTATGACACAAAGTCTTAAAACATTTTAATATTTTGATGTCTGTTTGGACTTTTATACCCTCTGTAAACTTCTTCAATATTTAAAAATAAAAATTCCATTATTGTGGATGAATCTTCCTCAATTCTTTCCAGTTTTATCTATATTTGGTTTCTCGATGTATTGGGCAGATGGATTGTCAATACTGACATTTTACTCTTGGCTGGACTTGTTAAAAAAGATGAATCTTCATATGAGCATTGTGCTTATAAGTTGCTGAGTGGTTTTTTATCCAACTCTATTTATTTCTCAAACTTAATTTCTATTCCTGATCGTATTAGGAAAGGGCATCAGGAAATACTTCTTCATTCTATTTTATATATCAAATTCTTCCTTTTACAAACTGAACTTTGCATTTGATCTACAAACAAGATTTCAAGTTTGCTTGTCATGAAAATATGCCCTAGTATTTACCTTTCTTTCTTTGATTGTATTAATGGAATGGATGCATTTAGAACTTGAATGCAGTTACAGGTATGTTCAGTAAAAAAATGAAGAAGGTTCACAGTGATCCTATTCTCCATGCGCAAAGAGTAGAAGCTATGAAGGTATTTCTGAACCTTCTCTTTGTGCTTCATTTGAACAAAAAAATGATATGCAAATATTTAGTGTTATCTTTTAGTGTTACTGGGTTGTGAACCTTATGGGCCAGTTTACTCATTGGAATATTTACTGCTAAATAAATATCAAATACAGAAGTTGGTACCTATATCTGATTAAGCTGCATATGCTTTGTTTCTTTCCTTTATTTTAAAAAATATTCGGAAACAAGATTTCTATATTTATAATAACCAACATGAAATGCATCTTCAGAGAGCAAAGAGGACACCTGCAGCAAGGCAACATGCGTCTAAAATGATGAAATCCTTCTTCAGTAATCCAGAAAACCGACTCAAGCGTAGCCTTTCTATGAAAGGTGTGAGTAGTCAGGAAAGGTTAACTTTAAAAAATAGTAAGAGAAGTGATAAAAAAGGAAGCCTATTTCTAATTTTCTGATAATATGTTTTTGTACAGTTTTTAGAGCACTTGACCTATCTTTTAGACATGCTTTTATTCTTTTCTCTTAAGGACTGATGGAAACTTACCACTTAGTTTTCAAACCAAAAATATTTATGTAAATACATCTAATGAGTGAACATTTGAAGTTTTTTCACAGGAAAACACTGCATTAAAATCTTTATCAAAAAGCTAAATAAGAGGAAGTCTGTGATGCATAATATTCAATCAAATGATGACTTAGATTGGACATTCAAGTTTTCTGTGAATACATTATGCCAAATACAGTCTCCAACATAAGGAAACACCCAAGAAGAATGGAAATACTCTGATAACTATCTTTGCAATTGCCTGTGCTTCATAGAAACATAATGCAATTATTCAAAGTCACCATCAGTTTTGGCATCAGAACATGCAAAACCTCTAGTTGAGACTTGTGGCACCACAGTAGGCTGACTTCCAAAATGGGCAGTCTATTCATGTTAAAAATCTTTGTAGCCGGGTTCGCTAGGAACCAGCAACAAACTCAGATCCATTTGGGCTTGATCTGATCCAAGTCTTGGTTCAACCCTGCAGGCATGGGGTGGACCTTGGGCAAACATAGCAAGTTAAAAAAAAAAAATCATTTTAAAGAAGGCAATTGTTTTTGAAAACCCTGACTAACCCTATTAAGTGACTTATAAGTCACTAACGACACAAAAATTAAAAAGCACAAGAATAAATACATTCCTACTTCCCACTCCTCACTCACTGAAAGCCTCTATTTCTATTCATTGCTCGTGGATACAAGTTTTCTTTGTGTTCAAACATTCTACTTCTCAAGGAGTGTTAGGTGCTAGGAAGATCAAGAAGCTCGCATCAAAGAGAATCTTTATTCAAAGTTAGGGTTTTTATAGGTTTTGTAATTTTCTCAAATTCTTTCCAAGCTGCACAAGAGCCTTTTTTGGAAAGAAATATTTATTATTGTTTCTTATTTTCTTGCTTTTTTTTCTAAAACAATGGTAGACCATAGACAATTATTGCATTTATTTATTTTTATTTTCCTTGATATTTGTTTATTTTAAAATGTGTAAATATAGATATAGTCAAGAATGGCTGGGAGTTCTTCCTTTGTAAGCCTAGGGTTGGCTGGTGCTTTCAAAATTGGCTAGCTTCACTGTTTTGAAACATGTGATGATGATTGAGCAACTTGCTTCAGGCTCGGGTTATCTTTGACCTTTTAACAAGTGCTAGAACGAGTATAGGAGCTCCTATAGTCGAGTGTAAGTCCACTTGTGTGTGACTGCTATCCAAGGAGTCAAAGATTGTGGTGAGCTACCAAAGGGACAAATTCTTGCTTATATCAAAGAGTAAGAGGAAATAGATAGGACAACCAAGAAATGGAGATCAAAATCTTATCCTTGGCCAAGGAAGGACCCCACATGACACCTATAGGGTCATCCTTGATTACTTTGACAGTGGCTTCTAGGAATCTATTTCTTGCGACACCATCTTTAGGAGAAGATGGTAACCTCTTTTTTTCATGCTAAAAGATTCAAGGATGCAAACTCATTAGAGAGGGCATTTTATGATAAGGTGAGGAAAATGTTGATGAACTTATTCTGCATTGTATTCATGCCAAAGGGCTTCTTATCAACCTCTAAATTACCATATTTTATGGTTAAGGGAATAAATGATACACCTTAAAGTTATACATTTCCTAGCTATGAAAAGGTGTGCACCCCATTATTTGCAAAGAAATAAAATTTTGTAGACATTTCATTGCATCTCCTTAGGGATTCATGGGTCAAAACAAGGCCTTGTATTCATTGTTTTTGATGTATTGAAACATTGCAAAAACAGGCCTCTCATTAAGGTCATTCTATTGTGCTTAAAGGGGCAATGTTTTATATGGCAGTTTATTGTGAAGAGCAAGTGAAGGATGTAAATTTCATCTGTAATATTCTTGTAGAATCCATTGAGGTGGTGTGTCCTCAAAACATTGTTGCAAAGCTATGAGGTTGTTACTTGAAGTGAGATACAAGTACGCATTTTAGACATTGTGTGTAGTCCACTTACTCAATTTGATAATGCAAAAGCTTGGCACATAGATTAAGTGGATAAAACAATTCTACACTAAGGCTATTAAGATTCAAATGATTGTAACTGATCATCAAATGTTCCATCTTTAGGTTTTTCTCAAAGTTGGAGCTGTTAAATGTAAGTTTATGAAATTTCAATATTTAATTTTTTTATTTACTTCAATTTAAAAATAAATAAATAAATTTTGATTGTTTAAGTATGGGATTAGGGCCCATTCCCTTTTATAATATTCAAGTTTAAACAAAAAAGTAAAACTTCAGACCTATAAATTGGGGAGTAGAAGACAAGAGACTATCAAAAACCAAACAAAGATTGAATAGAGAAAGGTAAACATCTCTAAGAAATCACCCAAAGCCTTGGTGTCCAGTCATAGTTAGAGAACTTTGAAACTCTTGCTAGAGTCGTATTACCTCATGAATGCTAGTTTACTTCGTGGTGCTTCTAGTGATGAGAGCATCCATGGTCCATTGTGTACTATCATCAATTGAGTCTCAAGCTTCCATATGCAATTTTTAAGTTTTTGTTTTCCTTCCTTTCTACTTGAATTCTGGCCTACAATTTGGTTTGGTAATTGTGCTTATAGTCTTGGATATGGTTGTTTTATTGGGGATGTAAACTAGTCCATCTTCATTCTCTAGAAAGTCCAACACATCTAATTCCTGCTCTTCTGAGAGTGCTCAAAGAAAAGAATACTCGTCCTCTAAAATATGCTTCATATAGTGCTAAAAAATTTCTTCATCCTTTGATACTTACTCAGTGATGGTGTTAGCCTCAATAGAAAGAGTTTGCCTAGGAGCAGATGATCTAGAAGCAATTGCATTGTATAAATCATAGAAGGCTCAGGTTGAGACAAAACATTAGAAGGCTTGGGCATAGAACCGAGACTATTGTCCATATCTTGAAACTACAAGATGGGAGCTGGAGATTGCTCAACAAAAATCTTGCAGCTATGCCAAATATAATCTTTATCTTGATGCTTGCGTTCCATTTTTTGAGGCTACTAGATTGAAAACTTAGAGCAAGTTAGGAAGAACAACCCAAAATTGTATGCCCAATCATGTTAAAAATGGAGCATCTCTCAAGCAAACTTTCATAATTTAAATACTAAGTCCAAATGCCTTGTGAGGAATGAATTCTAACATTGTGGGTAACTAATTTGGTTATGTCAATCAAAGTGCATACCCTTACAAACTTGCAATTTGTACCCACCATCTTTGCATCCATCTTCACAAACTTGCTCACTAATTTAATTATATTTTGAATAAGTCTAGAGTCTCTCATTACTAGAGAGAGATTGGACAAGTGCAAAATTTTGAAGATGATCCATTTGCTAGATTGAAAAAAGGGGCTCATAGAGCCATAGATAGCCCAATTTTCCCAAAAAACCAAGGGCCATGCTACTACACATATTTGTAGACTCTAGTTGAACATTATTTCACCAAGATGAAGCCATGATCCTTGACCTTTACAAAAGGAGTCGCCAAATTGCTTTAGGTAAAATTTTGGTTCATGACAAAAATTCTTTCATAAGGTGTAGCTTCCCCAAGCATCTAAAAACAAGAAACATACAACCAACACTATTTTCTGTTGCATTAATTTAGTAATCTAGAACATGAAAATCAAAGGAATCTATTACTAAAGTCATTGTCGTATCACCCAAAGAAAGTGCTAGGGTTTTGGTTGGTTGCAGAGAGGTGGGTGGTCTTGGGTTAGGAGGAACATTTGCCATTGCCATCAGTGTGTTCGATCTATCATCCTCAACCAATAATTTGTCCCTTAGGGCCAGAGATAGATCGGGATGATTTGCAAGATTTTCCTTTGAAAAAAAAATCATTATAGTTGTGGAAAGGGTTGAGCATTCCTAAGTTGCCTTGTTTGTGGCAATGGTTCGAGAGGGTGATAAAAAGTCTCATTTTAGGCCGCCCTTATTCCCTATACCATTCTCCTTGATCCTTATAACTTTTCACTTCCACTAGTAGCATTTGTCTTTTGTTGATGCTCTATCCTAAACTCATGCATGACATCACTACTCCTCACCATTTATTAGGTTACTTCAATTTTAAAATGTCAACCTACATTTTTTCTTACCTTTTACATTATTTATTTTGTTTTTTAATTTTAATTTTGAAAACTAAGTAGATGATGTTTTAAGTTTAATATTAGAAAATTTTAATTTGTTAATAACATATTAGGTTGATGAGACTCAATTGAAGCACACAATTGTATTGAGATGACTTGTGAAGATGTGAGAGGTATTGAACGCCATGTTAATCAAGAACCTTTGGAGTGTATGGAGGTAGGTTAATACAAAGTGTTATCCTAAATTTTTAACTCGTTTCAAAATTTAGGTAACCAATCAAAATTTTCTTAAAACTTTAGATTTTTCTTCTCTAAGGCACGCATTACGAGGTGAAAAGAGTGGCAAATCTCTGTTTTAGGTTGATTAACCTTTGGGCTACTCTTTTTCCCCCTTACGTTTCCGTTTTCGTCGATTTCTGAGTTGTTTTTGGTGTCTTTTTCATCAATTTCGGGTTTTCAGAGCAACTCAGCAAATAGGGAAATTTAGACTCCAAAAGCAAAATTGCTTAAGTTATCAAAAAACCCGAATTTGTTAAAGTTTTTATATTTTGACAAAAGGCAAAATTGCTAAAATGATTTAAAAACCCGATTTTGCTTTAATGACTTGAAAAGTTCGAATTTTTCATAAGTATTCATTTTTGTCAAAATGAAAATTGTCAAGTCATCTAAAAAGTGCGAATTTGCTTAAAGTGAAATTGTTATTTGGCTTAAAAAACCCGATTTTGTTAAAAAAAGCATGTAAAGCTTCAAAAAAAGCCCGATTCATGTTTTTGATGACATTTTGCATTGCAAAAACTTCTGAAAAGTCCGACTTCTCTCAGATTCGAGCTGGTTGAATTCTTCTTTGCATTTACTTCCCCATTTCATGGAGATTTTGTCGACCTTAATGCCTGAAATTCGGACTTTCACCAGTAAATAGCCGAGTTTCTGTCTTTTTTCAACGCGCCTAGGGTTTATTTCTTCATTGTTTTTAGTTCCAACTTCTCTTCAGGTATGCTACGCCTTTCTTCATCTTGCTTTTAGCATTTTGCTGTTATTTCTTGCTTTGTTATCAATGTCATTGTCTTTTACATTCCACGTTTTAGATTTGACGCCTTTTTCAAAACGCGTTTTTATTCTTTACGCATTTTTCTCCTGTTTTTACCATGGTCGATTATGTATATTTGTTAATATTTGTTTTAGTTTTTTCAAAACGCGTTTTTCTCACTGGTTATCTTCATTTTAAAATACGTTTTTTTTTCTTTGCCTCCATTCGCCCTCATTCAAAAACGCGTTTTTCTCATATACACTTCATCCCACACGCCTTCTTCATCTCACTAAAATTTTGCCTTCCATTTCATTTCATATACCTCCATACTTCCATACATAATGCATTTTTCACTTTTAAATCTGCCTTATGATAAAAACGTGTTTTTCTCATTTGCCATTCCAGCAATAAACTTCCATGTTGCCTTCATTTCATCTTCCATGCTTCGTTTCATCCACTTCAAATATCCATTATCATTTTCCAAAATAAATAATTCACTTTGTCTCTCATTTCGGATTTTTAGCTCAAAAATACAATTTCGGGATTTGCAATTGAAATAACAATTTTTAAAAATTGCAAAATTGAAAAATTGTTAAACTTCCGAAAAATCCCGATTGCCTTTGTGAAAATTGTCAAAGCTCTTCAAAATCCCGAAATTGCAAAAAGCAGAAATTGTTAAAGTGTCAAAAAGTTCCGAAATTGTTGAAGTCATTTGAAAACCCGAATTGCCTTAAAAAGCACAAAAGTTGACCTTTTTGGACGAAATTCCAAATCCAAGCCAAAGATCTCTTTGTCTTGCTGTTTCAAGAAGACAAAATGCTGTTTTTCATTCCACCATTCCATTCATTTCGAATTCATCTTCTTTCGCCTTCCATCTTTCTTCCAAAGTCCATTTCATTGTTCTAGGGTTTGAGTTCCGCCATGTCCTCTCACGTTGATGCTGATGATGTTCTGACCTTATGGGGTTTTCACCGCAGTCTTGCAGATTCCTGTTCAATGACGGATGAACCAACTTCTCCAGCAGGCAAAAAGATGAAATATAAGTTTGATAAATATCAGAATGAGATTTCTCCGTCTCACGTCGTTTCAAATATCGACGAGATCAAAGACACAGAAATCGGGCATGTTGATATGTCTGAATTTCTTGACAGAGCTGAGAAATCCACTTCTTCTGATATGCAAAAATTGCTGAGGAGTCATATTCATCTGGTGTCTTCTTTTCCTGTTGCTGCCCTAGAACCAGAATTCGTCCTTGCATGTGCAGCACGCTTTGATAGACAATCCAGAACAATCAAGGACGATGATGGCAACGTAGTTATCAGACTTGATGCTGAAACAATCAATAGAGTTTTCAGAGTACCTGATGCAACTACTTATTCAGAGATTTCATTGAAGAGTGCTCATAGACATTTTGAGCAGAAAAAGAGTGATTGTATTAAACACATCAACTCTAAATGGCTTCTTAAATCACGACCTTGTGTGACCCGTATGCCCAAGTTGTATCGGTCTGATTTTATAGAAGAAATTAACGATATGATCACTCTTCTGAGCAGAATTGCAGGGTTGAAAGTTTCTAATGTATTTGAAAACTGGATGTATAAATTCATGGTTGTTATTAGAAAAGCACATCATCCAATTTTCTGGGGAGAAATAATCAGTGACTGTTTGTGTGAACAGCTTGCACAGGTTCCTACCACCCTTACCTTCTATATGAATTCATACTTGGTTTATATAGCAGCTTCCTTGAGACATTTTCCAGGCTTATCTCCTGAAGGTGACAGATCCTTGGTGCCTGTATGGAAATATTATGACCAGCTGACTTTTATTCCAAGTCGAGCGCATTATAGAAGGGTTCAAGATGCCTTCTTTGGTCATTTTATGTGTTTGTTTGACAAAGAACTAGCAAACAACAGGGTATCTGAGGCAGCTTGGAATAAAGTAAATCAATATGGCTGCTTATTTCTTCAATTTCCTACCTTCACTTATATGAGAGTTGGATGCTTTGAAGACCAACCTTATATGCTTCCAAGATATCCGACTGATAAGATCATTCTGATGGAGCTGGGAAGACAGTTGATGGCAGTTCATTCACGTCAAGCTACGCAACATAAGTCTGGAATTGGTATTTCTTCACATAATCCATTGGTAATCGGCAGGTATTCTTTGACAACTTCTTCAAGAGCCAAAGCAATGGAAACTGAACTTCAGGAGATAACATTGAAGAGATTCCAAGCTAGAGTGGATTTTGATTACAGAAGGATGAAGGATAAAATAAAAAGAGCCTTCACTCATGTTCACCGCATTGAAGACATTTGGGCAGACCTCCGGACAGAAAAGGATATATACAAAATGGATTATTGCAGGCTAACTTTGGAGCAAATTATTGATCTAAATCTGACTTTAATTCCAGAGGGAGTAATTGATGATAGGCAGATTTTGGATCCTGAGTACGAAGAACAAGGAGTTGCTAATGCTCCCATTCCTGCAATTCAGTGGTCTCAAAAGGAATCCGTCTCTATCTTTGATAGATTTCAATCAGTCTTGGCGAACACCAACTCTTGGCTCAAAAGTATAGGTGTCAAGACTATCAAAATCAAAGTTAGAGCTGAAGATGACCCAGCTGGTCCTAGAGGATTGAAATCAGAAATCAGAGAACAATCAAAAGAAGGAGCTTCCTCTTCAAGTACCAGAATCAAGCTGAAAGTAAGCAGAGCTCCAGAACAACCATTAGATAGGGAAACACTAAAGGGTAAGGAAGTCAATGAAATGCAGATTCAGGTATTAGATCAGCAAGAAGAAGACGAGGTTCTTGAGACCTCTACCATTCTAAGTGAGATAATTCCTCACATTGAAGCTCCAATACCAGAATCAGCCATATCTTCTATGTCCCCTATCGACAGTGATGTTGATTCCTTTTCCACCGTTTTTGTTCCTTCTATTCCTCCACAAGAGACTTGTCATCAGTCTTCATCTGTAACGAATACTCCCATGATGAACTTGCCTAGTAACTTCAAGAGTATTTTTGACATAAATCCAATTTTTTCAGCCATGTCAGAAACAACTCTTCCAGAAATTGATACCTCTGTAACAAGCTTTGATTGTTTCATGGCCAATCCTAGTTGTAATTTGTCTTCTGAGCAAAACATTGTTGCTGTACAAACCGAGGCACCATCTAGGATTTCTGTTGTATCACAAACTGAGCCCATTTCTACAGAGACTGCAGTTGCTATTTCAGATGTGACAACCTTGGATCTTCCTCCATGGTTGAATTCAATTGCTCCCAAAAGAAAGAAACAGGCAGTATCTCCTGATATTTTTGATTTCCGAAAATTAAAGAAATCAAAACCAGTGATTGCAAAGAAAGCTAAAACAGTCTCACAGGTTTTTGTTGACAGCAACAGAATGAAATATGCTGAAATTGCAGAGCCTCTAGTTGATAAACCACATGAAGAAATGCAGGTATCTGATTACAGGTTCACAAGAGTCGAATTGGGCAAGCAGACTCATGCCAATATGATGCAGGATGCTCAGAGTTCAGTGACAATTTTAACACAAAGCTATAATGAACTCTTAGCTAAAAAGGAAAAACTCAAAGAAGACAATGCTCAGCTGATTTCAGTCATTCAAAGGATTACAGGATCATCAGAGGCAGTTAATTCTCTATCTACAGCTCCTCCAAATGAATCAGTTAGACAATTAGAAAGAATTGCACAAAAGGCAAGGCAATTGATTCATGGATAACTCAGCTGATTGAGCAAAGCATTCCAATGATTGAGAAGATGTTGCAAGTTCTCAAGAATGTCAGAATAGCAAAGATAAAACTGAATCAGACTTTGGAAGCCTTCAAGCAGAGTTTGGAATCACTTGAGAAGGATTTAAAAATCTGGCATGAGATAGATCAAGTTAAGTTACAAATTCTATGCAGCAACTCGATCTTTCCAAATAGAGAGAAGTACATAGAATTTGAAGAACTTATGACAAATAGATCATTAGTCATTCAAGATCTTATCAAAGATATCCAGGCCACTTTAGAAATGAATGATGAAGTTCAGCAGGATATTCTTTCAAGTTTTGAGAAGATCTCTTGTACGGTTTTGAATCAAGAAGATGAATTACTTGAAGCTGATTCAGTTACTTCAGAAATGGCAACCAATCTTCGTCAACAAATGGAATCACAGCAATTTTCTATGGATTCAATTCAAAAGCTTATCAATCATCAAACAATCCTTGAGAAAATGCAAACTACTTATGAAGAGCATAGATTAGCAACTATCAGATACTTTGATGTAATTTTGAAGACAGTTGCAGTGGCCAAGAACACGTTGGGTCCAGATCCGAATGAGTTGCAAACCATCATCAGCAAATTCTTATCTTTCAAAGATAGGAATGAAACAGATTGAAAGTTTAGGTTGTTTTATGTAATTTTACTTTCGACAAAATATATGTAAAAACAAATTTTGCAATTGCAAGTGTTCTTTCCTTGCAGTTTTCGAAAATGTAATTACATGTAACAATCTTACAAGACAAATCACAATTTGGATTGTAATTTTGAATAAGTCAATCGCAATTAGTTATCGGTTGAGAGATTTTCTCAAGTTTGTTGAGATCCTCCCACCTTTTTCTCCAGACCTTCCTCCTATAAATACTTGAGGGGTCTATTGTAATCTTTGATCTTTTTAGCAAGCAAGAAAACTCTGCAGAATTTTGTACTCATAAAGTCTTTGAGCTTTATAGTAGAATATTGTGAATTTTCAAGTAATATCAAGAAGCTGGAATTTTAGACTTTGAGCTGAATCCTTGTTTTATTATTTTGTGATTACTTGAGAATTGTTGAAGATTGCTGAAAAGAGATTCGATTTAAATATCTGCAGACTTTGTGCTGTAAATGTGAGAATTGAATTCATAATTAGTGTTAGAAATAGAGAAGAATTATAAGTCTTTGTGCTCATAGTATTTCTCATTTAGAGTAGTTAAAAGATACATTGTAATTACAGTCTTTGAGCTGTTTTATGTTGTACTTTTTCATCAAGTAATCGTTCTGAAAAAGGTTGATAGGATTTCATTCTTCAAGACTTTGTGCTTATTGAATTGTTTTCCCGTCCCGGAGGAAGTAACGGAAGTCTTTGTGCTTTCAGGAAACTTTATTTCCTCTCTCTTAATTTCACTGCACAGCTGTTGTAATAAGTTTTAGTAACATTTACTGTTTCTTTTCTATGAAGAGAGAAGAACATAATCTTTCCTGAAACAAGAGGAACGATTGCTGTCCTACCCATATCAATTTTATTTTGTTAAAAGGGGGAGCCTTCCCTTAATTAGGAGAGTTCAAACTCACGTGCTGTGGTTGAAATCTCAATTTTGTACGCTTTCACAAGAATACAAAATTTCCGACCAACACAAAGATGGCTCAAAAGGTCAAGCATTGGTCATGAACGATGATTGGTGGGCTTGTGTGGAATATGCATTAAGTTTTAATAAGCCCATCATAAGTATGATCAAGTTCATTGGTATGGATTGACAATATTTGGGTGAGATATATGGCAACATTGACTCCATGAAAAAAATAAAGACCATAATAGTATCTAAAGGGCAAGACTCCCCCGAACATTTTTCAAATGGGTGCAAAAAATTATAGTTGATGGGTGAAACAAAATAACCATCCCATTGCATCTTCTAGCATTTGCTTTGATTCCTAATTGTTATAGCACATAGATACTTTCATTTCCCAAGAGAATGCTACTAAACATTGAGTTAGTGAAGGGTACAAGGTTATATCCACTATAATTTTCCTTGATCCAAATGTAAAGGATATAGTCATGGGTGAGTTTGAGAATTTTATGTCTTCAATATGTTTTAGCTTTAGTGCTCTTTGAGACAAGTACAAGAGAAAACCTCATACCTGGTGGTACCTCCATGGCAAAGGAACTATTTACTTGCAGAATTTTTCCATCAAGGTTCTATTATAGGCATGGAGTAGAACTACCAAGACCCTTTATACAAGAATTTAGTGGCAAATCAGCATGTGCATGGCTAGACATAGAATGACTAGGATTTCCTATACCTCACTAGTCACCATGACACCCTTGATTTTTAATCTTCCTCGTATTGCTTCACCAAAAATGAATAAATTGGGAATTGGAGTCTTTGGAGCTCTAACCAATTAGTAACCTAGTATCTTTCCTAGTGCAAGGGACAAGCAAAATTGTCAGTGGGAATTGGGAATTAGAGTCATTGCACTTTCATGCGATTTTCATAATCTATCTGTAGAATTTAATAGACTAGTCAAATAATAGATTGTCATAAACCTTTTTCTAGCTTTCACAACAGTAGTAAAATATTAGGTCTGTGGCAGGGAATGCAATTTCACCTTGAAATGTTTCGCAGGTGGTGCTGTTTGGATGGTAGGGTGACATATTGTCCTCATCCCTGAGATATGGAGTTTTGGGAGGATGTTTCCTTGTAAAAACGTTGAAGAATATGTGCAACTCATTTCAGGCATTCCCCAGAACACTTCCATCTATTTATCAATATATTTCATTTTGGCTAAACTATTTTAAAAAATGGCTGTAAATTGCTCAAAAATGATGGTGTAAATACAATAACAAAGAATCTATAAACTCTATTTCCTTTGGTAATAATTTTATTCCAAACTCTCTAAAGGTATTGTTAGTGTTTGAACATGTCACTTCTTTCTGTTTGTGAAATTGAATGTGACTCACCAAATACATAGTGACAAACTCTGCTAACAATATATGGGCAGATCTCCAAAATCAATGTGATTTCCCTCTGCATTGAAGGGAGCGGCTCCTTTATGCAAAAACAAAAAATGAAACATGTAATGCAACACTTGCAATATTCATAGCTTTGGTTGGGGGTTTGGAATAGTACAAAAAATGAAACATGTAATGCAATATTTTTGGGCATTTGCACAAGGTTTAAACTGAAATAGACAATGAAAACATTGTGCAAAGATTTTCTAGGTTTTCTGGAAACACAAGCAGACGGACAAATTTCTGGATAAACTGTAGAGGATAGGTATTTGTGCTCACAAACAAAACAAAGCATTGCATATACAAGAAAAGACTCCATAAATCAAAGTAATTAAGCATTATTATTCAAAACTAGAAACACCAAATTAATAAGTGTCATATACAAAACTTACAATTATTGATGTTATATATTCAATAAGTGAAATCATCTACTGAAGATGATATCCAATGAAAATGGTAAAAATGATTAAACATAGCAATATCATCACCTTCATGAAAAAAATTGAAATAAACACTAAATTATAAAATCAGAAAATAACAAAATAGGAAGCACATACTATATAATCAATCAACCTCATAAAAAGCCTGAATTTGTCAATTATTTTTCTATAACTTGTAAAATCTTACATAAAGCTACAACACAGGGTTGAACAATGAATTTTACATTTAGACTAATAATGTTCTTTGCTAATACAAAGATGTATACTTAATTTGAACAATTAAATTGCATGTAGTGCAACAGAATTATCACTCGTACATGTTTGTAGATTTTGGGTAACTCACAAATTGACAAAAAATCCATAAAACATAACAATAATATTCTTCTTTGAAATGAATTTTTAGAAAAAGCCACTGAAAATCTGCCCTCCTAAAAGATCCTTTGACATTGTGCACATAACGTATTAACAAAGTTCTCAAAACCCAACTTTGAAACTTGGACAACATTGTGTTTAAAAGTAAGATCGCTTTTCTAATTTTAATCACTTATACTTTTTCTATTCTAGTGGAGATTTTACGTGCTTTTTTCACCTTTTTTAATTGAATTATAATTTTGCATGATTCACAAATAAAATATTTTAGTGCTTAGCTTTCATTGCTAGTCCAATTTACTAATTGCTGTAATTTAAGGATTCATTGCTAGCTATGTTCATTTTCCCTTCTCAATGGATTTTAGAGTTTGTTGTCTTTTATCGATTATTCAGACTATCCCAAATTTCCTATCATCATGTATTCGGTATTGATTCATCTCTTTCAACTTAAATTCAGGTCTCAAACATTAATCACATTATCATTTCTTGATATACAAACACGTGAGATATTTTTGTGGATAAATGCATCTCTATTTCATGTGACAGATTACTTAGCCAATGCTTGAGCTCTAATGTTTTTCTTAGATGACCCAATTGTAAAAGTGGGTAGTCCGTTGGACTGCAACTGTCATCTACTAATTTTGATGTGCAGTAAGGGGATAATCTCTATGTTGGCTTGTGCTTCATGCAGGAGTTAAATTTTATTGCCACACCTGTGGTGAAGAGGGCCATCGAAGTCATTATTGTCCATCTTTGAAGGATAAAATTGGGCAGAAGTGGTATAAATGCAGGATATGTGGAAAGTCCGGTCACAACCGTACAACTTGCAAACAAAAAAGAGAACATAAAAGCCATGGTAGGCCATATAATTGTACTATTTGTGGACAAGGTGGCCACAACAGCAAGACATGTCCTCAAAATGACAAAGCAAAAGGTTTTAGTAGCCAGCATCAGAATCAAGAGTTGCCAAATAATGTAAATATTGTTAGCCATCAAACTATTAAATGCAGCATTTGTTGCAAACGAGGTCATAATGCTAGGAGCTGCTCCCGTCGGTTGAAGCTTCAAAACACAGAAGGCCAAACAAATTGCTAAAATGACATTAACATCAATCGTGTAATAAGCATTCTGATTAGTTGCCATATTTTAAAGTTCGTCAAAAACTGTGATTATTCGAAATTTATTAATTATCTTTTTACTCCGTCACCTTTGGATTTTTTTACTTTTTGGGGAATGCTTGGCGAGTTTGAATCACTAATGTGGCTTTTGCATCGCGCATTTTATACCATATCAAACTATTCTATATATACATAAGAATAGAGAAATTCAATGAATACAGTAAAAATTCAAAATAGATTGGCCAATGTGATTTTCTTGTTTTTAAGATTTAAAAATTGCATAATATTGTAAAGGAAAAACAACTTTGCCTAGGTTTAGTTTAGGCTAATCTAATAACATGAATATATATAAGTGCAATTAATTTAAATTGTTTATTATGAAGTTGAGAATTTAAATGTTGAGTTAGTAATTGAAATATGGGAAATGTCCACAAGAAAACAATTGTATTTAACTATAGAATCAATGAATGCACAAAGACTTAATGTAGATTCGAATTTGATAAGCTTCAAATAAAAAAAATGGAATCTCAAGTTGATGAATGCCTTAGGATTAGAATATTTTGTAGGCTTTGTGTAGGGGTGACTATGACGATTTGGGATTAATTTGTGGTTGTGAACTTGTCTTGAACTTACAAATTTATAACATGTATTTAGTGGACTTTTGTCCTTCAATTCACCTAATCACTTGTGACTTTTTCAGCTTGAAGAAATGGGGCTCATGGAATATTCTACCTCCAAGAGATGTGGGAGTTCACTGAATTGATGATAAAAGTTGTAGGTCTTGGTGACTCCTATTGTACATAGAGGCCTCAAGGTTAGGTTAGATATGTACATCATTGGGTTCTTCATGGAATGGAGAATACCTCATGAGGATAAATGAATGGTACCCGACAATACATTACAATAGTAGGTAACATCTAGACCATTAAAATCATCCTACAAAAAGACAAGATCTTTATTCTCAAGATGATATGTAGTTATCAACATAGTTGGAGAGGAAGGCCTTGAGTAGGACCTTTTTGTAGGCAAAAAGGCCCACTTGATATTGGGGGTATTGTTAGGTGGTAGTACTAGAATCTCTCTCATTAGTATAGGTAATAGTAAGTGAATATGAATCCCTTTGTAGTGATGGCAGGGGGCTAGTAGACATTAGAATAGCATATTGATACTCTCATCTATCTCTTAGAGGACAAGTTGTTCTCAAATTCATGCCCTTGCTATTTATAGGGCACCCCCTTACCCAAGCATTTCTTTTAGTGGTCAAATTCTTTCAACCCACAATGCCAACCAAACATGGTGAATGGGACTTATCTTTGTGAATCTAATTCCTATTGGAGTATTAATACCACCCCTTTGAAGTGACTTTTTGAAGTGAGCAATAATTGTATTTGGATAAACCAACTCACCTAACTATAATGAGGGATTTTTACTTGCCCATTCCTCCATAGGGGTCTTATCAACAAGAGTTGATGTAGGAGATCTATTGATTAACAAGATAATAAGTTATGGCAACTACTTCCTAGAGCTTATGCTCAAGGTTGGCTCCACTAAGCATACTCTTGACCCTCCCCATCAATGTCGTGTTCACATGCTCTCCTAGATTCTATTGAGGGCTATACAAAGTTGTTTGATGTCTTTTTATTTTGTGCTTTTGTAATGCCCCCAATCAAACTACCTTGGGAAATAAAATTTTCAAACATGTGCATGTTGAGATAATGAACAAATACCAAATGGATATGTTGAACCCTACTAAATTTTATGTTGATTAGCATTGATAAAATTTGTAAAATGTTGTCAATCAAAATGCTAAACTCCAAACAACATATTCAAGCCCCATAAATTGATATGAACTATGGTAAAAACCCTCAAATGCAAAATAATCAATTATTACAACAAATTTGACTTACATGTTATAGTTAATAGCAATTAGGGCCTATAAATTATTAACATATGATATAAGATAGAAACACAACTCCTCAAATAGTAGCAATATATTTAAAAACCCTTGTAAAATTAGCAAGTACAATAGATAACTCCATAATTTATGAAAATAGGATGACAATGATGTGATATATTTGTAGATATAAAGCCTTATCAACAACATCAATACTAACATCTCCAAAATCAACAAGATTACAACTGTATGAAAATGCTAGGATGTAAGATGTAGGATGTAAAACACCCCAACAACATATCCAACGTTTGATATGACTTTAAACAATACTAAAATAATCCAAACCCTAGGTGCAACATCAAATATGGCTATAAAAATCAATCAAATGTTGAGCACAACCATTATGAGGTCTAAAAATATTGATTAATTGTTGGAAACCTTAACAAGCAATAGATCCAAATCCCATGCTATTAGCAATAGCAAAAATCCCTCAAAATGATGTCTAGAAACATGAATTATAATTGATCCAATAATTGAAATATTTCACAAACAACAATTTGAAACCTTAGGAACTTTGATGATGATAGCTGAAAAAAATGATCAAGATCTAGGTGCAACCATTATGATAAATGGAAACAATAAATGGTGATTGGAAACATCACAAATATCATATGTGTTAGGGTTAGAAATGGAAGATATCTAACAATTAAATGCAGATCTATATAATAAACAGATAAACTAACACACACAAAATAAATCATAACACAAAGAATTTAACATGGTTCACCCAATTTGGGCTACATCTACCAAACCGCAGCCATCCAATACTTTTATTATCCAGTAAAACTTATTACAATCTTGCGAATAATAGCGTTTTTCATCATCCTAAAAATACCCATCCGAACCCCTTTTATCAAGCTTAGAAGCTTCCAAATTTTAGGGTTCTACAAAATCGGATTTTTCCTTTTTCGTTGATTTTTCCCTTTTTCGGTGATGACGTGAAAAGTAGGAAGAAAATTTTTCTCAGGGGCTGCTGCCCCTTGCCTAGCATGAGGAACCACTGAAACATCATTGTTTGGAATATCATCCAACACTGCATAATCATTTACTTTCTTCTCATGCTGCAGCAACAGATCTTTCTACAACACTTTCTCATTGAATATGACATCCTTGCTTCTCACAATTTTCTGATTTTCAAAATCCCAAAGCCTATAACCAAATTCATCAATGCCATATCCAACAAATACACATTTCTTTGATTTTGCATCAAGCTTGGTTCTATTTTCAAATCTACATGTGCAAATGCTTCACAACCGAAGGTTTTGAGAAAAGAATAACTCACCTTCTTACCTTTCCATGCTTCCTCTAGAATACCACAACCCAAAGGATTAGAGGGACCTCTATTAATTAAATAAACAATGTGTTTACAGTCTCTACCCACATTTTTAAAGGCAGCCCAACATGCAATCTCATAGTCCGTGCACGCTCCATTATTGTTCTATTCATGCTACCACTCCATTTTCTGTGGAGTCCTTGGAACCATTTTGCCTATGAATACCATTAGAGGAACAATAATCTTCAAACTCTTTCTTGCAATACTCACCACCATTATCGATCTGAGACATTTTAACTTTTTCCCGTCTCATTCTCAACCAAGCTTCTCCATTTTTTAAAAGTTTCAAATACTTCAATTTTTGCCTAAGGAAATAAATCCATACCTTTCTAGGTGCATCATCAATGAATGTAACATAATACAGAGAGCCACCGAGAGAAGATACCTCTTGGTCCCCATACATCCGTATGCACAAGCTCCAATTTCTCATCTTTCTTTTGCTTCCCATCCTTGAGAAAACTTACTCTCTTTTGTTTTCCATACACACAACTTTCACAGAAATCCATATTAACACATTTTAGACCTGGTAAAACATTATTTGAATGAAGTACTTTCATACCTTTTGCACTCATATGCCCAAGTCTATTATGCCACAGTGCGATTCAGAGTCCACAACAATTGTATGATCTTCTACCTGAACTGCAACAAGTTCTTGAACATTGACTTTTTCTGTAACAATTAAAGTAGAAGGAACAGTATGACCTGTACAAAGATATAAGGTGCCTACTTTCACACCTTTTGCTACCACTAAGGCACCCTTTGTGACCTTCCAATTTTTATCACTAAATGTAACAACACAACCTTCATCATCTAGTTGCCCTGCTGAAATTAAATTTTTGCTTAACTTTGGAACATGCCTTACCTCACGTAGTAGCCAATGATTCCCATTCTGCAACTTAATCTTGATTCTTCCCTTTCCAACAATCTGAGGGTTCGTTATCTCCTAAATAAACCAGCCCAAAATCCCCTTGGACATAATCAAGAAAATAACTTCTATGGGGGTAGCATGAAATGAAGCCCCAATCTAACACCCAAGAATCATCAGCATTATCAAGGGAAAGAATCAAAGCATCCTCATCAGATTTATTACTTACCACATTTGCCTCTTTACTTCCTTTCCTTTTTGTCTCCTTTATTTTAGAGACCAACAATCTTTCTTCGATGACCCGCTTACCACAGACAATCCCTCTTGTCTCTAGATTGAGACCTTTTGTCCTTTGATTTTCCTCGTGACTTCCCATGATTTCCATAATTGTTTCTCTCCTTTGTTCTACCCCTGCGCATTCAAAACACTGCCTGATGTGGATGTTCCACCTGAGCTTTTCCTACGAATTTCCTCGCTCAAAATAACACCAACAACATCATCAAATTTCAATGTATTCGAACTAGAAACATAATTGCTAACATCCATTACCAAGCTATTCCAGCTTTCAGGCAAAGAACATAGAATCAAAAGAGCCCTAATTCTTCATCAAAGTTTACTTTTACCGAAGTTAATTGACTGGTGACCGTATTAAACTCATTTAAATGATCAGTAACTGACCCACCTTCTACCATTTTCATATTAAATAAACGCTTCATAAGAAATACCTTATTCGAAGCGGAAGGCTTTTCATATAACTTTTCCAGGGTTTCCATCAACTCTTGAGTTGTCTTTGCTTTTGTAATATTGAACGCCACTGTTTGTGCCAGGCATAGACGAATACTACCAAGAGCCTTTCTATCCAAAATCTCCCAGTTCTCATCGACATTGCTGCGGGTTTCGTGGTTTTCCCTTCCAATGGCCGCCATAAATCCTTCTGATAGAGATAGTCCTCCATCTGCATCTTCCATAATTGATAGTTCTACCCATTAAACTTCTCAACCTTCTTACCCTCGTCTGCCATTTCTCCCACTCAACCGTGAGACCTTTCCTACAGATGATAATCGAAACACAACCCACTCTGATACCACTTGTTAGGGTTAGAAATGGCAGATATCTAACAATTAAATGCAGATCTATATAATAAACAGAGAAACTAACACACACACAGAATAAATGATAACACAAAGAATTTAACGTGGTTCACCCAATCCGGGCTACATCCACCAAACCGCAGCCATCCAATACTTTTATTATCCAGTAAAACTTATTACAATCTTGCGAATAATCATGTTTTTCATCATCCTGAAAATACCCATCCGAACCCCTTTTATCAAGCTTAGAAGCTTCCAGATTTTAGGGTTCTACAAAATCGGATTTTTCCTTTTTCGTTGATTTTTCCCTTTTTCGGTGATGACGCGAAAAAGTAGGAAGAAATTTTTTCTCGGGGGCTACCGCCCCTGAACCCTCGCTTTTTAGGGGCTGCTGCCCCTGAACCCTCGCCCGGGGCCCGACAAGGATAGGGGTCGAGGTGTACAATATACCATGGGCTATACAGTATAACATGATCAGTCGCCACATACCAACAATATGTAATAAGTGTGCAACCTTAGAATGACGAAAAATCAACAACACTTGATGTAATTTTTTTGCAAATGCTCAACAATATAGCACACTTATGATTCCCAAATAGAATCATTTCCAATGGATAAGAGGGTTTTCATCCTCAAATCCATATAAGAAAACCAATAGAGTTTTTGTCCTCAAGATCTCTCATATCAATGGTTTTCATCCTTGAATGTTTCAAAATACATTTTGGAAGTAAAAGTGAAATGACAAATTTAGATGGTTTGCTTTGAGCAATGCCTTTCTCTTATAGTTGAATTTTGGACCCTTTATTTGAATTTGCTTTTTCCCTCCAAGTATTTTAAAGTACCTTTAAAATTATAGAAATATTTTTTGAATTATGTATACTTCTTAAATATTACATAGGATTCTATAATAATATTTAAGTTTTCCTTTTGAGAATAAAAGATATTGGACCCACTTAAATTATTATTATTTCCCTTATTTTATCCCTTAGCCTATAGAAGAAAAAAAAAGTATGTGGTTTCTCTATTAATTCCATTAGTTATGAAAAATAGACATGACAATCTACCTTTCTCAAAATTGTGTGCCTCAAGAAATTGTGAACATGGATGCTTAGGTATCACCATGCAGACATTATAGAGGATGTTGTAATGTCCATAGACTCTAGATCCTATGCCTGTCAAGTGAAATAATTCTTGCTAAAAAGCACTATGTGATCTACTATCTCCATCATCCGCAACATTTTTAAGCAATCCATGTAACTTAATCATTTATTTGAGAAACAATTTGGCCATTTGAAAAGAGATAACAAAGAAGTATGCATGCTTAGTTAGCTTATTCATAACAACATGAATGCAAACCTTGGGGAAGTTCGTGATGAAATCCATAATCTTTCCTTTACACTTCTAACTTGGATTAAGCAATAGATGCAATTGACTTACAATATGTCCCTCCTAGATTTGATGATTAATAGTGCCTTTTCCCAATGCTTGAGTACACCCTCAAACTCTTTCAAGGTTGAGGGTTGCCTTGTGTGAAAAATGCACTCACAAATGTTCTTTTTGTTGGTGACCAAAGTTGTAGGCCCCAAATCACTAAGGTCTGATAATCTTCCAAGTGTCAGGGGTGTCAAACCTAGGAAAATTTCACAAACCTATCTTTAGGTTGGGAAAATGAGGACCAATGGTTGAGGTGGGTAAGACCTCCTTCATTTATGGCTTTACAAGACCAAGGGGGATTCTCCCTAAAGTGCCAAATTGATGATTGGAACATTATTATACCCACTGCACAATGTATCCCAATACTGGTGTCACAATATACCTATGTTCTAGTTTGAAGATGTAAGGATGAGAACCTTATTAATAGATAATCTACCATATAAGTGTCTGAGAATGAGTTTATGATACACCCTTGTATTGTTGTACTCATTCAAACATAGCAATAAAACAGACAAAAATTAAAACTTTAGAAGGTGTTTGAGTTGATGCATTTGGAGTGTGTTGAGGATGATGGGAAATAAATCCAATCACATATTGATTCCTTATCCATTGGGCAAAAGAGTCTCTAGGTTTAATCACACATGCAACAACTGAAAACAAGGTGATGTCTTAATCAAGTCACCACAAAAGACTATGCCTTTCAAAATGCATAGGTAAGTTGGGCTCTACACATTCATTTAGAAAGACAATAAATGGTTGCAAAATATTAAGAGAATCTACTTAGTAATCCTCAAGCATACCCACACACTTCCTTTATTATATTGAAAAGATACCATACAAAAGCTTTGTAAGGATTTTACAAACTTTTGGTTGGAAAACTAATCAACATACATCTAGAAATGCATACCATATATAAGGATAAATTCAACTAAGATTGATTCTACTTTTAATCAATTAGTCTTCAAAGCTTACAAATATAATTGTATGTTTGGGAGGAAACCCAGAGCATTACAATGCAAAATAGGTACACCCAGAACTAGAAATCAAAACCCTAAGGCTTCCTGTGAGTACCTTTCTTTCGTTGGATTTGCAACTGCTTCTCTTTGTCAAATGCTATCCTCTCTTTTTGTCTCTAACCAAAAATCAAAACCCTCACAATGAGCACAAAAGTGCAATTTATACCTCTATAGGTCATGAAAGAGGAAAGGCCATAAACAAGGCCTAAAAGCCTAGCAAATCACATGCAAACATGTGGACATCCAAATCTAAGAAGAAATCCTTCCACACAAATCCCTACACCCACAACATGCCTCCACATTAATGACTATAACTGAAGAACATAAAACTCCATGAAATACGCAAAAAAATTCGACCAGGAATGACCCTCTAATAGAAAAAAGTGGTTTATAGTGCATAGAGAGGCATGACAAGGGAAAGACCGATTAGGATTGGACACTAGGTCTAAAAGTCTTGTTAACACTTTCAGACCTGATTGGACTTTAGGACCTTTTCTGTTCTCTATTTCCACTCTCGCCCTCCAATTCTTTTTGCCTTAGGTTCCTCTTGGGATTTTGGACCTCGATTGCACTTTTGCACCTTTTTGCTAGTTTTCACCTTTTTTCCTTTAATGATTACAATGACACTCCCAACTGCCTAATTCATTTCTTGGAGTTATAGGGATGATCTTAAAGACACTTTTCACCAACTCCAGGTGGGACAAAATGGTGCCCATGCCTCTTTATGTACTACATACCACTTTTTCTTTCAGAGGGCCATTCTTGGCTAGATTTTTCTAACAAAAAAGCATCCAAAAACCTATAAAATAATTGGGTAAGACCATTTCCCAATGAATACCAATCTATATAGTTATCAAACTGGTATTATTTGATTGCCAAATCCTAAAATATGCACATCAGAAAGTTATAGTTAATGGTTGTCAATGGTTGTAGAGTCATTAATGTGGAGGTATGGCATAGGTGTAGGGACCTGTGTGGTGGGATTTATTCTCAGATTTGGATGTCCACATGTTTGCATGTGATTTTCTATGGTTTTAGGTCATGTTTTTAGCCTTTCCTCTTTCGTGTCTTGTAGAGGTATAAATAACACTTTTGTGCTCATTGTGAGAGTTCTAATTTTTGGTCAAAGACAAAAAGAGAGGATAACATTTGACAAAGAGAATAAGTTGCAAAGCCAACTGAAGAAAGGTACTCACAAGAAGCCTTAGGGTTTCAATTTCTAGTTTTGGGTGTAGCTATTTTGCATTATAATGATTTGAGTTTTCTCCCAAGCCTGCAACTATATTTGTAAGCTTTGAAGAATGATTTTTTTTAAAGAGGAGTAAAAGTTTATTAGATTAGGAAAGCATAAGTACAAATCTCAAAAATACAACCCCATCCAAGAGGGGCCCACCCATCCCAAGCAACCAACCCAAACATGGCCATACAATAGCAAATCCCAAGAAGAAGCCCACCTAACCACACCTTAGTGAATCCTATCTTTAGCAATCAAATCCTCCAATCTTTGAGAGCACTCTAGAGGTAAGTGGTCCCAACCATCAACCCTCCAATATCTCATAAACTAAGAAGCCCATTTAGCCAAACAATCTGGCACTCTATTCCACTCTCTTAAGATATGGACAAATAAGACATAATCCAAAGAATTGCTAATCTAATTAATCTGGCACATCACCGATTCCAACTGCCAATTAGCTCCACCAAGTTCCTGCATGTTCAACATATTAATAAGGATCTCAGAGTTTGACTCACAAATAATTCTACTCCAACCAAGAGCACATCTCCTTTCCAAAGCAATAAGGATAGCCCGACTTCCATAAGATTATTAGACTAGTGCCATTTAAAGAGGGAAAAGAAGAACATGGCTTATCCTAACTAGTCCCTTCCAAATCCTCCAACCCCAATTGGCCCAGGATTACCCTTGGAGGATCCACCAATGTTGATCTTAAAGAAATTAGTAGGAGGATGGGATCATCTCCCCTATCATTGAGTTTTGCTTTGGGGGTGGTGAATCTCTCTTGACAAGGTAGGAGCCTAAACTCCCCCGTGAAAGACCAAGTTTTTGCATCAGCTTCACCTCCCCATGCTTCGAAGGGGTATCCATCACACACTTAACTTGGGTAGTCTCTTGGATCATGTTGAAAGGCGCAAGACAACTGAGAGGGGGGTGAATCAATTGTCACCAAATTCAAACATAAAACTTCAAACACTTATCAACTTCATAACCACTTAATTTTGTTATTAAGTATGAACATGAAATGCAAATAATAGAAAGCAAAATCAACACAAGAGACACCAGATTTTACGTGGTAAACCCAATAAGGGAAAAACCACGGTGAGGATTGGCTCACAATATAAAGTAATTGCACAACTGAATACAAAGAGGCTCACTGCCAAGGGCTCATTGCCCGAATACAAAGGCTCACTACCTACAGATAGGACTCGCTGTTCGGAAGGAGGCTCACTACCTATAGAAAGAAAAGATTACAGAAAGATCCACCACTACAAGTTACACACATCCGCAACCTGATCAGAAGAATTGTAGACACCATCAACTCACTGCTTTCAAGAATCTAATGCATTAAAGTATTGCTACCTTAATTCACTTTCGTACAACTTTGCTTCTCGAACTTGCGGCTTGATTGATTAATTCGTTACATCTCGACTTGTATTTATACCATCTTCAACCTTAGAAACTTTCTCCAAGGTCAACTACACACACGTTATTTCATAAAATAAAATTAGGCTAGCAACCCAACATTCCTGCGGTGGAAAGGAATGAGAGTAGACCAAACCAACACTTAACCAAGACCCAAAACATCGTCTCAAATCAATCACATGCTTCCTTAATTAATTCTTAATCCTTTGTATGAATTGTAAACACCAGGTCAGCCAAACCTAATGAAAACACAAATGAACTTTGAAGTACACGCTTCCACATCAAGAAGATAACACGCAGACCACACAACATGCTTCATCAATCATCGTAACACATCTTAGATTCCTTTAGACTAATCCACATCAACTACAACAACATTCAAACTCAGAACACTTCTCACCAATCCATCTGAACTGTATAAACACACATAGTAATACTGAAACTCAACTTCCAAAGCACCATACCACGGCCATCTTTGCCAGAACATCAAGAACACCATTACAAGACATATTCCAGATCCACAAGACCTGAAACAAACCAGCGAAGGACTGCGGAGCATAAACATTTCTCCTAGTCCACAGAAAAACAACTCTATCAAATTAGTTCACATACCAGTGAACACAACTTTCACTATACTTCAAATCAGAAACTACAAACCAAGAGATATCACCAACAGAAGCCCAAAAACAATGCCTCAGATCCGCATGAGCATAGGATCAACACAGAAGAAATGTGAAGCACATACTAGACAACATTTTGAACATACACACAACTCTGACTTCTCTATTTATTAGTTTTCTCAAAACCACTTGGTAATTGATCATATCAACACATCTGCAACATCATATAGATAGCTTCATGTACTCACAACATCTCATCAACATCTCAACTATACATGCACAACCTACAACACCCTGTACTGTGTTGACATCAATGAAAACATCAATGATGACACAACCAAACTTGCTCATACTTGCAACAATCTCCCCCTTTGTCATTGATGGCAACACATGATGTGAAAAACCATCAAAGACACATTTTCAATATTTTCTCTTCCTTTCAGCTTCCCCTTTTACTATTTTTCACATGACACTCTTTCCCCCTTTGACATCAATGGCAAAGAAAACAACTTCTAATCACTCCCCTTAGGAGTGCACCCACACAACTCATACTGCAACAATGAAACTTTCTACTCCCCCTGCAGAGTAGAACCATTCATCATTCCAAATAAATGAAAAATCTACAGATCCACTGGACTGATGCACCTCCATGTGCACCTAGTTCAAGGAAGGAGGGCCAATGACCGCCAACTTCTCCCTAAGATACTCAAAAGTATCTTTCGGAAGAGCCTTGGTAAATATGTCTGCAATCTATTCCTTTGTAGGCACATACTCCAATCTAACTTTATTCTCCAATACTTTTCCTCTCAAGAAATGATATCTGATAGATATATGTTTTTTCCTCAAATGCATTACTGGGTTCTTTGGAATATTTATAACACCTATATTATCACAAAAGATAGGTATAGGCTCATCACATATCACACCTATGTCCTTTAATGTTTGCTTCATCCACAAAACTTGTGTGCAACAAGATGTTGCAACAATATACTCAACTTATGTAGTGGATAAAGAAACCAAATCTCGTTTCTTGCTAAGCCATGAAACCAATCTTCCACCAAGAAAGAAAGCACCACCATTTGTACTCTTTCGGTCATCTACAAGACTAGCCCAATCTGCATTAGTGTAGGCATTCAAAGTGAAATTAGTATCCTTAGGATACCACAATCCATAATTCAGTGTGCCCTTAATATATCTGAATATCCTCTTTACAGTTGTAACATGTGTGTTGTACCCTAAATTAAAAAAATTGCTACATTTAGGCATTTTGCAGAAATGGTCAAAAGTCTTGTCAAATTTGTCAAAAAAAGGTCAAAATTAGGGTTTGCATGTCTTGCATGAGGGGTAAAAACTTGAAAATTTCAAAATCCACGATCTGGGTCTGCTCAAAGCGACCAAGTCTACAAAACCCAGATCTCAGTTTTTCGGCCCTAAATTTTAGGAAAATTACTACTTTTAGAAACTTTCTAAAAATAAAAAACTTGTTCTGGGTTTCTTTTGAAACAGATGTTGGCAAAAATTTCTAAAAATAGAAAGTTTGGCTGCTAGGGTTCAAACTGATTTTGATTGGTTGAAAATACTTCCTCATCAGGCTGGTGCAGCCAGAATCACAAAACGATTAGTTTTTCCTTAGTGGGTCTATTTTGCTTTTTTTTTTTAAATTTCAAAAAGCATTTCGGGAACTTTGAAGCCATTAATGGAGGTCAGTCAACTGCCAGGTGTCAAATTTAAACATTCAAACACTGGGCGTTCACACATAACGAAGAATGGAGAAAGGAAGTTGTGAAAGTTGAAAAATGCAAAATTTTGGCTAACACTGGAGACTCCAGGCGCCCCAGGTCAGTCTAGGCACCCAAACCTTCATGCCTTAGAAAATTTTCCATCTCCAACAAGCAAGGAAAAGGAAAGCACGTCAAACAAAGGAGGAAGTTGAAATCTGCAGAATAAAAACTAAGTTTGGAAGACATGGGCGCCCCAGAAGGAGATAGGCGCCCAACTTTTCAAGGCATCAAATGATGAAATTAGGGTTTGTGCTCCCATGCAATGTTGCTCAGATTCTTCTCAGCTTTGCAGTGATTCCAACAACGCAGTCATCAGATCAACCAATCATCTAGAATTTGAGGTCAAACAAAGAGGTCACAACCAAGAGACATAATGCAAACCATGAAAATAGCAAAAAATGGCTAAGTCTGAAGGAAATGGGTGCCCCAGAAGGAGATAGGTGCCCAAGCTTTTGGAGGCCTAAATTGATGAATTTGCAGTCGACACCTCCAGCATGAATTCTTCAATTTCGAAGCAGATCTCCAACACAATCATTAGCAAGTCAATCAGAGTTGGCAGTCATCAGATATTGAAGGTGGAACAGAGGGAGAAACATGAGCAAAATCACAGAAGTCAAAAGCAAGGTGAAAAACAGAATAAATTCTAACTCTGGAGGAGTTGGGTGCCCTAGCTAGCTAGGGGCGCCCAAGCTTTTGACCCCCAAAATTCAACTTTTAGAAGACATCACTCACAGGAGACTCCCTTTAGAATCAGTCAAGCTATCCAGTGAATCCAATAGTCAATCGATCAGATCAATCTAGCTCCTGGAATCAAGAATTCATCAGAAGATCAAAGGGAAAAAAGAAAACTTGGAGAACTTAAAAATGGCTAATACCAGGAAAGTTGGGTGCCCTAGAAGGAGATGGGCGCCCATGATTTTGAAGGTCAAAATGAATTTTTTAGCCAAAGTTGCCTCCAGAGAAATCTTACTAGATTCGATCAAGCTCCGTGATGAATCATTCAGCTTGTCCGTAGGATCAATCTGGAAGCCGAGAATCAAATTCAAACTAGGGTCTAAAATCAAGAAAAAGTTGAAATTCTCAGAAAAATGACTAAGTCTGGAGAAGATAGGTGCCTCTAGCCAAGAAGGGTGCCCAAGAAGCCATGCCTTAGCCAAATTTTTAAAATTTCATGGAGAAGAAAAAAGTCTAAGTTCAATGAACAAGCTCAGGCTAGGGTTTGAAGGAATGAAAGCAAAAAAGAAAGCAGATTTTCTCATCCTCAAACTTATTCAAGGCATCCTTGTCTTTCATTTTTCATATTTTCTTGCAGGTGACGTCCAAGTTAGAGAGGAGAAAAAAATATAAGTTTCTTCAATTCAGATTTCAGAACCATAATTCAGTGATTTTTCAAAGTTCTTCACAATTTTCAGACCAACACACTAAGGAGCTTGCTTTTTCATGCTTTTTTTATCTAGAACATCAATTCTTTGAAGAAGGAGGTCAAGGTTTTCAATTTTCAGTGGTCTGGGTCATCTTAGCTCATAATTCCAAACAATTTTTGAAGAGATTTTTCAAGTTGCAGCAGATGCTTTTTTAATGCATGTCCAAGGAATCATCAAAATTTTCAAGATTTGATCATCTGGGTCCTTCTAAAACATACTTTTGAACAAAACCCAAGTCTCAACTTTTTTAGGGAAAAATTTCAGATTCTAGAGTTTGTTGCTTTTTCAATTAGCCTTCAGTATCTTCAACATCTGATCAATTGGGTTCATCCAAAATGTGCTTCTAAACAAAACCCAGGTGCTAGCCTTTTTTTTCAAGAAAATATGAAGAAATTAGGGTTTGCTACTTTTTCACTCTACACAATTTTCAAAAATGAGCGATCTGGGTCTTCTTGTAGTGAGATTCTGAACAAAACCCACATCTCAATTTTTTTTTTTAAATTCATCCATTTGAAGAAGAAAAGCCAACAAGCTAAATTTAGAAAGTTGCACAAAACTTGTCTAAATATAGGTGAGTTTACAATCATTCTTCAAGGTTTTCAATATGGAGTACACTCCCCTCAAGTTCAAGACCAATTCAACACTATATCATGACTTCATCAAAACAGCTGAGACTGACTTGCATCATATAAAACCAGTATTCAACTTGCAAGCATTGGAAAATGTAGGCAACATTGCAGCCAGGCACCTTGGTCACTCTGGACTACTTGTAGTAGCATCCATTCCTATTTCAGTGTAGAGTCTAGAATTTGCAATTTCTTGCATCAAGCATTACAATCCGGTGACTCGAGAGATTCAATCGGTAGATGGTAGAGTGATTTGTAGCCTGAAACCAGACGTGATTGAAAAATGCTTCTCAATACCACCCTGGCCTGAAAGTATGACTATCTCCAAGGAAGAATGTGAAAGAATATGGGACATGCATAAGGAGAAATACAACAAGAATATTGCACATAAGTGGATGAAAGAAAAACATAAGGCTTTGCCAAAGAACTTCGGGCGAGGGGAATTCAAGGACGAAATTGCTATAATGATCACCTTGCTCAACAGGATCACTGGTCAAGAGAATGCTAAAAAGTTTCAACCCTGAATGTCCTATGTTATACCTCACATCATGAAGAAGAAAAAATTCTATGATTGGTCAACCTTAATCAGTGATAGCCTCCATCAACAAATAACTGAATACTTCCAAATTCATGAGTTCCACATGGTCTTTTACCTTGTCTATCTAGTGGACTTCCAAGGAAAATTCAGAGGGTTGAAAACTGTGGGGTCTCTGAATGTACAACATGTCTATAATTATTATCCTTAGCTGGAATTCACAAAATCGTCCCACCATTACAAGAGGGTAAATGAGGCTTTCCTGATGTATACAGTGTGAGACCTGGATAATTAGTTGCACGTACGTATTTCATCTACTTCCAGGGAAGCAATGGCGGAGTGGGCAGATTGGATTATTCAATTTCCTACCTTCACCTACATTAGAATCTACGGATTCTCTAGTGCTCCACTCATGTTGCTGAGGTACCCATCAAATGAAGTTGTTTTCATGGAATTCCTAAGGCAAGCATATGATGTCCACACTGTCTTGAGGAATAGAAAGAAGCTTGCCTTCAGTTTTCCATTTGGGTTGGGAATTTACACATGCAAATCAGTGGTAGATGCCAAGTCCATGGGTGATGAATTAGCTAAACTTGGTCTCAAGCCATATAGCGAGAGACGATCATATGACCCTCATGGTGTCTTCACATCCAAACTTGAGAAGAACTATGCTCATGTGCCAACACTTGAAGATTTTTGGGCCAACTGCATAGATGAGTTCGAGGTAAGGAGGCACAGTTATAGTAGACTTACTCTACATCAAATGAAAGACTACTTGTCAGAGGATATCGAAGGACTATCAGATGATGATGGAGATGTACTTCTCCTAATGTACACTCGAAAGAAAATTGAGCAACGACCTCTTCCACAGGTCAACTGGGCCAATAAAGAAAACATCTCAGTGGAAGAAAGGACACGCCAAGTCATTGAGTAAAACAAGACTTTCTTGGTCCTCGAGAGGAAGAAATCCATTCCAACAGCATAGCCGCCAAGAATACAGTCATCACTTCCCTCTTCTTCTAGAGCACAACCGAAGATGAAGGGTATAAGTCAATCTCAAGAGGGTGTAAAGGGAAGCAGATCAACAAATAACGTAAGAAGAAGGTTGGACTTCTCAAGTATAGTCATACAGGAGCAGCCAACAACCGAAGCAAAAGCTCCTCCAGAAGAGTCCATACCTCAAAAGGAAATAAAAGATGTGCCTTTAACACATGATTCTCCACCATTTCCAAGGTATTCACCAATTCACATTGATCTATAGGATGAGGAAGATGAAGGAATTACAACTGAACCTCCCAGGGAAGTTAGTAGAGATACTACCACATCTTGGCTTGAGAGCTCCCTGGGAAGGAAGGGAAGAAGACCTTCATATCAGCTGAATTTTGATGAACTTGACAATGTTTATCAGGAAGTACCTAAAAAGAAAGAAAAGAAATATATTCACTTTGATAGAAATCCTGATAGTGAGATGATCATGGAGACTGCTACACCTCCTGAAGATAGAAACATAGATGAAGTGGAGGTAGATGATTTCAATGGTTAAGGCCAATCTTGGCAAGAGCATCATGCATGCAGATGTTAGTTTGTTCAAAGTTGCATCTGAAACTCTTCAAGAAAGAGTGCTAAAAGATGGAGAAGACAAGGCAGCCCTCAAGGCTGAAATTTGGCAACTCAGGCTATACATTTCTAATCTAGTTCGTGGCACTTCACAGACTACTCAATTGCTGCCCCAGGTTCTAGAGACACCATCTGATCATCAACAGTTGAGGCATTTGGTAATTTGTGGGAAGCAAACACAAGAATGGATTGAAGGATTCATCATCAGAGGAAAATAAATCTTGGCACAGATGTTTTAGCTAAGGGAAAATTCCCATAACTTATGCCAAGGTATTCAAGGATTTGAACAATCAATGATAGATGTGAAACCTAGGCATGAAATCATCATTGCAGATTTGGATACAACTTATGGCTCTATGGTTTCAAGAGAACACAAGAAACAAATCCTTGCATGGAGAGAGCATCAAATCTTCAAGGTGAGAACCTATGAGAGGATATCTGAATATTTTATTGCATACAGACAAAGGGTGGTGGAGGCTCTTTTGTTCATAAGTGAGTTTATTGTAGAGATCCCTTCTCGGTGTTGTCACGATGAAGGTTCCTATCTTGGACTCGATGAAGTGCAAGCCTAGTTTCAGAATGTTGTTCATTGCAGTGATGGTAGTGATTCAATTGGTGGTAGGATGAGTAATATTTCCATGATGTCAGCGAGGTTTGAGAAAGCGGCCAATGAGGTAGAAGATTTTCTAAGATTGATTGCAAATGGAAAAGAAATCCTAGAAAAGAAAAACTTTGTTATAGATAGTATTGATGCACCTGACAAAGACACAGTTTCTAGCTTTTTGGTAGATGTGATCGAGATTTAAAGCAATAATCATCTAGAAGATTTCTTTCCACTTTATTTCTATTTTCGTCTCAATTCTTATCTACTCTTTGGAGAAGAGAAAGAAAACAAGATTGTAATAGTTGGCATTTCCTATTTTCATGCTTTCTTAGGTGGTTAGATGTTTATCTTCTTTAGTTTTAGAAATAAAATACTTGCATGTTGGCAAGCTGAGTTGTAAAAGCAAGGGGATTGTAGGGTTCCCTAACTCTTGCTTGTCTATAAATAAGAGTGTTTCCTCATTGTTTTCTTTAACCATACTTGTGATAACAAATTGCTGAGCCTATTTTTCCTGCAAGTTGTTGTTTAGTTGCTATTCACTTTGTGTAAGAACAAGTTTGTAAGTCTCTTTTAGCTGCAAGTTCTTGTTCATTGCATGTATCTTGTGTAATCTTTGTTCTTGAGATTTGAGAAATAAAGTCTTGTGCCTATTTTTCCCTTATATAATGTCTCAAATTTTTGTTTATTGTGTTATGCTTATATGACCTCCATTTCAGCTTGTGTTGAAAGTAAGTAGAGGTTTGTTGGAAGAAGAGTTTATCTAAGTGTTTTTTCAGAGAATCAAACTTTTTCCATTTCTATTTCTCTTTCTCTACATTTATTTGAGAAATTAGAAACGTCATTAGAGTAGGCTAGTCATAGTTGAAATTCCAAAACAAAAAATCTCAGCTATGACGCTTGAGTTTTATAAATCTTGTGCTCTTAGCTGAACCAAAAGATAGGAAAATTAGTTTTAATTTACTTTCTTGAACAACATCAGCAAATAGGGATCTCCCCTCCTAATTTGAAGAGTAGTTTATTTGTGCATAGTTTTCCATTCCTAATTCGCATTCCAGAGGTGCGAATTGAAATGCCAACAATGTGCTTCTTTCGGTTCTACTTGAAATCTAGCAACCAAACATACTGCATGCATGATATTCAATCTTGTAGCAGTAAGGTACAATAGTCCACCAATCATAGATTTGTACTTGCTTTGATCAGCCTTAGCAGATTCATCATCTTTACTTAGCTTACATCCAATCACCATAGGTGTACATACAGGTTTGGAATCATCCATTCCAAAATTATTCAACAACTCTTTGACATACTTATATTGTGAAATGAATATCCCCTTATCAATTTGATTTACTTATAGTCCAAGAAAGAAATTCAACTCACCAATCATAGGCATTTCAAATTCTTTTTGCATCTCTTCTGCAAACTTCTTACACATACTTTCATTTCCTCCAAAGATGATATCATCCACATACACAACTACTATCAACATTTGGTTTCCTTTAGTCTTGAAGTAAATATTGTTGTCTGTGAAGCCCTTGCTGAACTTTTGTTGTGTCAAATATCTATCTAGCCTTGCATACCATGCTTTAGGAGCCTGTTTCAATCCATGCAATGCCTTATTCAACTTACAAACCATATCCAGTTTATCTAATAGCTGAAATCCCTTCAGTTGTTCCATGTACACTTCTTCCAATTCTCCATTCAAAAAAGAAGACTTGACATCCATCTAATATACCTTGAAGTATTTACAAGCAGAAAATGCCAAGAACATCCGAATTGCCTCCATTCTTTCCACCAGGGAAAATGTCTCTTCAAAGTCTATGCCCTCAACTTGTGAATAACCTTTACATACAAGTCTTGCTTTTTTTCTCACAACTTCACCATTCTCATTCAATTTATTTCTTAACACCCACTTAGTGCCAATCACATTCT
Source organism: Sequoia sempervirens (assembly GCA_007258455.2). NCBI lineage: Eukaryota > Viridiplantae > Streptophyta > Pinopsida > Cupressales > Cupressaceae > Sequoia > Sequoia sempervirens. The sequence continues at coordinate 190,814,922 of VDFB02281492.1, forward strand.
TGTTTTTTGGTCTAGGAACCAGTTCCCATGTCTGATTCTTTTCTATCTGTTGCAACTCTTCTTTCATTGCTCTTACCCACCTCTCATCTTTACATGCTTCACTCACAGACTTAGGTTCTATCTTTGAAAGTAAACATAGATTTACCTCACTTGCCACCACTTTTCTTCTTGTCTTCACACCTTCACTCTTATCTCCAATTATCTGGTCTTATGGATGATTCTTCTTTACATACTTAGGAGTCTTAGGAGCAGGTTTTGGAATCTCTTCCTCTTCAATTTTTTCTTCTTCTTCCTCTTTGTTCTCTTCAGGTTTAGGTTCATAGATAGGCTCACCTGGTTCAACTTCACTTATCTCAATAGGTCTATGCATATCCTCATCAACCTTCACATTTGCACTCTCAAATATCTTCCTCAATATCTTATTGAAGCATCTGTATGCTTTTCTACTAGTTGAATACCCAAGGAAAATGCCTTCATCACATCTAGCATCAAAATTCCCAAGGTTCTCATCATCTCTTTTAATGTAACACTTGCTTCCAAACACCTTAAAATACTTCACAGTAGGAATCTTATCGTTCCACAACTCATAAGGAGTCTTAGTGTTGTTACCTCTAATCTAAACTCAGTTAAGAATGTAAAAAATAGTGTGGATTGCCTCTCTCCAGTATACATCGGGTACATTTGCTTCCTTCATTGTTCTAGCAGCCTCCTGCACAGTTCAGTTCTTTCTTTCTAAAATTCCATTTTGCTATGGGGTTCTAGGATCAAAAACATATCTCTTTATGCCATGCTCTTCAAAAAATGTATTAAACTCACTGGAAGTGAATTCTCCACCTCTATCAGACCTTAAACATTTAATTCTTAGGTTTACTTCATTCTCTACCCTTGCCTTGAACACTTTAAATCTATCTAGAGTTTGAGTCTTCTCTCTAAGAAATGTAACCCATGTCATTCTAAAGTAATCATCAACAAGGAGCATGAAATACCTGTCACCATTTAGACTTCCTATTCTTGTAGGGCCACAAAGGTCAGTATGAACCAATTCCAACATTCTGGTAGCTTACTGATCTTTTCCTTTAAAACTGCATCTAGTTTACTTTCCCAACTGACAACTCCTACACACAATACTAGTATTTTTAATCTTAGGCAAGTCTTAGACAACCTCTCTTGAATTGATCTTGATCAAATTATCAAAGTTTACATGTCCTATTCTCTAGTGGCATAGCCAACTTTCATTAACTTGAGATACCAGGCACTGACCATCAACACTCTTAAGCTGATAAATATTTCCATGTGTTCTTCCTACTGCAACCACAGTTTCGAACCCTTTTCTAATCTAACAGGTGTAATCCTGAAATACAAGCTTGAAACCTTTTCTACATGTTATTCCAACACTCAAAATATTATTCCTTAATCCTTTAACATAATAGACATCATCAGTGTTGTGCTTACCATCAAAATTAATTGTTCCTTTCCCAACAATCTTTGCTCCAGAATCATCACCATACATAACTAAACCACCATCATATTTTTCAAGCTTAGTGAACTTACTTTTATCTCTAGTCATGTGATTAGAGTAGCCACTATCAATCACCCAATAGTCTTCATCTTGTCTAGCATGAAATGGAGTAACCAGAGTACCTTCCTTCTCATCCTTCTTACTCTCTGAACCACTTTCCCTTGCACATCTTCCAGAGTTAGCAGACATAGATTTACTCTCTAAAGCTAGAAACAAGCATTCATCATCATTATCCTCAAAATATGATTCATCATTGGAAATTCCAGCATCTTCTCTGACATAATACAACTTCTTGTACTTCTTATCCTTTTTGTCTTTATTATTATCTCTTTTCTTCTTATGTACAACTCTATTTGGACATCTCGAAGCATAATGACCAATATTTCCACAATTGAAACATTTAAAAGGTAACATACCTTTGTACTTACCGGTACCTTTCTTCAACTTACTTGTAAAGTTTTCTTTAAAGGCTAACTCTGTCTTCTCCTCTTTCTTTCCAAACTTCCTCATCTCAAATGCAGTCAAGGTGCCAAATAGTTGTTCTTTAGTAAACTTCTTCAGATCATACACTTCCTCAATAACTGAGACCTTATCACTATAACTCTCTGGTAAGGTCATTAAAATCTTCTCTATTATATCCTCATCTATCAGAGCACCCCCTTGATTCCTAACTTCATTTGTTGCAAGATCAATCCTCTAGAAATAGCTCGCAATATCTTCTCCTTCTTCCATTTTCAGATTTTCATATCTTCACTTTGTTGTCAGCTTCTTTGTCAATTTCACTCTATCATTTCCTTCATAAATATCTTCCAACTTCTTCCACACTTCATAAGCAGTGCCCAAAGAAATAACTTTAGTTCACTTAGTCTTAGATAAAGCACTGTAAACACATACCTCGCTTTCTCATTCTCTTGATAGGTGGAGACTTCATCTACAGTAGTAGGACCACTTTCCAGAGCAACATACTTCGTCTCAACAACCTTCCAGGTCTTGTAACCAAGAGAGATTATGTAACCTGTCATCTACACTTTCCATCCACTGTAGTCAGATCCATCAAACATAGGGATCACCAATTTGTGCGCCATTGGATCTACCTTAAGCAGTTAAGCTCTTCACAAGGGAACCAAAGCTTTGATACCGATTGTTGAAAGGCGCAAGACAACTGAGAGGGGGGTGAATCAGTTGTCACCAAATTCAAACATAAAACTTCAAACACTTATCAACTTCATAACTACTTAATTCTATTATTAAGTATGAACATGAAATACAAATAACAGAAAGAAAAATCAACACAAGAGACACCATATTTTAAATGGAAAACCCAATAAGGGAAAAACCACGATGAGGATTAGCTCACAATATAAAGTAATTACAAAACCGAATACAAAGAGGCTCACTGCTCGAATACAAAGGCTCACTTCCTACATATAGGACTCACTATCCGAAAGGAGGCTCACTACCTACAAAAAGAAAAGATTATAGAAATATCCACCGCTACAAGTTACACACATCCATAGCCTGATTAGAAGAATTGTAGACACTGTCGTCTCACTACTTTCAAGAATCTAACACATTAAAGTAATACTGCCTTAATTCACTTTTGCACAACTCTGCTTCTCAAACTTGTAGCTTGATTGATTAATTTGTTACATCTCGACTTGTATTTATACCATCTTCAACCTTAGAAACTTTCTCCAAGGTCGGCTACACACGCTTTATTTCATAAAATCAAATTAGGTCAGCAACTCAACATTCCCGCAATGGAAAGGAATGAGAGCGTACCAAACCAACACTTAACCAAGACCCAAAACATCATCTTGGATCAATCACATGCTTCCTTAATTAATTCTTAATCCTTTGTATGAAGTGTAAACACCAGGTTGGCCAAACCTAATGAAAACACAAATGAACTTTGAAGTACACACTTCCACATCAAGAAGATAACACGTGGACCACACACCATGCTTCACTAGTCACTGTAACACATCTCAAATTCCTTTAGACTAATCTGCATCAGCTGCAACAACCTTCAAACTCAGAACACTTCTCACTAGTCCATTCGGACTGTATAAACACACATAGTAATACTGAAACTCAACTTCCAAAGCACCAGAACACAAACATCTTTTCTAGAACATAGAGAACACCATTACAAGACATATTTCAGATCTGCAAGACTTGAAACAAACTAGTGGAGGACTGCAGAGCAAAAACATTTCTCCCAACCTATAGATAAACAACTCTGTCAAATCAATTCACATATCGGTGAACAAAACTTTCACTCTCCATCAAACCAGAAGATACAAACTAGGAGATATCACCAACAAAAGCCCAAAAACAATGCCTTAGATCTGCACAAGCATAGGATCAACACTGAAGAAATGTGGAGCACATACCGAAGCACATTGTGAGCATACACACAACAATGACTTCTCTATTTATTAGTTTTCTCAAAAGCACTTGGTTACCCATCATATTAGAACATCTGCAACATCATAAAGATAGCTCCATGTACTCACAACATCTCATCAACATCTCAACTATACACGCACAACCTGCAACATCCTGTACTGTGTTGACATCAATGACAACACAACCAAACTTGCTCATACTTGCAACAGATCATACCCAAGATTCTTTTCCATATCTACTGTACTCCCAATTACTGCCCCTAAAAGATCCTACAGTTCCTTTCCAACCATGTCTATCAAATGATGCAAGAAGGTCCAATATTCCAAGCCACATGAAGAAAAGAGCTCTTAGCTGGTGGGCTTCCCAAAATTCTCCAAAACTCAACAAAGGAAGAGGCATGTACGCATGCCTGCTTCCAAACATCCCACCAAAGGTGCCAAATGGTCCACAAAAAAGAGCATTGGAAAAATAAATGAGGTTGTTTCCTCATCATTTGCACAAAGAACACATATAGAAGGATCCTCAAACCCTCTCTTGCATAGATTATCCCAAGTGAGACATCTATTATAAGAAACTAGCCATATGGAAGTTATATTTGGGCCATACATACTTATTCCACACATTATTCCACCAAGAGATTTCATCTCCCCCATATTTCTACATGTCCAGAGCCTAGTAACCAAAGGCCACCAAGTACACCTCTCTATAATCCAATTCCCAAGCCATAATATCACTAGTCATCAAAGAGTTGCAATTCCCTTATGTAAGGATACACACTAACTCTTCTCAATCCTCTATAGAACCACATGACAACCAATCTGAGGGGTCCTTCCACATAAACACTTCCACTTTCCTCAAGTTCCTACTCACCTTGAAGTCCTCCACCTTAGAACATCCAAAATTCAAGAAATTAAGAAACAAAACCTACAAGTGCATATACATGGACATGATGGGAGGGAATCCATCCCATTAATCAAACTAAAATAGGGCCTTTGATCCCCTATTACAGTGTGATAGAAATATGTGTATCAAAATAAGATAAACAAATCACACAAAATGAAACATTAAACCAAAGAAAGCAAGATAAATTGAAATAAAATCAAACAGAGCTTCTTCAGAACCGTTCCATTATTCTCTATCTCCAGTGATTCTTTTGAAGCTGCTGCTCTCAGATTGTGTAAGCAAACCTTCTTAGAATGGCAACCTGCAGAATGAGTATGGAAAAGGAGAGTGCTTCTCTATCCTATATGCTGGTGGAGTGAAATGCTGATACGGATATGCACAGGGGCTGTAAATTATGAATGCTTCTAAAACTATGAAATGAGGATGATAAGCCATGATATGGAATACTATGCTATGCTAAAAACTGAAATGCTATGAATGCTTGAAAGCTAATTGACTATAGTTTTCCTGTATGAAAGCTTCTCTGTGATTTCAAAGACCCGACAGTCCTTTTTATAGCTTTTTTTGTAGGCAAGAGCCTGGCTGGCAAAGATCAATGGCTGTGAGATTGTTTGGTAGATTTGAATGGTGAGAGATGGAGAGGTTGAGAGGAAGATGGAGAATGTTGGGAGGTTGGAGAAAAGAATGGAGCTTTGTCTTCAACCCACGGGAACAAGCTTGCACAGGAACAGAGAAATTAATTTTCTGTTTTGGAAGTTTGTTTCATGGTTGTTGAAGATAATCCAATATTAAATAAATAAATTTATTTAATTTCATGTGAGTTTGATTTTTGATTTAAGGACTATAGAAGATTTAATTAAATATCTAGAATATTTAATTGTGAATAGACTTTAGAAGAATTAATTAAATATTTAGAATATTTAATTGTAAATGGAGTTTTAGAAGATTTAATTAAATATTTAGAATATTTAATTGTGAATGGACTTTAGAAGAAAATAATACTTAATCTTTATTTGAATAAAATATTCAAGCCAAGATTATATGATAATTAATAGAAATAAATCGTAATGTTTATTTAATTAATTAAGAAATGGATAAGAAAAGTGATTAAATAAACTTATTTATTTAATCAAAATAAAAGAATAAACAATATTGAATTCAAAGATTTAATTAAATATTAAAAATATTTAATTAATTACCAGACTATTGTGATGTGACCATTTTTAGGTGTATACATTTTGCCCCTCTTTGAAGTGATGTGTTTTATGCATTGCTTCAAAGAATTTTGAAATTCGCCCCAGATGTTGACTGTCGAATGTTGATAGGTATATGCCCCCTCAAACGATGAATCGATAAGATTTTGATTTTTGTGATTTTTTTTAGATTTTTTGGAATTTTTTGATTTTGATGATTTTGATGATGTCGATTCATCGTTCGAAAATGATGATGTGAAGAAAATGACTTGAAAAGATGTAAGATGAAAAATTGATGACTAAATTGCCCCTGCTATGATAAAATGTGATAAAATACCCCAATTTTGCTTTTAAATAGGTTACAAATGTCATTTTCCATGTCATTTTCCATTTTAACCTAGTAAAAATTGTAAATTTTGAGCTCTGGAGTGAGAAAGATGGCACTTCCGATTCACCAGCACCGTTTCGAGTGCATCCGATGACATCAACGGTTGGTGCATTATGGACCCGCGGTATGTACCCCGTTAAACTTCTGCTTTTTAAATTTTTTTTTTGGAGCACGTTTATCCATGTTTTGATTGTGAAAGAGTGTGTTTTAGCACCCTTGATTATTTGCATAGCGCCCATGAACATTTTCATAGCGCCCATGATTCTATAGCGCCCTTGATGAATTTCATAGCACCCTTGATGTTTTCTATAGCGCCATTGATTTTGTAGCGCCCTTGATGATTTTCATAGCGCTGATGACCATTTTCATAGCGCCCATGATTGCATGTTGTTGTGAGTGATAAATTTGTTCCCAAAGTTGTTGGAAAACAAATAATAACTGATAAATTTGCTTTTAAAGTTGTTAAAAACAAATAAGATCGATAAGTTTGCTTCTAAAGTTGTTAAAAACAAACAGGATGTTGATAAATCTGCTTTTCATGATGATGAAAAGTAAATAGTTGATTGATATGTTTGCTTCTAAGGTTGTTAAAAACAAACATGATGTTGATAAATTTTCTTTCCATGATGATGAAAAAAAATAGTTGATTGATATGTTTGCTTCTAAGGTTGCTAAAAACAAACATGATTTTGATATATTTGCCTTCCATGATGATGAAAAACAAACAATTGATTGATATGTTTGCTTCTAAGGTTGTTAAAAACAAACATGATTTTGATATATTTTCCTTCCATGATGATGAAAAACAAACAGTTGATTGATATGTTTGCTTCTAAGGTTGTTAAAAACAAACATGATTTTGATATATTTGCCTTCCATGATGATGAAAAACAAACAGTTTGATATTAAGATTTGATTGATGAGTCATGATGATTTGATATTGATTTTGCTTTGTCATGATGATGTTTCAATAGGAGAGATTGGGCGTTTTGCAGTTATGGGAGACATTCCCGAAGACATGGAGATTGATTCCACAGCCGGTATAGGTGGATAGAGATATTATCGAGGCATGTGGCCTGACTTCATTACTTGAGATGCCTGAGGTGCATCTCAACAGAGCTTTATTGACAACACTTGCAGAGAGGTGGCATAGTGATACAAACACCTTTCATTTACTGAACGGAGAGATTACCGTGACTCCAGAGGATGTGTATCGCATCTTGAGGATTCCAATTATGGGAGAGATAGTGAGTTTCGATGTCCGAGAGGTGGGAGGTACGGATGCCTTGAGACGGATATTCGAAGATGATGAGATTGTAGGATATTATATCTCATGGAGAGAGATGACAGATTCATATGCACCCCTACCATCTGTACTTGTAGGTTTCATTGGAGGTGTTTTGTGCCCCGACCATAGGTTGAAGGGGTTCGCAGTCGGGTGGGGTCATGTTCTGGAGAGGATGGTGATGCAGGGTACACGGTATGCGTGGGGGTCGTGCATGCTTGCGCATTTGTATGATGAGTTACATCATATTGTATATGGTAGAGGCCAAAGTTTTTCTATTGGTTGTTCGTTATTACAGATATGGGCATGGGAGCACTTTGCCATTATGCGACCATTGACTCGTGGACGACGATCTGTCGGTCGATCGTACAGATGGAGATATACCGATATTATTGCTCAGCTGAGACTGGGAAAACTAGATCATTGGCAGCATCTCTTAGATGATCTTGATGCAGTATGCTGGCGGCCATATGTAGATTGTGAGGCATGGCCAGAGGATGCAAGGGAGATGCCCTATGTCTTTACTTCCATATATCTTATTGGTCATACTTCGTGGATTATTGAGAGATTTCTTGTTGGACGAGTGTGTTGGCAGTACGGTCGGCCTCAGGGTATGCCTATGGGTTTTGCTATTTATGCACGATGACAACAGGAGATTACAGTGTGGGGTCCACAGATTTCTCATGAGGCAGCGGTGGTAGAGTTCACTAGTTTAGGAGTACAGATGTGGGATTATCGAGCTGATATCCTTGACAGAGGGGCGATGCCAGAGTATGGTCAATATGTGTTAGAGCATCCTGTACCATGATTGTTTGATCCTGATGAGCCTGTTGCTCAAGTTGCTGTACAAAGACCAAAAAGAGGCGGTCAGAGACGACTGAGAGAGACAGCTTCAGAGGGTGATGATTTAGAGGGAGATGATGATGATGAGGAGAGTGGAGGTAGTGATGATGAGTTAGAGGGAGATAGTGATGATGAGGAGAGTGGAGGTGATAGTGGTGGTGGAGATGGTAGGAGTGGTGGTAGAGGTGGTAGGAGAGGTGGTAGGAGAGGTGGACTACGGATGAGACATACAAATCCATCATCTTCAGTAGATCCAGTGGTGTCGAGTCAGATATCTTCTTTGTAGAGTACAGTGCAGAGCTTACAGGGTCAATTAGCATAGGCACAAACCTTGATTACACAGCTTCAAGGACAGTTGACGACAGTTACTGCTAAGAGAGATACAACCAGACAGTAGGGTGAGTAGGCCATCACTCTAGTTGATAGTCTACAGAGAGTAGTAGCAGGTACCTTGCCTGGTGACATGATGAGAGAGGTGACCAGAGCCACCCAGGAGGTAGAGTTCTATAGGACTAGGTATCATGATGCGGTGCCACCTGAGCAAAGGGAGAGTTATACACAGTCTCGGTCTACTCATAGTCACTCTCAGACCACTAGCAGGGGTGTGACACAGCCATTACCTCTAGGAGGGCCATCAAGGATAGGTGGAGCAGGTCCATCAGGTGTAGGTGGGACAAGTCCTAGACCAGCACCATCAGAGGATAGCACTGCCTAGTGCATTGTACATGATATTCTATTGATACCCGTTTGAGATATTTGTATACACATTGATATGGTCCCATTTTTGATGATGTATACCTTTGTACATTTTGACATTCATTTTTGAGATACATGAAATGCAATGATGATTTATGATGAATGCGTCTATTTTCTATATGCATGATGTTTTATGTGATGGTTTCACAATGTTATGCTCATGATGTATATGTATGCATGATTTTTTGGATCTGAAAAATGAGAGTGCAATGCTATGATATGATTGCAATCTATTGATGAATGATTATGAATATAAATTTTGAAATAATGGATGGTACCATTTATGAATGTCCATGAATTTCTTTTTTTTTTATTTTGATAAATGCTTGGTTTTTTTTTTATGCTTTTTCGATGCAAATATGTATGAAAAATGTATGTGATGATGTTTTTGTGAATGTCAAAATGTACTTAGTCATTTATTCGAAAAGATATGAAACTTTGATACTTTGCCAGCTTTTGGGAAAATCTATAAATGCAAAATGCAAATTCTAACATGAATGCAATCTATACTGATCATGTGGGTTATCCATACAATATTGCCATTCTAAGAGCTTATTTGTGCTTTTTGTATCATCATAGAGCATTGAAATGTTGAAAGTCAATACAAGCATCAAAGGGTATGTTAGCACCAGTGATGACCTAAGTATTGCTTTCATGATTTTTGATATAGCAAGTTAATACAAGCATCTAGGTATAATTGAACCGAGATGACCTGAGTATTGCTTGCATAAACAGACAAGAGTTAATCCTTTTCCCATGCAAATTCTGAAATGTCATCAATGATACTTAGTAGAGCATTTCTCGTGACCAATTTGCATAGTACTAATGATTTCCTCACAAACAATAGACAAAAAAAAATCATAAAAAATCATACTCCTTCCTTGCTTTTCTAGTTCAGTACATCATTGAATTGCTCTAGAGATATGATATAAAATCAATCAACCATTCAAATCTTGCCTAAAGTATGCCAAACATTATTCAAATTAAGATCATCCAACTTGGTTATCAACATTGATGTTCTTGTTTTGATGTTTGTTTGGATCACGTTGTTTTGATTTCAATTGGCATTGAATAAGCATGTTGTGGTTGATTTGATACGGCAATGTTTGTTGCATTTTGGCAAACCTTCTTGTGTCTGTTTGTGATGTTCGAAAAGCTCGTTGCCCCTCTCTTGTTCAGTCTATGTTGCTGCCCCAGTGTAAACACAACCTAAAGATTATGGATTTGTACAAATTTCATCAAGCCATGATGAAACATAAGGATTCCCGTTGTATGATATGGATATGAAAGATCTGTACAGATGATAGATATGGATGGATGATGCCGAAAGTGAATGCAAGACATAAGCTAATAGATGGAGGAGCCCATTTTGAGCACAAGTAGTGCCTGTTTGCTAGGTTTTCACCATGTGTTTTTATTGCACTTTTTCAAGACTTCTTCTAATTTTTTAATGATTTTTTCAGGACTTTTTCTAATTTTTTAATGATTTTTTCAGGACTTTTTCTAATTTTTATGATTTAGACATAGAACTTTTTCAAATGAATGTTGTTGATTGGCTCTTCAAATAGGTCCCCTTCTGATGTAGATAACTGATATGCTCCAGAACCGTATGCTGCAATGATGACAAATGGACCAAGCCAATTTGGTTCAAATTTTCCTTTCTTCTCTCTATCTTGTTGATTACAGGGATTTTCTTTCAAAACTAAGTCACCTACTTGGAATGTCCATGGTTTAACTCTGTGATTGTAGCTACGGGACATAATCTATTGATAACCCTTCAAATGATCGCTGCATGTTGGCGTCTTTCATCTAACAGTTCTAGCTCTTGTAGACGAGATACTCGGTAGTCTTCATCATTTATCAATCCTTTTAATGAGACCCTAAGCGAAGGTATTTCAACCTCTAATGGTAAGATCACTTCTGCTCCATATACCAAGGCATATGGGGTAGCTCCTGTTGGTGTGCGAATGCTGGTTCTCTATGCCCACAAAGCCGGATTTAACTGGACATGCCAATCACGACCGACATCATTTACCGTCTTCTTCAAGATTTTCAAGATTGTTTTGTTGGAAGCCTCCACTTGACCATTGCCTTGTGGATAATAAGGTGTAGAGAACCTGTGTTGGATGTGAAATCTTTCATAAAGTTCATCAACATCCTGATTCTTGAAAGGCCTCCCATTATCAGTGATTATAGAATTAGGAATTCCATATCGACAGATGATGTAATTCAGGATGAATGAAGAGATTTTTTTACCGGTCACGGTCGTCAAAGGAACAACTTCGATCCATTTTGTAAAATACTCCATAGCTGTGATGATGAATTTATGCCCATTTGATGATGAAGGATGAATTTTTCCAACAAGATCTAGTCCCCACTGAGAAAAAGGCCATGTCAGAGTGAAAGGTTGCAGTTCTGTGTAGGTGCATGAATAAGATTCCCATGAATCTGGCATTTAGAACACTTCTTGACAAAAGTAAAAGATTCTTTCTCCATGGTAGGCCAATAATATCCCATTCTAACAAGTTTCTTGGCTAAGGTCAAACCGCTTGAATGAGTTCCACAAATACCACCATGAACCTCTTGTAAGGCTTGTTCAGATTCGTCACGTTCAAGACATTGAAGGAGCGTACCATCAAGATCACGTCAGTAAAGAATATCAGCGATCAAAGTATAATGAGATGATTGGCGTATGAAATTCCTTTTTTGGTTTCGAGATAAGGCCAGAGGTAAGATGTTATCTTTCAAATAGGTATAAGTCTTACCATATAAAGGTGAATCAGAATCGGTTAAATGACATATGACTTGGGTCTCAGGATTATCATAGGCGGGAGAAAACAATTGTTCCACCAAGAATTCATGCTTTGTTTGATTTTCTGATAGTTGTAACAAGGAAGCAATTGTAGCCATTGCATCTGCAGCTTTATTATCAATCCTTGGGATTTGTGAAAAATTGATTGCAACAAAAAACTTTTTAAAATCGTCCACCATGTTCTTGTAAGGTAGCAGCTTATCATCTTTAGTTTGATAATCATCATTGATTTGATTAATGACAAGTTGTGAATCACCGTAGACTTGAAGCTCTATAATCTGCCATTCCAAGGCTATCTTTATCCCTATGAGCAATGCTTCATATTCAGCTATGTTATTTGTGCAAGGAAACATCAACCGATATGATTGTGGAATGGTATGTCTTTCAGGTGTGACAAAAAGAATCCCTGCCCCCGAGCCATGTTGCGTATAAGATCCATCAAAGTACAATGTCCATGAGTTCTTAATTGTTGCTGTGAAGACGTCTGCATCAGGAAACTCAATGTGCATTGGATTTTCTTCTTGTAAAGGTGCTTCGGCCAACTGATCTGCGATGACCTATCCTTTAATAGCTTTTCGATCTACATAGTGAATGTCAAACTCACTTAAGATCATTACCCATTTTGCAAGTCTTCTTGTTAAAGTAGCTCTACTTAAAAGGTATTTTAATGGATCAATTTTGGTTATCAGCTTAACTGTATGAGCCAACATATAGTGTCGTAACTTTTGAGAAGCAAACACCACTGTGAGGCAAGCTTTTTCAATGAAAGTGTAGTTTAATTCATGACCTGTTAAAGTTCTACTGATATAGTATATGGCCCTTTCTTTGCCTGTAGAATCCTCTTGTGCTAGTAATGCTCCCAAGGATACTTCTGTTGTTGAAATATAGAGTATGAGTGGCTTTCCTAGAATGAGTGGAATTAAAACTGGTGGGTTCATAAGATATTGCTTGATTTGATTGAATGCTGCTTCACATTTTTCTTCCCATTTGAATGGGACATTTTTATGCAATAGATGTGTAAATGGTAAGATTTTGTCTGCCAGTTGAGCTATAAACTGCCTGATGGACTGTAGTCGTCCTTGCAATGATCGAAGCTGACTAATATTTCGTGGTTGCGGAATGTCCATTATAGCTTGTACTTTTTCTGGATCAACCTCTATGCCCTTTTCTGAAACAATGTATCCTAGGAGTTTTCCAGATGTAACGCCAAAGACACATTTCTTTGGATTGAGTTGAACATTGAACTTCTCCATTTTGATAAAGATTTTTGACAAGATTTCTAGATGTCCTTCTCGTGTGTTGGATTTGGCAAGGAGATCATCAACGTAATCTTCCATGAATGTATGCATCATATCATGAAAAATTGTCGTCATTGCTCTTTGATAAGTGGCTCATGCATTCTTTAACCCAAATGGCATTACGTTCCAGCAATAGGTACCCCAAGGGCATGTGAACGATGTTTTACTTGATCCTCTGGTGCAATCTTTATCTGGTTGTATCCTGAAAATCCATCCATTAATGAATACATTGCATGGCCAACAGTTAAATCAACAATCATATCTATGTTTGGCAAAGGGAAGTCATCTTTGGGACAAGATTTGTTCAAATCTCTGAAATCTGTACAAATTCTAATCCTTCCATCTGGCTTTGAAATAGGTACAATATTGGAAATCCATTCTGCATAGTCAATAGTCTGAATGAATCCAACATCTAAAAGCTTCTTTAATTCCTCTTTAACTAATAACGCAACATGTGGATGCATTTTTCTAAGTTTTTGCTTCACAGGTTTTGCCCTTGCATTTATAGATAGATGATGCATTATCAGATTAGGATCTAACCCTGGCATATCAGCATATGACCAAGTGAAGTTGATTTGATTCTCCTTCAAGAACTTCATGAATTTCAGTACTTCTTCGACTGTTAATGATGCTGCAAGTTGCAAGATTTTTGGCTGCTCTGCTGTACTTATGTTGATTGATTCTGTTGGTTCGATCAAAATAGAAGATCTTTCGTGATAGTGCTTAGGAAGAGTGTCAAGTTTCTCATCCTTCAGTGCCTCATAAAGGTTTTCACTATCGGATTCACTCTTTATTTTTCTCTTGTTGTGATCTACTACTGCCATTTTTTGGTTTTCACCGATAGATCCATCTTTTATTTCATTTATTTTGCAGCTAAGAGACTTGACACCCTCCCTATCAAAATCTTGAGTATGAGATTCTTGGATGAAACAATTGTTTTCCTCATTAGAGGAACAAAGGAAATTTATAATGTCCTCATCATCATGAAATGTAGGGATATGGATAGGTGCATCATTGTCCCAATCAATAAGTTCCGGATAAACTAAAGGCATGGGATCATTAGGTTGGGTAAGGTCTTGAGCTGTCAAAGTCATGATGTGGTTGTCATTTTCATGGTAGACAAGGTCTATGATGGTATTCTCTTGTCGATTATCAATCTCATGAAAATATGAATTGTCCTCAGTTGAGTCATCGTTATATCGTGAATCAAATTCAAGTGATTGTGTTCCCGAGCTTTCTCCTTGTATGAGAACGGGTGCATATTTGTGTATGGTATCAACTTGTTTGTCTCTCCAAAATTCATCATTATAAATGGTGTCCCATTCATATTCATTAGAATCAGTATCTGAACCGTTCTGCAATTGGAAAACTAATCCATAAGATTTTTGTAGAGTGACATCTTCATGGTGTTTATCTGAAATTGATTCTCTTTCATGAGTTTGTTGTGCTTGCTATAAAATTGACTCTTCTGTATCCTTACCATATCCCAATCCTGTTTTATCGTTTGGATGTATTGAAATAGGTTGAATTGGCTCAATGATTCCTTCTTTTCTTTTTCCTATAGGACCATTTCCTTCATAGCCCATTCTCTGCATGATAGTGTACCCTTTACCATATTGTTCTGTAGGTAACTTAATGTGCAAGAGAGATTCATCTTCATCTTTTTATAGCCAACTTAGGATGTCCCTATCTTCAGCTTCTTCCTCAGTGGTGTTAGCTTTAATGAATTGTCCATCAAACTTTGTGATTGGCACAGAAGCTTGGGATGTAGAGGCTATTGCAATCTTTTGATTTGATAGGGTTGGCTGACCATGTGACCTCGGAGAAGGAGGTAAGCTAGAAAGGGATAGAGAATATTCGCCTACTCCTTTGTCTTTAAAATTTAGCTTAGTGTCAAGATTCTTTGTCAATTCTTGTAGTTGGCCTTGTAGATTAGAAGAAGCGGTAAGAGCCTCCCTATTGTGCGGCACAAAGGCATCCTGAGTTGCTCGAAGATTTGAACAAGTTTGGGTGCTATTGTAATCAGCTTGTATAGTTATTTCTTGTCCATCATACATAAACTTGAGGCATTGATGGTACATTGATGGTACTACTTGCATATCATGAATCCATGGACGACCCAAAAGTATGTTATAGGAAAGATCCTGATCTAGAACCTGACAAAATGTATTTTTCACAATAGGTCCCACTTTGATAGGTAACATTATTAGTCCTTTGGAAGCTCTTTTTTCATCATCATATGCCTTGATAGTGATTTTCCTTCGTGGATCAATGGAATTTTCTGATATTCCTAAGGCATGTATAAGTTTTAAGGTACAAATGTTTAAACCGGCTCCTCCATCTATTAAGACACGCCTGATTCGGTGTTTATGGATCATGACTTCAAGATAGAGTGATGAATTATGTGGATGTGTCATGGAGGCATCATCTTTTTTGGAAAATGAAAGACAAGTGGGGGAAGACAAATGTCCCACCATGGCTTGAAATTTGTTTACATCCAGATCAGTGTCAATAGTTGTGTTTACAAGAGCTTCTTCTAAAATATTCTTGTGTATGGGGGATATTTTGGGAAGTTCAAGGATGGAGATTTGAGCTGATGTTTTTCTCAATTGATCAACTAGATTATAATGATTTGGAGAAGGAATAGCTGCCTTAGATGAACTCCCTTTTAGGACAACTTTTTCTTGTCCTCTCGTAGTCACATTAACCTGTTGATATTCTTGTTTTTCCTTGATTTTGATAACATTAACCCGTTGATCATCTGCATAAATATGGCGGATTATGTTGTCTTCAACATTATTTATGCTTTTTGCTTTGGTATCCGATGTTTCCCCTTTTTGATAGTTCAGTAAAGGATCTTTGAATGCTTGATGATTGTCATTGGTATAATGTCCTTCAATTGAAATGGTTCCATTGTCAATTAAATTTTGTACTAGATTTCGCAAGGCTTGACAATTATTTGTTCTATGACCTTTACATCGATGATAATTGCAATAATATGAGTCATTCCATGATGGTGGTTTAACTCGTTGCTCAAAATATCTTTGTGGTGGTAGGGTGATAACCTTATTATCGAGAAGCTCCTTGAGAGCAGACTCAAGAGATTGACCCAAAGTGGTAAAATTCTGTCAATTTGAAAAGAATGGCGGTCTTGGTAGATATGATGTTTGAGTATTGCCAAGATTGTTATTGAAATTACCACGATTATCCTTGGTGTTTTGATTGGTCATGCTTTCTTGCTTGGAGTTTTGTCCTTGATGAAAGTTGTTTCCTTTTTGGCTGATATTTCCTTGTTGGTTGGTATTTGCTTGTTGATTGGTATTTCCTTGTTGGTTGGTTCGTAGAGCACTTGATAGGTTGAAGATAGATGGTCATGTTCGTAGATTATTTGCATCTACTATACCATCATTGACAACATTTTTATTTATGTTCCAAAACCTTGTTTTATCGTTGTTGTTTTGGTTGGATGAACTTGGATTATCAAGTTTTATCACTCCTCGTTTAACCAAGGCCCCTTCAATGGTGATTGCGTTTTCAATCAATTTTTCAAAGTTATGAGGACAATGAAGATTAAGCCTGTAACTTAATTCTTGATCTAGGCTATTGATGAAGATATCCATCTTTTCCTTTTCAGGAATAGGACGGGAATATCGCGCAAACAACCTTCTCCACCTTTGCAAAAACGTAGTGAAGGATTCTCCTACTTTTTGTTTCACTTTACAAAGATCAAGCATTGTTATCTGGTGTTGGATGTTGTAGGCGTTTGTGATATAAACTGATTTATTAACTCCTCAAAGGTTTTGATGGGGGGAGTGATCTTGGAAAGCCACTCCATGGATTGTCCACCCAGACTTCGTGGAAACAATCGCATTAAGTAGGTATCGTCACAAGCGAATTCTAGACTCATATTTTGGAAATCCCTCACATGTTCAATGGGATCAGTTTTTCCATTGTACCTATCAAATTTAGGGATTTCGCAATGTTTTGGAAAAGGGATCATTTGAAGACTCCTATCGAATGGATAAGGAGATATGTCATCCAGAACATACTTCTTTGTTGCACCCCCTTGCATCTCCTTTATTTTCCCTTGTAATTCTTTTATCTGTTGAGTAAGGGCACTAAAATCATTAGGAGTAGTTTCAGGATTCTGTTTAATCCCTTCTATATCGAAATTGTAAGGTAACTTAGCTCCTTGATTAGCTAATGAAAGAAAATATCTTTCTTTGTTTCGTTCTAAAATCCTTTCCATAAGATTATGGAATCGGGGATCTTGCTTTGCTTCTTGAAGCTTTTCTTTTGTTAATTCTTCAACATTTAATGTTTCCTCTTCTTTCTCATTATGGTCACCCATTTTGCTTGTGGTAGTTTCTCCTTCATCTTTTTCCATGTGTTTTCGAGATCTTGTGACAACAGGCATAAGCTTTGTTCCAAATTCTACTAACTTTTGATCAAAAGAGTGAAATAGCACAATTTGTGATAGATATGAAAGTTAGGATAGAATGAAGATTCTATGACTTGAAAGATTTCTAGCCTTTAGCTTGTGTTTTTCCCTGTTTGGAAGGATGAAAATCTTGTTGGCAGGAATGTTAAGTAAAAGATCAAGAAGTGAAAATGATTTTGCACTCTATGATGTTTGATCGTAGTTTCATAAAAAA
Source organism: Sequoia sempervirens (assembly GCA_007258455.2). Lineage (NCBI taxonomy): Eukaryota > Viridiplantae > Streptophyta > Pinopsida > Cupressales > Cupressaceae > Sequoia > Sequoia sempervirens. Next base: position 190,832,986 of record VDFB02281492.1, read on the forward strand.
GATGGATTTGTGATAAATGCCTAATGTGATTGAGTTCTCTATTGCAGAAATTGATTTGGACGAGTAGAATATTCAATTGCAGGTTGGGGAATATAACAAGAACGAATGCGTTGACTATGATTGTGCCTTTGAGAAAGGGCTCTTCTTTGAAAGAAAGCTTGTGAGTATAATGGTTCTACAACATAATCAGTAGTGAAACCTCTGACACAGTCATGATATCTATGGATAAAGGTTCTATGTTTAAGTAAAACCTTTCGACTTTGGTACAAGAATCATCTTTTCTTCAATAGTTTCTTGTAGCTAAGGGGTTTCTTTGGCTTTTTGATCCGTTTGAGAATGGATTTCTTAACAAAGGTTGTGGATTTCCAATCTCTTAACATGAGAGTAATCAAGGTAATCGTGAGTTTTGGATGATCTTAACTGAATTAATGTTTTGAAAACACTTCAAACAAGTTATAGAATAGTTGTTTTTAATTCCTATACTAAACATCAAGTGTATGATCAAAATATTTTTCAAGAATTATTTTAACAGGTTTTACACATGATAAATAGTTCAAACAGACTCACTCTTAGTACTCAAGTAGGTCATCATAGTAATCAACAACCCACATCTTAGAATTGTGTCGACTCACACAGCCGTGTCACCCCCAAAAGGGCGCCCGTGTTTTTGTCTTTTCCAGGTGCGTACTCAGAGTGATGGAAGTGGATACTAGATCCCCTGAGCAAACAGTCCTTGGCAGTTATATGGTGAGTATCTTGGGGGTAGATTCTTCCCTCCCCTGCACTGTGATTATTATGATGTTCAAAAATTGACTTTGGTTGGATACTACACTAAGTTCATAGTAAGGGTTTCCGTTGGGTGCGACAAAGGATATACTCCCTCAAGAGACCTCCCTACCTTTAGAACAAAGGCTTTGGGGATGGTTATCTTGCACACTACCATCAAAAGAGGGTTTCCCCAAATTTGCTTTAAATTTTATAGTGGGGTGGAATAGCCTGGCTTTGGCTTGAACCCACTTGAGTCGTTCCTCTTGGGTGAGTACTTTTTCCCACAAGAGCAGGCTCTCTAAAAGGTATTATAAAAACTTAAAATTGCATGAAATGAAATAGATGAGTTTGACATTTTGATCACCCAGTTAAGGGGAGAGCATAGGCCTATCACCGTTTAAAGCAAAGTAAACAAGAGTTCAATTTTAAGCCCAAATAAACAATTTGCTATGCTAGGTGAAGATGTTGCTTCACAAAGACATGGAGTTTTTTTTAGCCCAAAATAGAAAATGAAGTGACTATCCTAGGATTGCTTGATTTTGGAATTATGTGACTATCCTAGGATTGCTTAATTTTGAATTATGTGACTATCCTAGGATTGCTTCATTCTTTTAAAGTTCTTACTGTCCGCGGTCGCGTCGGATCCAGTCAAATCATATTTAAGTTACATATTACAATTGCTAAAACAGACATCAAGGGTGCTAAAACATAGTTTATGGGCGCTGTAGGATCTGTCACGGGCGCTGCAGGATGGATCACAGGCGTTGCAGGATCTATCAGGGGCACTGCAGGATTTGTTACGGGTGCTGCAGGATGGATCACGGGCACTGCAGGATGGGTCACGGACGTTGCAGGATGGGTCACGGGCGCTGCAGGATGAGTCACGGGCGCTGGACTGGGTGTGAACTGTGCTGAAGCGTGTTTAATGCACTAATATGCTATTTTTAGCCGTAACCTGTCAGAAAAATCTGCAATAAGATATTAAAATTGGGGCAAGAGCCCCACGGTGGGCACCAAAAATGTGTGATAGAAATATGTGTATCAAAATAAGATAAACAAATCACATAAAATGAAACATTAAACCAAAGAAAGCAAGATAAATTGAAATAAAATCAAACAGATATTCTTCAGAACCGTTCCATTATTCTCTATCTCCAGTGATTCTTTTGAAGCTGCTGCTCTCAGATTGTGTAAGCAAACCTTCTTAGAATGGCAACCTGTAGAACGAGTATGGAAAAGGAGAGTGCTTCTCTATCCTATATGCTGGTGGAGTGAAATGCTAATATAGATATGCACAGGGGATGTGGATTATGAATGCTTCTAAAACTATGAAATGAGGATGATAAGCCATGATATGGAATACTATGCTATGCTAAAAACTGAAATGCTATGAATGCTTGAAAGCTAATTGACTATAGTTTTCCTGTATGAAAGCTTCTCTGTGATTTCAAAGACCCGACAGTCCTTTTTATAGCTTTTTTTGCAGGCAAGAGCCTGGTTGGCAAAGATCAATGGCTGTGAGATTGTTTGGTAGATTTGAATGGTGAGAGATGAAGAGGTTGAGAGGAAGATGGAGAATGTTGGGAGGTTGGAGAAAAGAATGGAGCTTTGTCTTCAACCCACGGGAACAAGCTTGCACAAGAACAGAGAAATTAATTTTCTATTTTGGAAGTTTGTTTCACGGTTGTTGAAGATAATCCAATATTAAATAAATAAATTTATTTAATTTCATGTGAGTTTGATTTTTGATTTAAGGACTATAGAAGATTTAATTAAATATCTAGAATATTTAATTATGAATAGACTTTAGAAGAATTAATTAAATATTTAGAATATTTAATTGTAAATGGAATTTTAGAATATTTAATTAAATATTTAGAATATTTAATTGTGAATGGACTTTAGAAGAAAATAATACTTAATCTTTATTTGAATAAAATATTCAAGCCAAGATTATATGATAATTAATATAAATAAATCGTAATGTTTATTTAATTAATTAAGAAATGGATAAGAAAAGTGATTAAATAAACTTATTTATTTAATTGAAATAAAAGAATAAACAATATTGAATTCAAAGATTTAATTAAATATTAAAAATATTTAATTAATTACCAGACTATTGTGATGTGACCATTTTTAGGTGTATACAATTACAGATAAAAAAAAACCTTGTTGAATTAATTTGGCACCTCTCTTATGAGTATCCTAAATCATAGATTCATTCCTAGATAAATTGATCCTAGGTACATCTTCACTCGCCACTCCCCCCAGATATTTATAAGTTAGAATATTGGCCCAAACTTGATCTTGATTGGAGCAACATCACCAGTACAATTTAGCAGCCAAGGCCTGGCCCGTGAGAATAGCTTTCTTCAACCCAAGATCACCCTCTTGCTTTGGTCTACAGATATTCTTCCACTTCACCAAACTCCACTTTGTGGATTCAAGACTACCTACCCAAAGAAATTATCTAGAAAAAGAATCCAACTCCTTCACAAAAATTGAAGGAGCTGTTTGAACCATACACCTATAAATTGGAAGAGCTTACACCACTGATTTCAACAACAATTTTCCTGCAAAGGGTAGCCACTTGACATTCCAATGACTGAATCTTCCAAAAAACTTATCAAGAATAATTTTCTAGGTCCCCCGGGTAAGGGATCAACAGAGAGGGGAATTCCTAGATAGACAAAGGGCAACTCTCTAATTTGAAATATGAAGATCCAGACAATTCTAGACTAAATCCCAGGAGGGGATGTTGAAGAAGAAAATAAAAGACTTTGCTTCATTAATTCTTTGTCCCAAAGATGTGAGATAAATATCCAAAATTCTTCAAATATTAACTGCTTCACTAATTTTGGCTATCCCAAGCAACATCTTATCATCCAAAAACTGTAAGTGAGATTGGGTTGGTAGGTTTTCATCCCATCTCCATACATGAATCAATCCTTGCCTCACATATGAGTTTATAATTCTTCCAAGGACCACTGCCATTAGAATGAATAAATAAGGTGATAGAGGTTCCCCCTGTCGAAGGCCCCATGATGCACCAAAAAGACTTTGCTCACTACTAATTAGGACAAAATATGAAGCAATAATAACATAACTCATCACCCAATTGACCCAGTTGAAACCAAAACCAAATGCTAGAAGAATTTTTTGAAGAAAAGACCATTTAACTCGGTCATAAGCTTTGGCCATGTCCAATTTGATGAACATAACCTTCTACTTAGAACTCTCGATGGAATGAATGGCCTCAACTACAATAACCACCCCATCCAAAACTTTCTTTCCAGTAACAAATCCCCCCTGTTCCTCAGAAATAACTCTACTAAGCCATGCCTTGAGTCTCTCAACAATTAACTTAGTTATGTTGTTGTACACCATGTTGTAGAGGGAAATAGGCCTAATCATATCCAAGGAATTATCCCCTTCTTTCTTGGGGATGGGCATAAGAAATATGGAGTTCATTTCTATCAAAATATTGTTTCTTTGTAACTCTTGCACTACCTCCAATAAATCATATTTGACGACCTCCTAGAATTCCTAAAAGAAATCAATTAGAAAACCATTAGGACCTGGGGCTTTCCCTTTACTCATCTGGAACACAACACTCTAATTTATCCAAATTTATGGAGTTAATAATCACTTCATTCATCTCAACAGTAATAATTGAAGGAATGCACTCTATAATAAGGTTTTCTACCACCGCATCAGGAGAGTCCTCCTTAAATAGAGATGAGAAATAGTGAATAGCCTCATTAGAGATATCTATGAAAGAAGATAGATGAACCCCTTATGAAGTCATTGTTGGGATATGGTGTTGTACACCATTGCATAAAATGTTATATTATAATATTGTAATTAAATAATTATTTAGTTGTGATGCACCTAGGAGGTGTGTTTAATCACACTAGGTAGTTATTTAGGGACCACTTGTATGTTGTATTATAACATTGGATCATTATTTAATGTGTGGGAGACATGGTATACTAATTTAATATTGGGAATATTTAATAAAGTGAAAAATTAGTACCCAATATTAAATGATGGGTCAGTGGTTTTGTATTCACATGGTTTAGTGGTACATGGTTTTATCTTACCACTTGGTTGTATTTGTGTGAGCTTGTATCTATAAAAGAAGGCACAGGTTTAGTGGTTAATGTTGGATGGGTGAGTGGGCTATCATTATTGAGTCTTTTTGAGGAGTGCATATGTGAAGCATGGCATGGAATGTGTGGATTCATGCTTGGACACATGGAGGATGCATTGGAGAGGTTTGATGCTTCAAAAGTATTCATGGTAACTCTTGTAAGTGCATGTATTATTTATTTGTTGAATAATAGATGGAGTATGGATGCTTTTGGAGGCTTTGGTTTTCCCTCTTGAGGGTTTTCCAGGGCGTATCTTGTGTTATCTTGTGGTTTATCTATTTGATCTATGCATTATGGTTACTTGCATGCATGTTTTTCTCTCATGGAGTTATGTAAGAAATGAATTAAGTATGTGGGTATTATGCATTATTTTCTAACAAGTGGTATCAAAGCTGTCATGGTTGGAGGAGGTGTGAGCTCATAGGTTTTGTTATAACCCTTGTTTGAGTAGATTTGATGCAAAGTTGAATCCATGGCTATACAAGAAATATTTGAGGCATTACAAGGTATGGAACACATGTTGCATGTGTTATTATGTAGATTTGGGCTTTTGGGGTTTGAATCTATTTGTTAGGTTTATTGTAGATCAAAGGTATGGAGTTTTTGGGTCAAAGGGGGTTTCTTTGATTGTGCTTTCATATGAAGGTTTTGTAGAGGAAATTTCATGGATGACCTCTTGAGACAAAATGAACCTCACCATTGGATCTAGGATGGCCAAAGATGAATAATGACATAAAATTTTCCCTATTTTGGCCACATGAAAAAATGCAAAAAAAATTACCCTTGGACCCTCGATTGTACAATCGCAAAGGTGTCAAAATATTTTCTTCTAGTTAAAAAATTTGCAAAAATATCGATAAATTAAAAATCTTGTGGCATAAAATTTTATTGAAACCTTTTAACTTTTTTTTTGAGTTTTTGGGGGGTTCGTAGACCCCCCACGGCCTTAGCCATATCGTAGCTGACAACTATCGCTATTGATAGGCCTACAGTGTTGAAAGCATTGCCAGTGCTGTCAGTCAACAAGCTAGCATTGGTCGGGCAAGGCTTAGCCCTCGATTCAGTGTAGGGATCAAGTCCCAACCCTTCGGGGCTTATAAACTCTTAATACACCATCTTAAATGTTTTTGAATATTATTTAAAATCTACCAAAAAATCAAACATAAAAATTAAAACAAATTTAAAAGCCATTTCAAGTCCACTGCCACCAATGCAATTGGTGGCTCTACCCGAGCACCACCCCTACACAGTCCATATGGCAAATTAGAGGAATTATTTTCAAATGGGCATAACTTTCACTCAAGATGTTAGATTTTTGACTTCTTATACTTGATGGAAAGGTGGTTCTGATAACTACGCAGTGGTATAGATTTTGTTCCATGATTTTATTTTTTTCATCAGTTTTTTGGGCCTTAAAACCAAATGTTCTCTTGTACACAGTTTTGAGCTTAACTTTTGCATACAAAATCAGATTTTTCAATTTTCCAATAGACATTGGAGAGCATGTACAATGTAATACACAGTGGATTAGGTAGATTTTCAATTTGTGTTGCAAGATGAGGTTTGTACTTGTTTGATCACTCGTAGGAGCTTGAAATTTAGGGTGTGATTGTGTGAGCATTCAGACGAGTCAAGAGGTGAAACCTTGAGGGAGTACATGTTTTTATATGATAATCAAATTGATTATCAGTTTGGTACTTCTTGGTATAGGTTTATGTGTTTTTTAGAGTTGGAATTTGATGGTGACATGTACACAGGTTATAGTTATTTTTGAGGACATGGGTTGACATGAGTAGAGACTTGGAGTTTTGTATGGGTGATGGTTGAGTGTAGGTATAACATTGGATATGATTATGGTGTTATGGATATGTAGGTACATTTGAGCATTGAAACAACATGATCATGTATGTGGTTGTTTGGTGGTGTTATGGTTTGGTGTTAGGAGGTTGTTCTTATCTCCTTGATGCTTGATTAGTTCCTTGACTATGGTTACTTACTTGTGGACATGTTTGGTGAATCAAATTTGAGGTTGATTTGGTGTTTGAGTTTTGTTGTCTACAAGATTATCTTCTTTAATATCTTAGTTTGCATACTTCGTTGTTTGGATATTTGAGTTATGCAGATTTATGGATTGACCACCCATTTAGTTGCAATGATATGACACAGTTGTGGACTGTCTATATCCACAAGATTGGTTCAGTTTTGATGAAAACTTTGTTAGTTGACCTTGTTTGTGGTCATTTGTGCATTGGTATGCTGCTTTGGGATGAGAGGATGGATGCTTAGAGTACCTGATTAGTCAGTGGTTAGGACTTGTAGCATGTTGTTTTATCATGATGTCATGATAACTTGGTTACTTCATTGGTTACACATTTCAATGGGAGCTTTTGACAATGATGACTTGGTGGTGTAGGATTGGTTCCTGATGTTTTTTATGGTGGTTGTATCTTCTTGGATTGGAGATATTGGTTCTACTTGGTATGTTTGGCATTTCAGTTGTGTGTGTGGACCTGGATGATCTTCATGGAGGAGATGGTTGTCACAATGCCATGTGTATCCTGGTATCATGGTTCAATGAGAGTTGTTGGCAATGAAATGATTCATCATTGGTGATGGATGATCTTCTTTAGTGTTTGTGGATGTCTTGGAGGAGCTCTTAGATCCTATTACTATAGAAGAGTTTTTTCACATTTACATGCACATTGGCAAGAGATGGTTATATTCATGTGATTGGAGATCTTTCTTGGTTTAGAGTGTGATTATTATTTCATGATTTACTCTTGATACTAGTTTAGATTTTTGGCATAGTACATGTTCTCTTGAGACCAAGATGTATGCATTGTTGCATACAATCTCCTAGGAGGAGATGGTTAGATCATGGTTTTATGTTAGGTTCTTAATTCTACAGTTGGAGCTTTGACATTGATCTTGTTGGTTATCTCGGTGTTGAGTACATTGGTCATTTTCTTGGGAGTTTCATGATAGTGCGATGTTGCATTTGGAGCTTAGCATGGATTGATCGATTGGAGATGCTCATGGATACTTAGAGACCTTGGGTGAGGTTGGAATTCTCTTCAGATTAGAGACATTTGCTTGAGATGGTTATGTGGCAAAGAAAAAATTACACATTTTCCTTGCTTAGTTTGGGAATAATTAATGATAAATTAGACTTGATATTGCCTTGATCTAGTGTTGTGATGTGTTTTACACATCCACATTAGGTTTTGGGCCCTTTTAAAGCTAAATAAACTTAACTTTTCCTTAATTTAGTGGTGTAAAGTGTATTTATTTACACCTTCACATTAAATTTAGGAGGCTTGTAAACTAAATGGACCTAATCTAGTGTTGTAATGTGTTGTACACATTCACATGGAATTTTGGGCCCTTCCAAGCTAAATTGACTTGATTTTTCCTTAATTTGATGTTGTAAAATGTATTTATTTACACTTTCACATTGAATTTTGGGCCCTCTTGCATTTATGACCTTAATATCATAATTAATAGGCCCCTAAGACCTTATATTGCGCATCCCAAGGCATATTTTAATAAAAAATATGACAAGATCAACAAATAAGCTTAATTTACACACTCCCCAACACTTTAGCAATCAAAATAGGCCCTGTGGGACCCATATGCCACCTTGGGAATATGAGTCCCATCCAAGTGGGACCCATATGCCACATATGGTGTATGAGTCCCATTTGGCCCATTTTTAAGGTTTTGAGTAGGAAATTTGGGTTTTAAGTTCAAATGTTATCAATGTCGGCCTGTGGGATCCAATTAATAGGATATTAGATGGATTGCCTATATAAATGAGGTCTAAAATCACTATTTCATTAAGCATACATGATATCAAATCAAACACTCAAGAGTTAAGCATTCCAAGACTTTACAAGATAATCAAGGGAGCATTCAAGATCATTTCTATGGCATTCAAGGGTAGAATTCTTCATCATTTGTTGCAACAATTAAAGATCCATCATAATGTCAAGATTATTAAGCATCAAGCATGTTATTGAGCTAGTGTTGTGATGTTGCATTCAAGATCCAAGGTCAAGCATTATTCTATACTTATCTCAAGATCTAGATCTACATCCTTCATAGCCATTTCATGTTAGATTGCAGATTTACAAAGCATCATTTACAAAGCATCATTCAAGGTATCATTTTTCATGTTTCATATCCCATGTTTTATGTCCCATGTTTCATGTTTCATGTCCTTGTTTCATTGTTTCATCATTTGGTTTAATTACCTAAATGAGGTTTCACTAAGGGAAACCCCTAATTAACTAACACTCAATATGTTTTTCTCCTCTTTACATGTGTGATTGTAGATCTAGGTGTCTTGGAGCATGAAGGATATTTGAATATTAGGTTACAAGCTTGGAGAAAGTTTTTGGAGTTGTCCCCTCACTTGCAAGGTTTCTATCTTCACAAAAAGGTCATCTATAGGTCTGAAATCAGGGTTTCAGATCAGGAAACAAAGAGGAATCGAAAGAGGAGACATTGAAGACCAGATTCAGACTTTGAAGCTCAATAAAACCATAAATAGACTCATACGCTAGTTTTGGCATATGAGTCCTAGTTTAGGTCAATTTTGAGATTTTTGCAGTTTCAGATACCCTTTTTCTAGAAACATGTTCCTATACAGAAACCCAGATCTAGGACTCATAGCCCAGACTGGCATATGAGTCCTAGTCAACATTAAAATCACTATTTTTAGAATTTCAAAGCTCCATCTAGTCATCTTTAGATTTCCAAGTGCACACATTTCATCTTGCAACTTTCTGTTTTGTTTTACATGCATTTTTAGGTCATTTAGTGAAAGATTGCATCATATTAGGGTTTAGCATTACATCTTGCATTTCATTTGTCTTTTCAAGCCCTAGCTTGGTGGTGAACCCCTCATTAGTCTACAATCATAACCTAGGATAGCCCTATTGTAAGATCTCTATCTCCTTTGCATTGAGATCTCTAGGGTTTCCTTGAATGAAACTTGAGGGAAATAGGTCTAGGTCTCTAAACACCTAGTTTGTGTTTCACCTCCCAAGAGGTGGAAAACCTATTTCCGTTGTTTTATTTTAGTGAACCTTCATTTAGAACATCATAATTCTTATTTGGAGTGCATCATCATCCTAGATCTTGCTTGCATTAACATTACATAAGGATTTACATTAGTTAATTAGCATTCTAGGGTTTAAAAACCTTGCATTAGTGAAAGTGCATGTAGCTTGCATTTTTGCATCTCAAATCATTTAAAATCATATAAAATTTTCATTTTCATATAGTTTACAGCTCATACAAACTAAAAATCATAGAAAACACTCAAATTTTCTTGAAAATTGTGAAAAAACCCCTAATTGGGACTCATACACCCCTCTGGGCGAATTAGTCATAGTCCAGATTTTAAACCACCTTTTACAACATTAAAAACCTCATTTATGTGCTTCCTAAGCTTGCTAGTAACATATACTATAAGTCTGGAAAGTTTTGGTAACATCTGTCTTATGCATCTAGGTCAAAAACATAAATTTAGGGTACTCATTTTTGAAATAATTTCAATTACAAGCATCATTAGATCTGAAAATGTTCATATTTCTAAAAATTTGCATCATATAGATAAAATTACTTTTCACTTTTGCATATACAATGTTTACATTCATAAAACTTTGCATAAGTTTGATAAAAGTTCTTTTCATTTTTGGATATACATTGTTTGCATTCTTAAAGTTTTGCATACATTGGATAAAAGTACTTTTCATCTTTGGATATACATTGTTTACATTCTTGAAGCATTGCATAAGATGGTTAGAAGCACTTTTCATTTTTGTTCAAACAATGTTAGTACCTTACCTTTCTAGGCATGCTAAGAAAAAGTTCATATCCCCTCCCTGTGAGAGTGTTCTAGTGAAAGAGAATACAACCTTGGACAATCCTAACAATCATATTCATTCTTCTCCTAATATTTCTCCTATTTGCGAATAAGATATTTTGGTGTTAGAAGAACCAAACAATGAGAGTTTTGAGAATCCTAGTTGTTTCTCTCCTTCTACCTCTCTTATTAGGCAAGACATTGATGAAGTCCAAGAATAAACAACCATAGGTAATCATGTTGATAACATAACACAACAAGAGATCATTGAAACCTACCTACACAACACTTCAACTACTCTACATTCATCTCTCAACACTTTCCCCTCTTGTGATAATGTTTTAGAGGATGAAATTGAATGGGAGGAGAATATGTTGGTGTTAGATGATAAAATATTTAAGGTCTATAACAACCCTCTTTATGATCCTTCCCCTACCTATCCTATTTTGGAAAAAATTAGGGAACAAAGGAATGAAATCATAAATGATCATGAAAATCATACTTGTTCTCCTTATAGTATTTCTCCTAGTTGTGAAGAAGATACTTCAATCGATGAAAGTCATGAGAATCTTAGTTGTCCCTCTTCACCTAGGGAAACCCTTATTGGGAAAAACAATTCAACCATTGATCATTCTCCTAGTTGCGATGAAGTCATTTTGGAAGAAAAAATATTTGAATATCAAGAACATTTGGTTTGTAGTTCTAAAAACTATCCTCCTAGGGAGGATATCATGGTGCAAGAAAATGACAATAATAGTGATGTGACTTCCTTGGATTATGGTGAAAAGATGATACTAGATTTCCCTTTGTTAGAAATACATCAAACCAAGACCATTGAGGTTATGAATGTACAAGTTTCCATTAGACCCCCCTTGACTATTGGACCTCCTACATACCCTACAGGAAATCCTAAAAATCCTCTAATCCTTTACCCACCTTCACACAAACCACACAAACTTGAACTTATCCTTTAACCACCTAAAAATAATGTTTCGCAGTAGTCGATTCATAATACTATTTCTCATACATATACTACTAGAAACAATCTGCAACCAAGAAAAACACCTTCAACATCCCTTCCATTGCCTAATCATATCTTGTTTGGTTCCCCTCATTTTCCTGCACAAAGTGAAAGGGAGTATGATCTTGTTGAAAAAATTAAGAATACTCTCACTAAGATATCATTGCGGGACCTTATTCAAGCCTCCCCCCACTATCATAACATGATTCAAAGTTCCTTGCAAAAAGTTCCTATCCCTTCTAATGTGCAATCAAATGACATAGCAACAATGATCCAAGGAATAAAATCTTACATTGTTTTCCACCAAAGCGAGCTCCCCCATTTGGAAGTGAAAAAACAAAATGAAGCTTTCATAATAATATATTGATATAAAAGGACAGTGATAAAGAGAACCCTTGTTGACAATCGCTCCACTCTTAATGTGTGTAGCTAAACCTTTTGGATAGACTTGGTGTGGACAAATAAAAAATTCAACTTGAATCTTTATCTATTAAAGGATTTGACAATGTAGGAAAACAACCGCTTGGTGTGATCACTTTTCCTATTACAACTGGACAAGCCACATTAGAAACACCAATCCATGTTATGCCTCATGTCTTTCATACAATCTCCTTTTATGCAAAACGTTATGCTTTATCTTTCATAGATATGGATCTTGACCTATGGATAGTTAGTTTTGTAGGATTCATTTTGAGGGATACTTAGCATGGTTATCTCCTTGTGCATTTTATTTCATGTTATCATTCATTGATGAGGAGTTTTAGGAGATGGTTATTGGGCTGATTTCTTGATTTGGGAATGGTTACTTTGAGTTTAATTTCCTTGGTTAGAGAGGCTTACATCCATGTTGGCATTACATGATTCATATGTTTGTTTGATATAAGATATTAAATGGTTTGTGTTGTTGAGGCTTTTCATTTGGGGTTGTAAGGAGATCATACTTGACACAACGTTGCACTTTGAGGTGTTGGTAGGACATATTATGGTTTATAGGTTTTCTCTCTTCATTCTATGGTTCCTTCTTGGAGGTTCATGTTCATATGATTTGGGAGGATGGTGGTGACATGATGTGAGAGAGTATGCAATTATTGGTGTTACATGTGTAGATCATTGATATTTTTCTTGGTACTTTATGATTTGATCATTTATCACACCTTAATATAGTGTTTATTGGTAGACTTGATATGCTTTGAAATTACCCATGCAGTGGGATTTTCTGTATATGTATGTTCTTCACTGACAAGTTTGATACCGGGAGATTGATTGTGGTTTATGGGTTGCATATGTTGTTGGAAATTTTTTATTGATGTTATTGATACCTAGGAGGTATGGATAGTTGGATGTATTAGCATGTGTTGTGGATTCTATTTCTGATCATGTGGGTTTTTTACCTTTGACAACAACTTTTTTGGAGCCTTTGTTATCACTTGGATTTGATGCTTGCGTTCTTGGATTGGTGCATTTTCACCTTGGCATGTTCCTTTTCTTTCATAGGTGGCACATTGGAGGATGAGAGGAGTTCTTGCTTGAGATGGTGGTCACTTTGGTTTTATTGCAAGTATGTAATGGAGCATGAGAGAATGTTGGAGATTGATGTGGTTTCATGTATGGCTATGATGATGTATTTCATTGATTGACCCTTATGCAATGCATAAAATAAGTGGGAGAATGTTGGGATATGGTGTTGTACACCATTGCATAAAATGTTATATTATAATGTTGTAATTAAATAATTATTTAGTTGTGATGCACCTAGGAGGTGTGGTTAATCACACTAGTTAATTATTTGGGGACCACTTGTATGTTGTATTGTAACATTAGATTATTATTCAATGTGTGGGAGATATGGGATAATAATTTAATATTGGGGAAATATTTAATAAAGTAAAAAATTAGTACCCAATATTAAATGAGGGGTCAGTGGTTTTGTATTCACATGGTTTTGTGGTACATGGTTTGATCTTACCACTTGGTTGTATTTTTGTGAGCTTGTATCTATAAAATCAAGAACATATTTAGTGGTTAATGTTGGCTGAGTGAGTAGGTTTTCATTATTGATTCTTTTTGAGGAGTGCATATGTGAAGCATGGCATGGGATGTGTGGATTCATGCTTGGACACATGGAGGATGCATTGGAGAGGATTGATGCTTCAAAATCATTCATGGGAACTCTTGTAAGTGTATGTATTATTTATTTTCTAAATAATAGATAGAGTATGGATACTTTTAGAGGCTAGGTTTTTCCCTCTTGAGGGTTTTCCTTGGGTATATCTTGTGTTATCTTGTGGCTTGTCTATTTGATCTATGTATTATGGTTATTTGCATGCATTCTTTTCTCTCATGGAGTTATGTAGGAAATGAATTGAGTCTATGGGTATTATGCATTATTTCCTAACAGTCGCGAGTGAAGATATCATATTCCCATGCTTTTTGGCCTTAACTAAGTTGAAGAAGAAAGTTGTGTTCCTATCTCCCTTCTGCAACTAGTCAATGTGTGAATTTTTTTTCCAATAAATTTCTTGCCACAATTCTCATTTTGAAAGCTCCTTCAAAGCTTCCACTTCTTTATGAGAGTCCTCAGTAGACCCATGATCTCTATTTTTCCTGATGATGATCTCAACCTTGTTATGGGCTTTTGATTTAGTCAGAAAAATATTTCCAAAGCACCATCTATTCCACTTCATAAGCTGATATTTCACACATTGAAGCCTTTTAAAGGAGTAAATAGTCGTTCCATGGGAAATAATTCCTTGAACCCACCAACCAGCCATAAGATCTTGAAAAGAAGGCTCATGCATCCACATCAATTGGAATTTAAATGAGAGGTTCTTAGAAATTCCAACATCAGTTGCTAAAATTTTGATAGGCCAATGGTTCGAGAGCCCTTGGACAACCCAAAATCTCAGACCTAGTTATCCACTTATTGCCAATCCAATAACTAGACACCAAAACATGTCCAGCCTTTTAGAGATATAATTGTCACCACATCTCCTATTGATCTAGGTAAAAACTCCATTCCTTGGATTAATACCAATCAAATTCAAAAAAAGAATATTATCCTTAAAAATTACAACTGAAGCCTCCAATCTATTGGATCCATAAAAATAATAGCATTAAAGTTTCATCCATGATCCAAGGAAAATAGGGAGCTAAGGATCGCACAAACTGAATGTGGGACAAAAAATGAGATTTACCTAAATAATCAGTCAGGGCATACACATTGGTGAGTAAAAGAACTTCCCTAGACTCCACACTAGAAGAAACTAATGGCATAGAATGCCTACTAAATCCACTAAAGTAGGCTAAGCTTACAAGGATCCCAAAAACAAGAAATACCACTAGCACTACCTTGAGCACCAATGCATTGACACTACCCCCTCTACCATAATTTAGTGGAAATGTTAATCATTCCTTCAATTGCCAACTTAGATTCATGAATAAACAAAACATTAGGAGAATTCTCTCTAATTAAATCTCGAATAACCTTTTATCTAGGGGTGTTGTTCAATCATTTTACATTCCATGACTGTACTATCGTCTATGAGGGTTAGAAAAGTGGGAATCGATAGTCTTAGCATACCTGGATTCCACTAAATTTTAACCCATTAATGTTATCTTATCTTGATCATTCTTTCACCCAATTCTAGGAGTCTTATCAAGACCTCCTTTTTAATGGAATTTTGTTGCAACCCTAAAGAGGGTGGTACTTTATCACCTTTGCTTGGAGCCAAAGTCTTCATTTTTATGGCTGCAAAATAGGATTCAAAATCATACTATCTTCCATTTCATTACTCTCAGGTTGTTCTACCACATAGAGAGATGCAAGCACCTGATCCATGTCCATTTGTGAAACAAAAAAATCCCATGCATACCACTTTAACTAATAGTCTCCCTAGAAACCAAATCCTCGTCTCCCACTAGGCCTTCCTCAATGATCATAAAATTAGGAGCCACCTCTTGTTTATTCGTGTCCTCTAGAGCCTCAAACCTATTAAATATCTTCTCACTTTTTCTATCCTTAAAGGTTCTATTCAATCCTCTATCTTTATTATGTGGTTTAACTGGTACAAAACCCTCCTTATCCACATCACCTTCCAACATAGAGGATTTCCCCTTGTCTAACCTTTTCCCTAAACTAGGAGGTAAATTGGTTGAAACCCCATTAGATGAAGCTCCAACCAAGGTATTTTTTGGGCATTTCCATTGTAAATGACCATACTCATGGAAAAATTGACATTGAAATGGGAGAGCTTCTTAATCTAACTACTGAATCCATGAAGTAGATCCAAGACATATTTCCAAAGAATATGATAATGGGTTATTTCAATCAGTTTCAACATAAATACGAGCACAAGAAATTACCTTCTTGTCCATTTTCTATTGTGATAGACCCACTGACTTTCCTAGAAAAAGAGCGATCATGTGCAAAATATCATTTCTCCAAAATTCCAATGGAAGCCATGGGAGCCACCCTAAACAAGAACCCTTGAAGGAAGCTCCTTTTCTAGGTTAAATCTCACATGTTAAGGCTTAATGAACAAGCCAACCTAGTTGTAGAAATAAGGGCCCCCTTTGTAAGCCTTATTACAATCCGCTAGGCAAGAGAACACCATGAAGTAGTTATTGGAAGCCAACATCACCTCCATATCCCCCTCTGGATTCCAAACCCTTAGAGCCCATGATTATAGGAAAGGGAGAGATACCCTAATGCCCATAAATTTATAGATCAATGCATGGTTTGATAGGTAGCTGGCATATTCTTCCATAGATTCTGGTTGTATCACTAACATCAGATGATCTTTGCTTCTCTCAAGGCAACCATTCACTTTAGGAATTCAGGGACCTCCATTCAGAGCATGTCCCTCCCCTTGCAAGACATTGTTTAAGAAATGAATCACCTTGGTATTCTCAAACTGAGGTTGAGAAAACCCTGACACCACATCCCAAAAGGAACCGCTCACTATTGCCAAGTCAAAAAATTAAAAAATTAAAAGGAAAAATTAAAAAAAAGAATTGAAGGAGGGGAGACCCCTCACTCCACCTCTCTACAAGAACCACACTACAGCTCATACCCCTCCCAATGGCTCCCCTCAACTCCCCCAAAAACCCACCTTATTTCCACCACCTATGTAGAGCCAAGAAAGCCCAACACGACCATAGAGGGCGTGTAGGCCCTAACGCAGGCTGCACCCTATCATCCTCCTGCTCAGAAATGCCATCATCTCTACTATCCACCATGACTTTGAAGAATGATTGATTAAAGGAAGAATAAAACTTAGTTTATTGTCTCCTTATGTATGGTATGCATTTCCAAATTTATGTTGATTAGCTTTCCTACCAAAATTCTATAAAATCCTTGCAAAGATTTTGCATGGTATCTTTTCAATATAATAAAGGAAATGTGTGGGTACGCTTGAGGATTTCTAAGTAGATTCTCTTAATATTCTACAACCATTTATTGTCTTTATAAATGAATGTGTAGAGCCTAGCTTTCCCATGCATTTTGAAAGGCATGGTCTTTTATGGTGACTTGTTTAAGACATCACCTTATTTTTAGTTGTTGCATGTTTGATTAAATCTAGAGACTCCATTTCCCAATGGATAAAGACACTGGTATGTGATTGGATTTCTCTTCCACCATCCTCAACACACTCCAAATACATCAACTCAAACACCTTTTAAAGTTTTACTTTCTGTGTGTTTTACTACTATGCCTAAATGAATACATCAATAAAAGGGTGTATCATAAACTCATTCTTAGACACTTAAATGATAGATTATCTATTAATAATGTTCTCGTCTTTACATGTACAAACTAGCACATAGGATATTGTGACACTGGTATTGGGATACACTATGTAGTGGGTATAGTTTGTTTTAAGGTATTGTTTAATATTTCAATCATCAATTTGGTACTTTAGGGAGAACCCCCTTGGTCTTACAGAGCCAAAAGTGAAGGAGGTTGTAACCACCTCAACCATTGGTCCAAATTTACCCAACTTAAAGATAGGTGTGTGGTAATCTTCTAGGTTTGACACCCTTGGCACCTAGAAGATTATCAAACCTTAGGGATTTGGGGCCTACAACTCTGGTCACCAACACTTTTGTCGTAGTAATCTAGTATCATTGAGTCAAAGTATTCTAATGAACATATTCTTGAGTCATTTTCATGGTGCTAGTTTCTACCTCTTCAATAGGAAAGAAGTCTCCAACATGTGTCCTCTCCATCTCTTGATGAAATCCTCTATTATGCAGTTCTAGAGATATAATGTAGTACACCATACTATGCTAATTGAAGATAGACCAAATATCGACAATGATATAACATCTTACACGATGTGATGACAAGTTGCAATACCTCCTTGGTGAATTGACATTAGAAATCAAGGTTCTAGGACCATAACCAGTTTCATATCCAATTCCAGAGCCAAAGAAAGCAATAGAATGGGAAACCCTTCCCAATACATATCTAGATTTACATATTTGATCTCCCAAATGTGTAATGACCTCCAACCTCCTTGCAAGAAATTAATTCTTCCAATCATTTTCATGTAGTAGTATCTCATCCTATAACAATTCCCCTTTATGCATGCAAGCATGCAAAACATGTTAGGATCTTGATTCAAAAGAACCACATTGCAATTAGTCAAAAATTGTTGAATACTAAAATAACATATATCTTGCTTACCACCTTCGAACATCAAGTATCTTGTTGTTTGGAAAATTGTGACTACAACCTATAAACCATGGTCCATTTTAGGCATCATAATTTTTTCTTTGCGTGTAGAATTAAGCTTCAAGGAGTGATCCATGAACTACAAGCATTAAACCTTCATAAATTCATTAGAATTCATAACATATTATTTATAATTCTTCATGTGTTTTATTTTTATCCAAATGTATGGAATGAAGGACCTATCAAAAATAATGATATTGCTCTTGTCAAAAGCTTTATCCTTCATGTACCTCAAAATATCACCCGAATCCCATATGCATAAACAATTTTGAATTTGATTTAAATATGTCCTATATTGTAATTGATAACCTTCACCTTTTCACCATTCTTAGAGTGCTTCCCATGATGAAAAAAATATTGTAATGAAATAGTCTGGAGTAAAAGATCTAAAATATGACAATATTTTTCATACCTTGGGCTATAAACAAAGTTCTTACCTTTTTCCCCAATATAGAAGTTGTTGAGAGATCCTTGACACAACCATCTTTATGAATCAAGATAAACCAAGTTAGTATCAACTAAATATTCTCCTCAATTGTATGCCAATCAACATAGTTACACTGAAAAATCAATCATTTATGGTAATGATTCATCCTTTAGAAGATTGATGGGTAGTTCATGGGCTGGAATGTTTATTTCCTCTTGAGATCTTCGCTTTTAACAAGTAATGCTTTTCCCTCCTTGACTTCATCAATATTTTACTAGTATGCATACTTGTTGGAAGTTGACAAAACATCTCCTACTAAAAAATGATCCTTGATTTCAAATTTTATGACAAAGTTTCTATCCCCATTGAATGGTCTATTTTGTAGAAATGTCTTTTGACTCTATTTTTGACTATTATTCTTGCTTTTGATTTATTCCTTGCCAACTTCTTAAATTTTGACTTTTCCTCTTCCTTTCTCAACCTTCTTATGTAGGTATATAGACCTCTTTTATTTGGACACCTCATTTCAAGTAACTCTAGATACTCATCAAAGGAACTTGAGATTTGTATAAAGAACTCTTGAAACTGGTGAATGGTTTTGGTAGCCTCAAGTTTTATTCCTTTATTTCCTATATTTTAATCAACACCTCTAGAATCATATCTATATATTCTCTTTGTAAGCACTTTTCTTGAAGGAACATAGGTTGGTTATTTTCTAGAAGACTCCATCAATATCCTTGTTCTAATTCATATTCACATCTTTTTCATGGATTATTTCACTAGCTTGCATGTGTCAAAAGGAAATGTAGATTTGTATCAAGTGTTATCCCTCTACCCTATAGGTTCACAATATGAAATATTTGGTACCATTATAATGTTCTACATTAGACAACCTTAGAAAATAGATAAATCTTTAAATATGTGCAAATTGAATTAATGAAGAAATACCAAATGGAGATGCCAAACCCTACTAAAGGGTAAAAGTACAAAGCTGTGTTACACTTTTATAAAGAAACAACCAACACTAATCCAACTTTTAAACTTGAATCACTAAAAAGTGGCATAAATTTTTGAATTTTAAAATGATGTAAACTAATAAAATGTGTATATTTTAGTATGTTTTATGTTTGTATGTTTTTGAAAAAAATTAAAAATAGTTTTTTATAAATTAATAGTATAATTTAGTTGTTGGTAAAATGTTGAAAAAATGAAGTTACATGAGACGTCAAACTTTATATAGTAAATTTTAATTTTTTCCTCTCAATTTTTTTGTGTGTGTTTATAACTTGAATATTTAGTGCATGGATTTTTTTTTTCCAATTTTGATAAACATATATTTTTAAATAAATATTAAAATGTGTGTGCATTAAAACATAGTTGTTTCCATTTGACGTCAACTTTTGTATATTAAATATTTATCTAAAATAGAAAAAAAATTATACCATCTTGATATAGATTCTTTTATCTAGTGCATAACTTTTTTTCAATTTTTTTTAATACATTTTAGTATTTTTTATTGACATGGTAATCAACCTAATATTTTGTGTTGATAACCTAATTTTAGTAAAAAAATAAAAATAAAATATAAAAAATAATTAAACTATTCAAATATATATTTTTGAAAACCAAACTTATGGATCTACAAAAGGGTATTTTTAATATTTTAAAAAAATATTACTTACATGAGTAGGAGTTGTTGAAACATCAAGTTTTGCAAATAATCGCATTTTTTTGGTAAATTGGTTTCAAAGTAGTGTTACATATGCATTTAGCAAATAATTTTAGTTGGAAAAGTTGTGGAAATATCTAACTTATCTACAATTAATCTTACTAGGTCATATGCTTGACCAAAATTAATTTTTAGTTAGAAATACTAAAGTTCAGTTGTGCTGATAAGTTGGCCGAAAGTGTGACACATCTTTGTACTTTTACCCTAAAATTAATGTTGATCAACAATAATAAAATTTACAAACCCTTCTCAATGAAAACCTCAAATGTGAAATAATAAATTATTACAACAAATCTAACTTATATATGAGTTGTTATATATGATAAAATTATATATATATATATATATATATATATATATATATGAAAACCCCTATAAAATTAGTAGTTATAGTAGATAAATCCACAGTATATGGAAACAACACAACAATTATGTGATATTTTACATAAGTAAACCCTTATAAATAGTGTCAGTGTTAACATCTCAAAAATTGGCAAGCTTACAACTATACGATTGTGCTAGGATGCAATATGTAGGATAAAAGACACCCCAAACAAAAAATCCAATGTTTGATATGACATAATGATAACAAAACAATCTAAAGCCTAGGCATGCAACATAAAATATGGTTGGAAACATTAACCAAATGCTAGGAACTGTAACACCTCTCTAACCCTAGCCTGGGTAAGATAGTATTTTGATTTTGATGTGATATTATAAATGTTAAATGTTGTTATAATGAGATTAGACATTGATTATTATGGGAAAGGTTATCATGATTAGTTATTATTTTGGATTACATGCTTAAATGTTTATATACTGTTATGATTGCTTTTGTATAATTATGGACAGGAAAGGGATGATGTCGTAACACTCATATCCAAGAGGCTTATGATATCATGTCCCTCTTCCTGATGATTAACATTGCTTCAACTATATGATATATGTTATATGAACATGTACTTTGACGTGTGATTGGAGTGATGCAGGTACTGAGTATCGACTCTGCCTGGATCCACAAGCCTAAGCATACTCGTATTCCTCGATGGTGGTTACTGGAGGTAGTCACAGGCAAAACGTCCATCAAGTAAAGAGAACCACTCTAATGTTATTTTAATTAATGAAATAATTGTAACAATAATAATAAAAAATATCAATTTAACATTTCTTTGTTATTGCAGCAGAACCCCCCTTGCAGTGATGTCCATGTCATGAGCACATGACTAGGCATACATTAAGATAATGAGCAGAGGGCAGAACAACTAAAGGGGGGACAAATGATTTAGAAAACGATACTCCACTTTAGATTTTTTTAGCTTTAAAAAAGAAACAAAAAAAAGTGATTGTAATCATATCATGACAACCATATTTTTGATAATATGTAAAAACTGAAAGAATGAATGTTATATGTTAATGAATGAATGTTATATGTTAATGAATGAATGTTATATGTTATTAATGGATGAATGAATGAATGTTATATGTTATTAATGGATGAATGAATGATTAATGTTATATGATTGGGTATGGGGAATTGAGAGTGATGTGAGGGGGGGCCAAATGAGCTTCCACCATCACATGGTTGGCCTGTTAAGTAGAGAATATTAAACTATTCTCGAAACAAAGAGAAGCTCAATAAGGTAATGCACTTTTCAATATAAGAAATACATCGTTTGAAGCATCAAACCAATATGCAAAGATGAAAGAAAGTGCTAACTTTTCACTATGGTGGCAAAAAATGATTCTTTATACCCGAATTCATGCTCTGCATCATAATTTGAAGTTGTTTCCATTCCAATGTTCTGAGTTTAGTTTGTTTTATGGCTTTGTATGAATACCACATTGTGTTGTGTGTGGATTTGGTTTCAAAGCTCTTGTTTCTTTTGTCTTTAGTGGTGACATAACTCTAAAATTTGACTTTTGTGCATAACAAGTTAGTGGAAAAATTGACAGCTCTGAAGGGTTTAGAGGCTCGATTGAGATAGATACACAAATATTTGGATCTTTTTGTTGATGGGAGGCTTCCACTTAACCATGAAATTTTGTACCATCTATAGGTATGCAAAAATTTCTCTACTTACATTCATTCTTGATCATAAATGTTCTAAATGATATTAATGCTTCAAACTTAAGATTCGTTTCATTGTTATAATGATCAAAATGTTATACTTTGCTATACATTCAAGCATTCTCTTGCCCCCTACCCTTTTCTCTCTCCCCCTCCTTTTAAGAATTTTCTTTGTCATAAAAGATTACATTTCTGTCTCATTTACACAAATTTATCTAAAGCTCTAGGAGTGAATAAAGATATGTAAAAGATGATGGATTATGTATAAACAACAACTTTCCGTCTTATAGCTAATTAAATCCTTAATATTTGAATAGTTTAGAGCTCGAATAATGCTTGCATATGCATGTGTAGCAATAAGGGAGCATTGATATTTTTTGGGATTGCATTGAGGAAATTGTTTCTCTTATACCTACCCTCGGCTAGACATGGAGGTATATAATATTGGTTTCTGGGTTTTTTCTGTAAGTAGTTAATTTCATAGAGGAAGACTAAAATATTCTTAATGTCCTGTCAGGTGTGAAAGCATATGAATCACTTGTTGAAGGCACCATTTTGTATTCATCCAAAAACTGGTTTGTTATTTTTTTATGTTTCTTGCATGTGTTTTTTTTAGGCTCTAGAGATGTAGCTCGACTCTTTCCTTTGCACTTTTCATCTATTTTGATGATTACAGTAGTTTGTCCTCATAATTTTTTATGTAGATATGTTTGTAACCTTATTTTCTACCAATCAATTTGCAAACCAGTCACATATTAAGGACCATTTCACTAACTTGTAGTCATCCATTACTTCATATGTTGTAGGTTGTGTCTGTGTGCCAATAAATCCTGATGATTGCGAGAACTTTAATCCTACAAGTGTACCCACTCTTTCTCAAGTAAAAGTCTTACCTTATTTTATAGTACTTTAAATGGTTAATTGAAGGTGCTTCTTTAGATCTAAGATAGTTGAACCTTGGATTAAAATATGGTATTAGATGGGCAGTATAATGATAAAACTAAGGTCCATTGAACACAAATTATGAACATAATTTACTGGACTATGAATAGTGTTACAATTATAATTATTTCTCCTTTACCTACCTCTCCATTAATAAAAAGATAGCAGATATTGGAAGTTCATTACATGTCTCATGTATGTTTTAGTATTTTAATTTTGTTTAAGTTGTTCAAGAGCTTGATTAGGTCAAGAATATGTTCTACAAGCTTTGTTCTCTTGACATTGCTCAACATTTTCCGTACACATTTTCTCTTCAATCTAGACATTTCTTAACTCCTTCCCTTGTTAGCCCTTGGTTGTTCTCAAGTGTAATACTTTTTCTATGCATCTTGCAGTCTATATGTATGATCAGTCATCTCTTATGAAGCATGTATAACCTTTCATGGAATTGTTGTTGTGATTAGACAATTTCCATTGTAAGAATAATCATTTAATTTGTATGGAAATAAGTCTTTTTCATATTATTTGACTTGGTATTGTAAACTTGTCTTTGCAGGATTCTCTAGGGGGGAACAACAGAACTCTGATGATAGGTAGAGTTGTACAACACCATAAATCATTGACATTATCAATATATTGCTTATAGAATACTCTATGCAAATAAAATAGAATCTACAATGACAATTGGTCTCAAATTCAAATATGAATATAAGTACATTACACAAGAAGATGGGTATGTTCAGGATCATGATGGGCCAAAAAGTGGCGATATAATGGGTATTTGTAGGGTATGTCACCGACGACTTTTTTTTACCCAAAATTGATGAGACGAAAAAGGTTTTTAAAGGAGATTCTCAGCTTTCCACCAATATAAATTATGCTTTGCTTTGAATTTAATAAATAATTATTATTCATTTTCTATTTGATTTACGACTAAAGTCCTGATTGATAGGATGATTGAAAAACATCTATAGCTTTCAAAAAGTATCACATTTTTTGAATCCAAAACATGCGTCACATTCTATGCTTCACATACTATAATATTAAAAAAAAAAGAATTGAATTTCATGAAGTTTTGACCAAGTTAAGGTGGTTAGATGTACACGTTTTTATATTTTTTAAAAGTTGTAATAAAAAATTCATAATTAATTATTTACTTGGAAACAAATTACAAAAAATATGCATCACATCTGGACATGAGTCCTCTACTTATTTCTAAAATCTTATAAAAAAATATTATCATTTTATTGTGGTTAGGGTGGTCAGACAGACACCTACTTCTTATTTTTTCCCTGAAATTTAAGTACTACTGCATTGAAATATCAAATTTTCACCAAATATATATATATATTTAATATACCTAGTAGTTTAGAAACTACATTCAATTTGCTATAGATTCTATTCTTACATAATTTTGAAATAATATAGATAACTTATTCAAAACTTTATGTCAAGTTGCCTAATTCTGATTTTTCTGAAATTTTTGCCACTTATGGGCCTATTTTTTCCATGATGATCCTGCACAAACCTAGATGGTATCTATTCTATGATTTAAAGAACCAAAAAATAAGAAAATTAATAGGTTCCATTTGTTTACTTACTCTTAGACACTTGTTTAATCAACGAGACCCTCAAAATGTCTTGTTGATAACCAACAGTGTTCAAAACTACTGAAGAGGTCAGATTGGTGTGACATTGGATATGTCTCACCAACGGAAGTCATCGACAAGACATGGACTATCAGAGTGAGTTTTCTATCCTATGCTGATGATTGATCTCTCACCGATGGGTTGGCTATGGTGGTCATCACCAAGATTCCATGATGACATGGTGTAGTTCTATTTAAAACTCCTGAAGAGGTCAGATCGGTGTGACATTGGCTCTTTCTTATCGACAGAAGTCATCGGCAAGACATGGAATATCAGAGTGAGTTTCCTATCCTATGTTGATGATTGATCTCTCACTGATGGGTTGGCTTCAGTGGTCATTGCCAAGAGTCTCTGCAATGACATGGTGTAGGTCTATTTAAAACTCCCGTAGAGGTCAGATTGGTGTGAGATTGGATATGTCTTGCCGATGGAAGTCATCGGAAAGACATGGACTATCAGAGTGAGTTTTCTATCCTGTGCCAATGATTGATCTCTCACCGATGGGTTGGCTTCGGTGGTCATCGCCAAGAGTCTCCACGATGACAGGTCTATTTAAAACTCCTACAGAGGTTAGATCAGTGTGACATTGTATCTGTCTTGTCGACAGAAGTCATCGGCAAGACATGGACTATCAGAGTGAGTTTTCTATCCTATTTCGATGATTGACCTCTCACTGATGGGTTGGCTTCAGTGGTCATCTCCAAGAGTCTCTGCGATGACATGGTGTAGGTCTATTTAAAACTCTTGCAGAGGTTAGATCAGTGTGACATTGGATCTATCTTGCCGACGGAAACTTCATCAACAAGACACGGACTATCGGAGTGAGTTTTCTATCCTGTGCCAATGATTGATCTCTCACTAATGGGTTGGCTTCGGTGGTCATCGCCAAGAGTCTTTGCGATGGTACATTTCAACGAATATTTTTTTTTTAAAAAATTGCATTGTTTTGTCACAATTTCGACAAAGGAAATCGATGAATCACCAAAAATGTCCGACGAAGTTGCTATAGCTACGACGAAAGCTTCTTCGTAACTACTTTCCCATTTCGTCAAAATGGTGACAAACTTCTGGTGTTGTTTCAATGCTTTGGAAGAGCCATTGCAATTGTGTTTTGGTTATAATTCATCAGTGGATACATGAAGTTGTCATCGATATTCCGACGAACAACAGAGCCATTTTATAATGCTAATGACCGATGAATCTGGGCTGCTATTTCGATGTTTAATTCCTCGTCTGAATTTCGATGAAAATTTGGCGACGAAAATTATTTCATTAGTTCATTGGTTGTCCGAAAAAGGTTTGTCGCAAGACCGACGAGCATTTGTCAAAAAATGGAGTCAAATTCGGTAGTGGGTTATTCTTCATGTTTTTTTTTTTTAATCTTGTCCTCTTTTGGCTCTTACCCTTTTGGGTTGCATAACAAGATGTTATAGGAACAACCATTATGAGGTTTGGAAACATTGATTAATGGTAAAAAATAAAGCAACAAAAAGTAGATCCAAACCCTATACCAACAATAACAATAAAACTCCCTTAAAATGATGACTAGAAACATGAATTACAATTGATCCAATGACTGCAATATTTGACAAATAGTAGCAATAGTCTAAAATCCTACACACCTTGATGATGATAGTTGAAAATAGTGATCAAATGTTATGAGTAGCCATTATGGGTGATATAAACATTAAATTGATGGGTAGAAACATAAAAAATAACATATCAAATAGGGTTGCAACCCTAGAATGATGAAAAATCAACAACACTTGATATACAAATATTTTAAATGCTCAACAATCTTTAACAACTTAACACAATTGTGATTCTTGGGTGGAATCACCTCTAATAAATAAGATGGTTTTTGTCCGCAAATTCAAATATGAAAACCAACTAATATACAAATCATGGAGATGATGTAGGTAGCCAATGATAAATTTATTGAGGTGGTAGAAGGAATGTTATTTTATACCCCCAAATAGTAGAAGTCATTATAAAGATTAATTGGGATGAGCTCACACCAAGATTGAAAAGAAAAGAGCCCTTAGGTTATCAATTTTTTTAGCTAACTATTAAAAGGGAAAGAGAACATATGAGGGGCATGAATGAAAAAAGGTATATGGTGGATTAGCCTCAAGTGGTACCTTTCCATCATTTGACACCTATGTCAAGCTAGAGAGAAAACCAACTAGATGTAGATATAGTGATGATTATATTATATAACATAGAAGTATGCATATAAGAAAATGGATATTAGTATCTTCAAGGAAAGTCTCATCCATTACCTCACTAGTTAATTAGATTTTTCATCTGTCCCAAGTTTTCAAGTAGTATTTTTTGTGGACTAGGAATTTTGAGAATATTATAAAGTTAAATTTGTTGCAATTATCTTTGGATTGCAATCTCTATATTTATTGTAAATTTTGTATTGATTGTTAATATTTTGGAAATATATTTAAGATAATATTGTTTGTATTCATCCTAAAGAATAAGGATAATATTATAAATATTGATATATAATTTTTATTTTAAACAAAATAATGAATTTCATTAATTATTATTTTTAATCCTGATGCCCATATTTGAGAATATACTAACCACAATAAAAGATCACCAAATGGGAATTCTAAAGATTATTGAATACTTTAGAATACTATGTAAGTAGCTAAGGAATGATTTGAAAAAGAAAATTCTTGAGTTACTTTAACAATATAAATGCTAACTAAACCAACAATTTTGTGAAGGTTCTATAGGCTTCTCTTGCACTCTTAGGATCTTTCACCTAAAAGGAGAGACATAGAACACTAAAATTGATTGATTATGAATGCAAAACTATTGAAATATGCAATGTTTGAAAACATAGTGTGATATACAGAAAACACCAAGAAATGAATGTAAATTGCAACAAAATGGATGAAACTGAAAGTGTGTGCCTGAGATATTGATGAAGACTGGAAATGACTTCTAGAATGCTTCTAATGTTGACTTTTAGGCCTATTGGTATTCATTCTCCATTCTAGGCGAATTAGTCCCAGATCTAGAAAACTATTTCGGAGCCCGTTTCAGACAAATGGGTATCTGAAACTACAGAAAACCCTGTTCAGGCCTGGCAATGGGACTCATTCGCCATCCATGGAAAATCATTCCACTTTTGAATTTCTGAGAATTCAAAAGTGGAAATTGTAGTCTCTAGTCTGCACTTCAGCTCTTGACAGTTATCCACCTCCGAAAGTCTGATTTCCGAAACCTGAAAGTGACATTTTTGTTGATATTTTTACTTGGTCAATAAGGAGAAGTCTTCAACAACTTTGCAACTTGATCTTCAATGATTTCCAAGCTTCCAATATGTCTAAATCTGCAAACACACAAGACAAGGAGAAATGTTGGATGTTAGGACATGGGGGTTTGCCTTGGTCAAACCCCTTTTAGGTAATTAAACCAAAATGAGAAAATAATGTAATAAAGAATGCAATAATGGAGTTATTACCTTGCCATGATGATTGATCTTGAATTTCTACACAAACATGAAGAATCTTCCCTTGAATTTCTAAAAATTGTTATCTTAATGACTTGAAATGATGAAACCCTAGCTTGCTTGACTTGAGATGAAAGAAAAATGATGAATGAGTGGCGAATGAGTTAATGGATGAATGGGGGTTGAAATGGATGTAAAAACACTTATTTATACACACTTATGCCCTAATAACCCAATAATACAACATCACAGGCAGACATAAGGTAATTTTGAATAAAAACTCGAAAGAAAATTTGAATTATTTTCAATTTGGAGCTAAGAGGGACTCATTCGCCACCCATGGCGAATGGGTCCCACCTTGGGCTTGTAAGTGGGTGTCGAGAATTATCTTGCATTTAATGTTGTTTGTCGGGTTTACATTCAAAATACACTTAATTAAGTCTTATGAGTGCATAAAGGGGTCAAATAAAGCATAAGAAAGGTGTGAAAGCTTGTTACAAGACTTTACAAAACTTTAGAATAGGACTTGATAAGTGATAAAAAAATGATTTTTAGGTGAATTGTAATGAGAAGAGTCTAGAAAAGTGTATAAATGTGTTACACCACTTCACAACACTTTTACAAGACATCAATAAATGCATTTGAGAGGGTTCAAGGCCTATTGTGTATGTGAAAAACATCTCACAACACCAAATCAAGGCCTCATTAAGTTCAATTTATCATTAATTGTTCCCCAAATCAAGAAATTTGCCTTTTTTCTATGATACATTTAGCACCCACTTTAGTGAGAGGATGAACTTGCTTCAGACTCACACTAAAGTAGACATTCAAGAGAGATCCAAGTGTACAAATGCAGATGACAAAGAATGACAAAGATCGAGAAGGAAATCAAGCCCCCAAGATCCAAGATCCTAATTCAAACCATCAAGAAACATAATCATGCAATGGAAAGAACTACAGGAAAGAAAAATGGGGTGGAAAAGATGTGCTCACTCTAGGGCCTCAGAATAGTAGGTCATCTGCAAGGTGAGTAATCCCAAAGAAGTGGTTAAGTGAGAAATTCATGCTAGTGTGTCGGCTTCCCATTATACAAACCATACTAAAGTTATGCTCATGATAACATTGATAAGGAACCACAATGTAATGCTTTTTGTAAATGTTTTTGAATATCTAAAGAATTTTGCTAAAGGGGATTTTGCTTTGTTCATGTAAGGTCTTCAACTTAGGGAGCATTGTGCCTAATGTATCCAAGAGAGGGATTCTAGATGTCAGATCGTTATCCATGGGATGCCTCATTCACATCAGGCCACTTTAGTTGACCATACATTCTTGGACGACATCAAACCCAATGACACCACCAAGGAGATGACACGTCACAAGAAAAGAAAAATCACGCCATGAAATTTGCACAAAGATGTTGTCTATGTATGCCCCCACTTTAAAGTGGTTGCTTACACCATTACTACGAGCAATTTCTTTAAAGTAGAAGAGAATATGAAAGCTTATTCAAAAATCCCTATGCCAAGTCATATTTTTTCGATAAGTTGCGTCATGAAGAAAGGGAGTATGTCACATCAATCTTAAGACATGTCATCCACATCCCAAGCTTGCTCTTATATGTTCATGAAAGGTTAACAATTAGCCAAAAGAGAAAACTAGAAGTGACATACGGGGATAAGGCTACTTAACCCCTTGCCCCCACTTAGTGCAAGACAAGGGTGAGCCTGGAATGGATGATGGTATGCTGCCCCTTGCGATGGATGCAAAACATGCAATAGTGAGTATGCAATTATCCTACAACAATTACATGGAAAGGAGCAACGACTAATGTTATTTATTTGGATAAGGAAACAAAGTTTCTACTCGATTGGATTTGATTGTATATACTTTGTCAAATATGTGAGCAATTTCATTGTAACTTGGTTGGTATGAAACGTTATTCTTAGGTGGGTAAAGGATGAGTTCGGGTTGGTTTTGAGTTTGTTGCTTATGTGATGGTGGGTAAAGAATTAGTTGATTCTTAGGATGTCCCACGAGGTATGTATGCGGTTCATTGACCAAAGGGGATCTAATGGACACTTGCGCATGCATAACCTCAGTGGTCTTGGTTTGATGTATCCCTAAGGAAGACATATCATTTTCTTGCACCATAATAGTCTCCCTAGGAGGAGAGTTGTTAGGAGAATGAAAATCCAAATGTTCTTGACATTCAAGGATTTGTTCTTCCAAAATGTTGTCATCGTAAGTAAGGGAGCTATCCATGGTTGAATTGTCTTGTTCTATGATGTTTTCCCACATAAGATTCTCATGATTTTCGTTGATTGGATCATGTAACACCCTAATATCGTCTTCACTAATAGGAGAGATATTAGGAGAGGGGAAAAGTTGATTGTTGTCCATAATCTCATTGTCTTGTGCCAAACCATCTACCCTAGTAGGAGAGCTTTTAGGAAAGTGACAATCAAGAGGTGCATTACATGTCATGGTTATATTGTGTAAAGAAGCTTCATCACAAATAGGGGTGAGATCAAGGGAAGGACAACTATGATTTTCATGTGTGTCAATGATTGGATCTTCTTGTTTAAATAGACCCTTCCAATTGTTAGGAATATTAGGAAGGAGAGAAATAATGTTATAACTCTCAATCATTGGGCGTATTGATACCAACATATCCTCCTCACAAATGTATTTGTCATGAGCATTCTCACTGAACCATAGATTTTTGGCACCCTAGTTCTTTCTAGCTCTTCTAGGGTTTTTCACCTAAAAGGAGAAAGTAGGGCCAAGAGATCTAGCTAGGTTCGCTCAAATTATGCAATGTATGATGTTGTTTAGGCTAAATGAAATGATCTAAATGAAATTGAATGATCTATGTGACTGATTATGTATGCAAAACCTAAGAATTATGCTATGTTGGAAAACACAATGTGATATGCAAACAATGAATTATGAATGAACAAATGCAAAACATAAAGAAATGAGTTGAATCAGAGTGCACATAGGCAGAGTTTGAGGAATCTAGAATCTTCTGAATTAGTTGTCTGGAATCACAAAAATTCACCAGTGGGACTCATTCGCCAATGATGGCGAATCAGTCTTGCTTCTGATGAAAACTGTCAGGAACATGTTTCTGAGTGTCAGGATCCAAAATTTGACAAAACTTAGATTTCCAGCCTTAAGGTGGGACTCATTCACCACTAGTGGTGAATAATTCCTCTTCCAAAATTATGAGAAATCAGGAGACAACTTTACAACACCAGATCTGAGGATGTCTGCTTGTCGGGTTGCCGAAGTCAATTTTACAGAAAATAGACAAAAAGTATTCTCCAAGCTTGAAATGAGGTTGATTTGACTTGAAGAACCTTGTTTACTTGTTCACCACTCTTCAACACCTAAATGCTTGTTAAATCTACATACACAAGTCTGCAAATACACATGCAAGAGGGGAAAAATGGTTGAGGGTCAGAGAATAGGGGTTTACCTTGGTCAAACCCCACTTTGGTAACCAAACCCTTAGTAAAATAATGAAATGAAAGAGAATGATAAATAAATAACATGCAAATTCTATCCACTTGCCAAACCCTTGTTGAAGAAATTTTGAAGTGATGTCAATGGCTGCTCCAAAATGCCTGATTTATGCTTGATTTGTTGATGTAAAGTGCTTGAATGCTTGAGTGAATGAGTGAATAAGTGAACTTGATGAATTGATGTTGATTGGGGGTTAGAATGGATTTAAAAACACTTATTTATACACTCTTGTGCCTTAGTAACCCGTTGATACCTCATCACAGGCCGAGATCAAGTGATTTTGAATAAAAACCCAAAAGAAAATTTGATTTTTTTTGAATTTGGAGCCAAGGGGGACTCATTCGCCACCCATGGAAAATGGGTCCCACCTTGGACCTGAAAATGGGTGTCAAGAATTAAGTCACATTTAATGTTGTTTGTTGGGTTTACATTCAAAAATACACTTAATTAAAGCTTATAAGGGCATAAAGGGGTCAAATAAAGCATAAGAAAGGTGTAAATACTGAAATTATGCTTAGAGAAGCATGAAATCATGTTACAAGACTTTACAACACTTCAAAATAGGAATTGATTAGTGATGAGAAGGTGATTTTTACGTGAATTGTAATGAATAGAGTCTAGAAAAGTGTAGAAATGATTTACAACACTTCAAAACACCTTCGCAAGACACTATTATTTGAATTTTAAGGGCCTAAATGTGCATGTTCAAGCCACATTACAACATTAAATCATAGAAAAATGGACCAAAAATTATGAAGAAAGGCCTAAAAGACCATGAAAATGATAAGGGGCCTATTTTATATGGTACATTTAGCCCCCACTTTAGTTAGAGGATGAACTTGCTTCAAACTCACACTAAAGTAGCCACAAATATCAAGAAGAGGGTTCAAATGTACTTATGCTAGCAGGATGGAATGGCAATGATCAAGAGGGATGATCAAGCCCCCAGGATGAAGATCCCATGGCAAACTAAACATAAGAAAAAAATAACACACAAGCATTTGAGATGAAAGAAGCTTTGATCATCTATCCAACTAGTTGTGGATTAGATTTAGGCTGGTTATTTGAAAAAGAGAATGCATACTCACTTTGGGGTGACATAACTCTTAGCGGTCCATCAGGTGAGAAGGCCCAAAAGGTAAGATACATACACTAGTTGGTATGCACTCACAAGCACAAAGGTGGCTATGGGGAAAGTCGTGCCACTAGATGGGCTTCCCACTCAACCATATCAAAGTTATACATCTTGATAACTTTAACAAGGCACCACAAGGGAAAATGTTGGTTCGTGCTCCATGAGACTTGCAAAGCTTCATATTCTTAGAACTCATGAACAAAAAAGAAGGTACCATAGGCATGCAAGTTGCATTATGCAAGGTGGAAAAAAGTGCAAAGTGTAAAAATGTAAAGTGTAAAATGTGAAAAGATGTTCAAAGGAGTCTTGTTAAGTTCATGCAAGGTCAGTCACTTAGGGAACATTGTGTCTAATGTCTCCAAGAGAGGACCAATCAAAGAATAAAATATTCACAACATAGGGGATACAGTGTGTCACATCACGTCACCAAGAGGAATGTAATATTCTAAGATAGATCACACTTATGAAGGACATCACACCCAATGTCATCCACAAAGTGAAGAACACATCATATGAACGACAAGGCTACACTAGGATTAAAAAATGCAAATGAATTGATGGTAGTGTATGCCCTCCACTTTAAAGGAATTGCTACACACCGTTATGTGAGCAATTACTTTAAATTAGGAAAGGAAAGAAGATGCAAGAAGAAAAAAAACATGAGATCCAACTTGGAAAGCCCTATGCCAAGTCATATGTTTTCAAGTAACTTGGCTGTGTCATGTGAGCAAAAAAATAGAAAAAAAAAATCAAGCGAGTTTCCCCCCATAAAATAACACACCAAACACATAAAGTGTCTATGGATTTTGGGTCAATATATTCATTGTTGCAATGTTTTTATGAAAGAGCTCAGAAATGTCATCATTCCCCAAAGCACATAGAACTGGAAGAATGACATAAAGAGAGTGAAAACACAAGAAAAATAAAGTTCATTTTGGGTCAACATGGAAGAGACATTGCGGTCTCAACACTTTGCATCATCCCCAAAAGGAAAACACAAATGAAAAGGTGAAAGAAAAGGAAAAAGCTTTTGGGTCAACATGAAGGAGACATTTCGGTCTCAATTCCTTGCATCATCCCCAAAAGGAAAACACAAAACAAAAGCGAAAAAGTGAAAGGACTTTTTGGGTCAACATGGAAGAGACATAGGGCATCTCTACGCTTTGCGTCACCCCAAAGGGAAAAAACAAAACAAAAGAAAAAAGTGAAAGGACCTTTTGGGTCAACATGGAAGAGACATAGGGTGTCTCAATGCTCTGCATCATCCCCAAAAGGAATTCACAAAAACAGAAGCGAAAAAGTGAAAGGACCTTTTGGATCAACATGGAAGAGACATAGGGCATCTCTACGCTTTGCATCATCCCCAAAGGGAAAAAACAAAAGAAAAATTGAAAAAGACAATGCACGACATATAGAAGAATAGAGGTACAAATAGAGGAAGTGTACAAAGAGAAAAAAAATCAAACGCATGTTATGAGGGAACACGATATGCACATAAAATTGCAAAAGAAAGATCAAATAAAAGAAAGATGCAAAAGGCGAGCAAGACGAATGAAAGTCAACCATATAACAAGTCATCCACCTCCCAATCATGTTCAGTGTATTGCGACGGCGGTTGACTTTCCAAAGGAAGAATTGCAAGTGCCGAACTAGGAGATGTACCAGGTTCCTCACTTGGTTGA
The DNA here is from genome assembly GCA_007258455.2 of Sequoia sempervirens. NCBI lineage: Eukaryota > Viridiplantae > Streptophyta > Pinopsida > Cupressales > Cupressaceae > Sequoia > Sequoia sempervirens. The sequence goes on from VDFB02281492.1 coordinate 190,868,172, forward strand.
AAAGATTTATCATTTAAGCTCATGGTAGATGAAAATAAAGAATTTAGGTCGTTATGCACTTCATATATTTTTGTGATCTCCTCATCATCATCACCATCATCAAGATTGATTACGATGGCAAGACAAAGGGTGATTTCCAAGGAAGGATGTATCAAAAGTTGTGGCTATTGGATTGGATCATTTTGTTGTGCAGGTTGGACTATACAATCTTGTGGCGGGTCAGGAGGAAGAGGGTTGTCATATATTGCTTCTAGCAAAGGCGGAGGTTGTTTTTCGTTGTTTTCTTCCATTCATGACTGACGAGCAAGGAGACGATGATGATGCCTACATTCCCTAATACCACAATTTCGTTTAATTTTATTTTGAATTTTTTGAGGTGTAAGAGCGGATTGAGCCATCATAGGTTCCTTTTCTTCTGAGGAAGAATGGAAGAAACTAAAGAGGATGGGTCAATCACTTTCTCTTTAGCTTTATACACTTGTTTAATGCGAGGAGACATGATGGGATTGGTTTCACTTTCTCTAGGTCGTTTCGATGATGAAGGGGAAGTGTTTGTTTTGGGTTGTTGAGGAAGTTGCGTTGCTTGTTCATGTTCAAGTTCGGGTGGAAGCATCATTTCATCTATGATGGGAGGAGTGGAAGTGGATGGGGACTGGTTACAAAGAGACAACTTGGCTATTTTTTTGGCTTTGAACTTTTGATAGGCGATGAAAAATAAATCTTTACGAGGGGTAATGGGTTCTATAGGTCTAGGCCAAAAAGCTTCTACGGAGAAATTACCTTTAGAAGATAATGGATTAAAGCCACTATGGTGTATGCTAAATATTTCATTGCAATCTGGAAATTTCAAACACTTATGAACAATAGAAGGGACCGCTTTCATTGAGCGAAGCCAAGAGTGACCTAGCCACAAACAAAATTGATCCGATTGTGAAATAATTGAAAATGTTACATCTAAAGTTTTGGGTCCTATTTGTAATGGGAGAACGATCGATCTGATCATAGGGCATGCAAAACCAGTATGTGTTTTAATCCATGCAGTTGGTTTATCATATTCTTGTTGATAAAGCTCATGCAATACTAGAAACTCTTATGTGATCACATTCTCACCACAAGCGGGATCTATTAATACCCCATTGGTAGGATTATCATAGATTCTACCACCTATGTAAAGAGGACCATCAGGAAGCCTTTTAAGTGTATCATGAGAAGAAAAAGTGATATCAATAGTTTTGTTGGTTGGGCCCTTACGAGGGATGATGTCTATTGCACCCACAAGTTCATCCATATGATTAACTTGGGTAACATTGGGGATTATATCATGTTGTTCAGTATTTGTATCAACATTCATTACATTAGTGTTTGAAGGTTCACTAGCCTTGACAAATGAAATATTGTGTTTAGGCATGGGGTTGGTGAAAATTTGTAAATTCTGGTTAGGGGGTGCAATGGACTTATTGCCTTGATCATTAAAACCCACAATGGACAAACGGTCCGAATCAATGAAGTCTTGAACTAAGTGTTTTAGACACTTACATTGTTCGATGTCATGTCCATTTTGGTAATGAAAGTGATGATAAGAATTGGGTTTGAAGGTGGGTGGTAAGGGCTTGGTGGTATCAAGTCGTTTAATGATAGGTAAGGTGATCATTTGTTGTTGGAGTAATTGGTTCATTTTGTTATGGAGGGTATAAGGTACCACCGCTTTAACAACTGCCACTTGATTTTGAACATGTTGAGTTAGTGGTTGAGGAGGCGGATTGAATTGTAAAAAGCCTCTATTTGGTTTTTTAAAGTTTTGTGTGTTGTTTTGGTTTTGTGGTTCAAATTTGTTAGCTCGGTTAGAAGTGGACTTTGAATCACGACTAGAAACTGAGTTGTGATAGTCACATAGTGTTGTGCATAAATGCATAAATGAAGGAAATTTCATCATAGTTAATTTATCTTGAAGGTTTGTGTGCAAGTTCTCAATAAACATCTTCTGCAGATGTGCATAAGGAATCTTGACATCAACTTGAGCATATAATGACTGGTATCATGAGATGAAATCAATTAATTTTTCATCTGTGCTTTGTCTACATCTCATTAGATCATCCATCATCTTTTTAGGAGTCATGTGAACTTGAAATTGACTTATAAAAGCATCCACCAATTCATTAAATCATCTAATGGAATGATTGGGCAAGTTTGAAAACCACTCTAATGCAGTATCTTTCAAGGTCCTAGGAATTTTTTTGGCTAAGAGTTTATCATCAAGGACAAAATCATTGCATAAAGTTGTATAAGCATTGACATGGTTAATGATAGGGTCTCCTTTACCTTCGTACTTCTCAAACCTAGGCATTTCTATCCCTTGTGGCATCAAGGTTCGTAAGATTTCTAAGGATAAGGGACTACTACAAACATGATATGTGGGTGGAGCATTTTGACCTTGGCTAATGGTGGAAATTTTTTGTTTCATGGATGAAACGGTGTTAAGGAGTTCTATAATGATAGGGTCGGGGTAAGTGGTTTGAGGTGGAAGAGAAAATGGTGATGGAGTGTAGGCAATGTGAGGGGAAGTGAAAGGAACACTAAGAGGGGTGAAGGTGGTGGAGGGGACTTGTGATGCCACAAGCGAACTAGGAATGCTAGTTGGAATTGCGAAAGAAGGAGCCACATGACTAACCTGTTGCATAGTTTTTGTAACTTGAGGAGCAATATAAGTTGGTATGGATGCTATGGTTGAAGGGAGATGAATATGAGGTCCTCCTTGACTTACAAAAATGTTTGTAGATTGGGAAGTGGAAGGGGCATGTTTATTGTAAATCTTGACAATTATTTTCATAACTTGTAAGCCATCATCACTTTCAATCAAACGATGAAGGTTTTCTATCACAGGTATGGTAGTGGTGGAATTTTTTTCAAGGGACAAGTCTTGTTGTAAGTGTGCAAAATCCTCATGAATATTAATGACTTTTTCTTACGGAATGGAACTAGTGTGTGTGTCAAAATTCATTGGATGGAAAGGTGAAGGCATAGAAGTGGTATTTTCCATGCCTAATGCACCATTGTCCATACTAGGAGAAGGAGCTCTTGAGATCCCAAGGTCCACAATGAAAGTGCTATCATAGGAAGCCATGATTCTAGAACTTCGTTTCACTAAAGTATTATCAATGGGGCACCAAACACTCATACAAGTACCACAAAGGATGGGTTGAATGAAAATGAAATGTAGTATAAGGGTGCAAAGTGAAAATAACATAAATTTTGCTAACTGTAACAAAGAAGTAACTATAGAAAACAAAAATGTAGGAAAATGCTAGAAAAATGCTAGAAAAATGTTGTTTAAAAAGTGCAGGTGGACTGATTCGCCTAGGGTGGCGAATGAGTCCCACTATGAGATGTTTTTATGTTTTTCAAAAAATTTAATGTGTTTCTAATGCTTTTCAGATGCCAATTAAAAATGCAGATGCAAATTTTCAGTGTTTTCAATGATATGTAATGCAAAAATGAAATCTAAATGAATCTTTCACTAATGCAATTTGAGAAACCCTAGAATGCAAAAACAAGACAATACCCTAATTGAATGTTGATGCAAATGGTCTAGGATGAAATATTCAAATGAAATAAGAAATGTAAAGTGTTCAATAATGCAGGTTCACCAAAATGAATCGTAGATTTTTGGCACCTTAGTTCTTTCTAGCTCTTCTAGGGTTTTTCACCTAAAAGGAGAAAGTAGGGCCAAAAGATCTAGCTAGGTTCACTCAAATTATCTAATGTATGATGTTGTTTAGGATAAATGAAATGATCTAAATGCAATTGAATGATCTATGTGACTGATTATGTATGCAAAATCTAAGAATTATGCTATGTTGGAAAACATAGCATAATATGCAAACAATGAATTATGAATGAACAAATACAAAAAAAAAGAAATGAGTTGAATCAGAGTGCATCTGGGTAGATATTGAGGAATATAGAATCTTCTGAATGTTGTCTGGAATCACAAAAATTTGCCAATGGGACTCATTCGCCACTGATGGCGAATTAGTCCTGCTTTTAATGAAAACTGTCGGGAACAGGTTTCTGAGTGTCAAGATCCAAAATTTGACAAAACTTAGATTTCCAGCCTTAAGGTGGGACTCATTCGCCACTGGTGGTGAATCAGTCCTCTCCCAGAATTTTGAGAAATCAGGAGACAACTTTGCAACACCAGATTTGAGGATGTCTGCTTGTCGGGCTGTCGAAGTCAATTCTGCAGAAAATGGACAAAAAGTATTCTCCAAGCTTGAAATGAGGTTGATTTGACTTGAAGCACCTTATTGACTTGTTGACCACTCTTCAACACCTAAATGCTTGTTAAATATGCATACAAAAGTCTGCAAATACACATGCAAGTGGGAAAAAATGGTTGAGGGTTAGAGAATAGGGGTTTGCCTTGGTCAAACCCCACTTTGGTAATCAAACCCTTAGTAAAACAATGAAATGAAAGAGAATGATAAACAAATAACATGAAAATGCTATCCACTTGTTGAAGAAATTTTGAAGTGATGTCAATGGCTACTCCAAAATGTTTGATTTATGCTTGATTTTATGATATAAAGTGCTTGAATGCTTGAGTGAATGACTGAATAAGTGAACTTGATGAATTGATGTTGATTGGGGGTTATAATGGATGTAAAAACACTTATTTATACACTCTTATGCCTTAGTAACCCGTTGATACCTCATCACAGGCCGAGATCAAGTGATTTTGAATAAAAACCCAAAAGAAAATTTGAAATTTTTTGAATTTGGAGCCAAGGGGGACTCATTCGCCACCCATGGAGAATGGGTCCCGCCTTGGACTTGAAAATGGGTGTCAAGAATTAAGTCACATTTAATGTTGTTTGTCAGGTTTACATTGGAAAATACACTTAATTAAAGCTTATAAGGGCATAAAGGGGTCAAATAAAGCATAAGAAAGGTGTACATAGTGAAATTATGCCTAGAGAAGCATGAAATCATGTTACAAGACTTTACAACACTTCAAAATAGGACTTGATTAGTGATGAGAAGGTGATTTTTAGGTGAATTGTAATGAATAGAGTCTAGAAAAGTGTAGAAATGCTTTACAATAATTCACAACAACTTCACAAGATGCTATTATTTGAATTTCAAGGGCCTAAATGTGCATGTTCAAGCCACATTATAGCATTAAATTAGAGCAAAATGGACCAAACATTATGAAGAAAGGCCTAAAAGACCATGAAAATGACAAGGGACCATTTTTCTACTGTGTATTCACAAATAGGGGAGGTGTTGAGAGATGAATGGAGACTAGGTAAAGTGGGGGCAATCCATTCATCTTGTATTGTTATACTATCTTCCCAAGGGGAATGCGGAGAAGGACAAACAATACCTTTGTGATTCTCAACGATTGTATCTTCTTTCGCCAATATACCTTCATCACTAAAAGGAGAGGTAACAGGAGAAGTATAATTATGATCATCATGGTTAGCTATGTTTTTATTCCCTTCTAACACATCATTCGCACAAATGGGAGAGATAGGAGGGAGTGTAAGTTTAAGACAAGTGTTAACATTTTCATTCTCTTGTGCTAAGAGACTATCATAACTAGGAAATGCATTGAATGAATGATTAACATGCTTATGAACTAACTTTTTCTTTGCAAGTTTGGAGAAGATTGAAACTAATATTTTGAAATAACAATCTATGCTAACTCAAAATGCAATGCAAAAGGCTGAAATGAAATGCAATTTTTAGATGATAATTGACTGATTATGATATGTAATAATATGAGAATGCAAACTTGAAATTTAAACCATGCATGAAATGAGCTAATTTAAGCTAGATCTAATGAAATGCATATTACAGAAATGTAGCCAACGGATACAACTAGGAAATGGCACCAAATAGAAGCCTAAAAATAGGGTTTTCAGCTCTGTAAAAGGTAGTTTTAGGGGTGAAAAGGGACTGATTCGCCCAAGGTGGCGAATGAGTCCCAGTATGGAATTTTTTGAGTGAGTTTGATGTGTTCTGAGTGCTATGATGTAGACCAAAGTTAAAAAATGCAGAATTTCAAAAAAATTAAATGAATTTAGATGCCAACAATGCAAGCTAAATGCACTTTTTATGAATGCAAAATTTGAAACCTAGGATGCTAATTAACTAATGCAAACCCTAATGAAAATTCAATGCAAGGCTAGATCTATGATGAAGAACTCCAACTCAGAAAAGAGAAGTATTTGAAAATCAGGTTCACCAAAATGAACCAACAATTTTGTGAAGGTTCTATAGGCTTCTCTTGCACTCTTAGGATCTTTCACCCAAAAGGAGAGAGATAGAACACTAAAATTGTGGTGGTTCACTCAAACAAAGGATTGTATGATGTATCTATGACTAAATTCAATGGTCTAGATGTATTTAATTGATAAAATTGATTGATTATGAATGCAAAACTAATGAAATATGCAATGTTTGAAAACACAGTGTGATATGCAGAAAACACCTAGAAATGAATGCAAAAAGCAACCGAAATGGATGAAACTGAAAGTGTGCACCTGAGATATTGATGAATATTGGAAATGAATTCTATAATGTTGTTAATTCTAATTTTTAGGCCTAGTGGGACTCATTCACCATTCTGGGTGAATCAGTCCCAGAGCTGGGAAACTGTTCTGAAGCCTGTTTCAGACAAATGGGTATCCAAAACTGGAGAAAACCCTGTTTAGGCTTGGAAGTGGGACTCATTCCCCATCCATGGAAAATAAGTCCACTTTTGAATTTTTGAGAATTCAAAAGTGGAAACTGTAGTCTCTAGTCTGCACTTCGGCTCCTGACAGGTGTCCGCCTCTGGAATTCTGATTTCTGAACCTAAAAGTGACTTTTTGTTGATATTTTTCCTTGTTCAATAAGGAGAAGTCTTCAAAAACTTTGCAACTTTATCTTCAATGATTTCCAAGGTTCCAAGATGCCTAAATCTGTAAACACACAAGACAAGAAGGAGAAATGTTGGATTTTAGGGCATGGGGGTTTGCCTTGGTCAAACCCCTTTTAGGTAATCAAGCCAAAATGAGAAAAGAATATAATGAAGCATTCAATAATGAGTTATCACCTTTCCATGATGATTGATCTTGAATTTCTACATGAATTCATCAAGAACCTGCCATTGAATTTCTGAAAATTGTTATCTTAATGACTTGAAATGATGAAACCCTAACTTGTTTGACTTGAGATGAAAGATAAATTATGAATGAGTGGTGAATGAGTTAATGGATGAATGGGGGTTGAAATGGATGTAAAAACACTTATTTATACACACTTATGCCCGAATAACTTGATAATACAACATCACAGGCAGACATAAGGTAATTTTGTATAAAAACCCGAAAGAAAATTTGAATTATTTTGAATTTGGAGCCAAGAGGGACTCATTCACCACCCATGGCGAATGGGTCCCACCTTGGGCTTGTAAGTGGGTGTCGGGAATTATCTTAAATGTAATGTTATTTGTCAGGTTTACATTCAAAAATACACTTAATTAAGTCTTATTAACTAGTGCATAAAGGGGTCAAATAAAGTATAAGAAAGGTGTAAATAGTGAAATCAAGCCTAGAAAAGCATGAAAGATTGTTACAAGACTTTACAAAACTTTAGAATAGGACTTGATAAGTGACAAAAAGATGATTTTTAGGTGAATTGTAATGAGAAGAGTCTAGAAAAGTGTAGAAATGTGTTACAACACTTCACAACACTTTTACAAGACATCAATAAATGCATTTGAAAGGGTCCAAGGCCTAGTGTGGATGTGAAAAACATCTCAAGACTCACAACACCAAATCAAGGCCTCATTAAATTCAATTTATCATTAATTGTTCCCCAAATCAAGCAAGTTGCCTTTTTTCTACGGTACACTAACAATAACACTTTCCTAACTGTTTAATAAAAATAATATATTTATATTCTAACATTCAAAAAATATTAATTATTCTTTAATTAATTATATTGATGAGTGATAGGATAAAATCTATGACAATAACTCATATTAATAACAAGAGGAAAATTCTCATCTCACATAGATGATGAACATTTGTCATAAAATGTACTTCTAGTACATCTTGGAATACTTATCTTCTACTTGTAACAACAACTAAAAGAAAAACATTTTTAAAATTTTCATAGAACTATAATAGTACCTCCCACTTAGTCTTGTGAAGGCCTATTTAGATGAATTTAAGTATATTGCAATTTTTTTTAATTCTTCTCCATTTTTATTTGGTGTTATAGGACTGTTGTCAATAGATTTGCACCCTACTGAATGCAATATTCAACAACCGACTGAAACATGGAAACCTCTTTCAGATGTGGGTGATCTGAACGAAAGAGGAATCTCTAGAGTGAGTTGGTTCTCTGAATGATAAATCTTATTCTAAAAGCCTCAGAGGGAAAGGGATAAAAGATAACTTGATAATAATTCTGAGCCTAAACGATGACTTCAAAACCTGATAATGATTTAATGATGGTAATGATCACTTTCTCACAAATAGCTTTAAGAAAGATGTAGTATTTTCACAACTTCTCATGGATAGTTAATACATAAATAATTTGCACGAAGACCTGACTTGAAGCACAATCATGCAACCTGTATTTTGAACTTTCTGTATTATGGATTATAGTTTAAGGAAAAAAAATGGAAACATAAATCACAAGATAAACTCAAACTGAAACTATAAATGGACACAGAAATGAGAAGTAGGAATGCTGTCTTTATTCAACTGAAGGAGGATACCATAATCTGAAACTGAGTACAATAACGTGTTCACAAACTCAAAAAATTATGTATGAGCAGGAACTTTTGTTTGAACTACTGAGAGAGGAGAGCTAAAAGACTACGTCTATCAAAACATAGCTCTCAAGAAACCCTAATCCGAGCTCAGAAAAAAGCTCAAGGAAAAGGCCCTCAAACAATCTCAAAAACTACCTAAAAGTAGAAAAAAGCAAATTGCTTTTAGGATAACACTATCATGCCTCTAAAAATAGGCTAATCTTGTTTTAAAAGCTCAAAAAACACCTTATCTCTCCAAGATAGGTCTAAAATCCGACCAAGAGTAAAAGTCAACAAAAATCTGCTAAAAATAGCAAGAAAACACAAAGCAATTTATAGAATATCACTTTATGATTCTGCTTTACAAGATGCAGATTTGCACAATTTGTTTAATTTTTTGCAATTAAAGATTTAGAATATTTTGCAAAAAAAGAAAGGCTCCTTATTTCTCCATTACAATATTTTTATTTTCTCAAAAATCATAAAAATATAACACATCATTATCTCTTCTCATCACTTCAATTCCCATTGATTTCTTTAAAAATCAATCAAAATAAAACCCTAACAAGGTAAACAACCCAAACCAAAGAAACTAGGTCATATGGCGTCAAAACCTAATCTTAGGTTACAAGGTATCCATTAATATTATTATTGCTTAAACCATACCCAAGGCTTCATATTTCACCATTTCATATTTCACCAAGGCAAAAGAAGTAAGTCACCAAGACTTAAACCATCGACCAACTTAGGAATTCGGCCCCCCTCATATACATTAGACTTTAATCTTTGAATAAAAAAAATGAAGCAAGGACTGACCTAATTCGAATTAACCCACATTCATATTGATAAATATGAATATTCTAGAGAATTATAGTGTTGGGTCGAATTAGGGCATGGGGAAAACAAGGTCAAACCCTAAATTATTCATTTTGCATATGATCACTGTTGAGGAAAAAGAGCTCTGCTAGTAAGCCTGTCGCCATGATTGACCTTGAATTCGAGCTTCGTGTGCTTTGAGACTTCGGCCTTGCCTTTTGACAATTGAAATTTCATCTGGGTAAGCTTATTTTGTTTACTATTATGGTTCTTCTACTTCATTTTAAAGCGAGAACAATCTCTATGGGTGCAGCTTGTCATACTTCTTTCTGACTTCTCCCTGCTTCCTGTGCTCTGTTCTTCTTTGGCCATGGCTATACATACCTTCTAATGCATTTTCTTGTCTTCTCTCATGCAAATATTGCTGTCTCTGTAATGTTTCCAATTCCTACTATACCCGGCCGCCATATACAAGATCAAGCCATGATTGGTAAGCTCTGTGAAAGCTTGACTGAGGATTATGTTGTTTGGATTTTTTGAGAACTCCATAGAGCTCTGGCCGTGGCTTCTTGTCTTCTGACAATCATGAAATGGTAAGCTTTGTTTTCTTCCTTGTTGGCATCTCTCTTCAGAACATAAGTTTATAATTTCATATCTTTATCATTTTCTATTTATAATTTTCTAGCCACTATACAGGCCACACACCATGTTCATGCATTTCTACTGCTTATACTTAGGAACTTTGTGTGATTTCCACCTTTTCCTTTAGATTTCGATTGCTACAGTAAGCTCGAAATGTGTCTCTACGTGTATTCTGCATTCCTGGCACGAACCCTCATATGGGTATACCATATTTCGAAGAACAATGCATGCATTTCCTACTGGGGTCTGATACACAATAGCTTTATATGCATTTATATTTTTAGGAAAAACACTCACCTCGTTAGCTATAACAAAAAACTCCATATTGGCATTTGATATTTGAAGAAATGATGCTCATTTCTGTATCTTCCATTACTCTGTTTGTTGTCTCTTTTGATGGTAGTGGGCACCATGCTACTCCAAATCTGTCATCGATGTCACTCCTTGTCAGAGAAGGACCTCCCTTTGAGATGACTGTGATGAGCTGTCCTTTGTTCAATTCATGATCTCCATACTTAAATGCATTTAACTTAAGTGAAATGCCTTTGGTCACTCATTATCTTATACTCCATGGAGGACTACCATCTTAGCATTTAGAACAACACTGTCTTGAGTTGCTAACTATCCTTTGTTCATTCTGACTGCTCTTATGACTCTGACAATCATGTATTATATTTGCTCCTCTTGTGATAAAAAATAAAAAATGGCCATTTTGGTTTAATGCAGCTTGAATATATAGTCACTCCTTCGTATTTACCAGATGTAATTGAAACTTAGAATATGCTTCAAGTTCACATTATAAAATGAGACAATATCACTTGGTTTTGATCCTACTGCTGGAGATACTGAACAGTCACCCCTCACTGCAACTCCATTCACTAATGATATTATCAGGACTGCATTTTAACATTTTGAAAATGACCCCTATAACAGATTTGAAGAACTTCAGTGATACTTTCAGTGCTTAATTTGTAACCATTTGTTACGATTTCACTGTATTTCACGTATGCTTCAACTCCTCCTTACTTTGTTCCTCAAAAAAAATAGTATGATGAGGACGTGATCATAATCTCTGTATGAAGGATTTTGAAATAAGAGCACCTAATTATTATATATTGAAGCCTGTTCATCATTTCAATTGACATTGATGATAACACTGCTGAATTGTAGCCTTCGGAAAACATTAACATGATTGTTATGAATGCATAGTTAGTCTAATGGCTTGATAAATAACTCTGTTTTTACTCTTTCAGTTGTTCTTCATTTTAACTTGATGAATATGATGATGTATCTTTAAAATCAGCCCATTTAATGAATAGGGCAGCATGCCGAGCTCTACCCTTGTGGGAGCTCGTTTTCTCCCACATGCTTGGTCTTCTAATAATGTTTAGCTTCATGATTTTACCTATACCTGCACAAGGAAACAAACAATGCTAGCATAAAAAATAGAACATGATGATCATGATATTGTTATTTCTCCTTCAGCTTATTTCTTTTGTACTGCACTTGATTGATTGTTTCAATGCATGGTTAATAGTAGGCTGTACTATTATGGGTGCCTCATATAGGTTACATCATAATCAAATCCACTAACACCCCTCTTTTCCTCTTTCAGGTCGACAGAGCTCGAAAAGGAAAAGGTGCACCATTCAACATCAAACGTCGATAATTGGGCAATGATGATTATGTCGTCACTTATATGTTTTATTTTCTGCATCTTCAGTAGTGCAATGTGTTATTAGAAATGTATTGTAACAGTCACATCCACGACTTGTGTGGATCTTTGATTTCAATTCTACTTTTCAATTGAAAAGGAAAATGCATTTCATGCAATGTTGTAATATCATTCTGATTGTGAAATCAAATGAAGCCTTGTAAAAATATGAGTTCTTTACGAAATAAAAGGAAGCATTCCAAATGCTATTTTGCTCATTTGTTCAATTCTGTATTTCTTCCATTTCTGGAACACCCGAATGGCATTCTAAAAACTCCATTTCTTTTTAAAAGATGCATAACTGTCACTTAATTCATAATGACAACAATGTGAAACAACATTTGAACTTAAACTGCAATTCAACTTTATGATGTGATAACATTTAGCCAGCTCCTCCAATTGAGCTGAGGGGAAAAATTGGTAACAAGGACTATCATAGGTCTCTCAAGACTGTCATAAGTTTCTTAGGACTACCGTAGGTCTCTTGAAACTATCATAAGTATCATGGAGCTGGCTACGCAGCCTACAAAATGGAATGGTCATGCCATGGGCTGCCATGCCATTCCCACCATGCAATGAGACTTCGTACCGTCCTTTTTCCCATTTAACTGTTTCTCAGTGTGCGTGCTGCAGGTGGAGTGACAGACATTTAATTCCTTTTATTGATTTTATATTTTTAGTTTTAGCTATTTATTTTTAAGTAATGTGTATAATTTTTATTTATTTTTATATTAAAAATATAATGTAATATATATTTATAATAATTTTTATATAAATATAATTATATTAATATATATTGTAAAATTATATATTATAGATTGATATAATAATATTATAAATTATAAATTATATAATATATTATATTATATATATTTTAATATAATGTTTATATATTATATAATTATATATTATATATATTTTAATATAATATTATATAACATTTTTTGTATAAATATAATTATATCAATATATATTATAAAATTATATATTTAAAGTATATTTATAAATTTAGGTTTTTTTCTATATAATATAATATTTACATTATCATATTATATATTATATTATATTTATAATAATATTATAGTATAGAATATTTATATTATATATTATATTATAATATTATATGGCATTTATTACAATATATTATATATAATATTATATTATATTTAGACTTGATTTGGCTCAATTAATCATTATTTAGTAGATTGAAAAATATATATATATATAATTTTCATATATATTAAAATAATATCAATAACATATATATAAACACATAATTTATTATATATTATATTAGTTTATGTTTTAATTAAAAATCAAATATAGATGTTATTTTGAAAATTATATTTCTATACCTTTTGATTTATATTTTAGATTTAAGATTATCAAATTATTGTTTATGCATTACCTAACATAAATACCTTATTTATACTATTAAAATAAAAACCAATAACAATGAATGTAGCAATGATGAACTCTTTTAATATTTCTTAATTTGTCAAGATTTTAACAAAAAAATTTAACATTATATTAAATTGTGCTAATTTTTTTATTTTGTATATACTTTTTAAAAAACTTTCAATTTTCAAAATTAATTGCTCAATCAATAGACCTCTTTATATCACAATATTCTAATATTAAATTGATATATAGAAACAAACACTTTTTTTAACTTAATTTTTTGAACCCAAAAATTCATAAAGAATTATTTGTTAACTAATTTAATTATAATATCATGAATTCTATGAAATTATAAAAAATTGGTAGCTTTTATTCTTGTAACTGCATTGTCCAATATAAAAATCATTAAATTATATGATGCATTCTATACAAACAAACACTTATTTATCTTAAATCAATTAAAAATTTTAAGAAATTAAATTTGGAAGATTTACATTTGAAATCTTCTTTAAAATTTTAATTATTAGGGGAGAGGACCCAGTAGTTGTGCACCCTAACTTTCAGGGCCACATCATCAAATATTGTGCCACATCAACATGCATTTTGTGAAGATGTCCAAAAAGGCCCAAAAAAAAAAGTGCTAGCAAAACTTGTGCATTCACATCATGGGTAGTTGAACACTAATGTGGCATCACACCTAACTTTGCGCTTCTAATTATCCTACATGAAAATTGCAAATCACTATAACTTTCATTTCAAGGTCACATCATCAAATATGATGCCACACCAGCATGCTTTTTGTCAAGATGTCCAAAAAGGCCCAAAACAAAGTGCTAGCAAAACTTGTGCATTCACATCATGGGTAGTTGAGCGCTGATGTGGCATCACATGATTGGTTGTTTTTTAGATCAAAGGAATATATATTTTTTTACGCTAGGGTAGTCATGTCACAACTATTGGGCATTATATAAACAACTACTATCACAACTATTGGGCATTATATAAACAACTACTATCACAACTATTGAGCATTATATCAACAACTACTATTACAACTATTGAAACATGCTCAACTACTATCACAACTATTGAAACATGCTCTAATTGTTAGATATTCGACATGTAATTTTCATGCATAATTTGTTTGAGATTTATGAACAATTCACAAAAATAACATATATTTAATTAGCTAGTTATATTTATATATATTAACATATGTTTTTATGTAATTAATAGCACGACTATTTAATATCTAATTTGTTCCATATTTATAAACAATTCACAAAAAAAACAAATTTTTGAAATATATATTAAAAAACATATGTTTTTATGTAATTAATAGCATGACTATTTAATGTCTAATTTGTTCCATATTTATAAACCATTCACAAAAAAACAAATTTTTGAAATATATATTAAAAAATACTAATGCTTTTCCGCGGTGAGCCTACAATGAAAGTTTCCACAAGTGGATGATAATAATGATAATAGAATAGATTTCTAAATTAAAATTGTTTCCAAATTGTTCACTCCAATAAGTGAACAATCTAACTTTTCATAGTTGAGATTATGGAATAGACTGATCCCTCTATCTAACTTTTCATAGTTGAGATTATGGAATAGAATACTGTTTGAATTCATGATTGGAATAGATGTTTGAATTCATGATTGGAATAGATGTTTTTACTGATTTTATTCTATTGTTGACATTGTCTTCCCACAATACCCATTAATTAATGATTGCATTTTTTCACCATAAAATTTTTTATTTCATTAAAAGAATGCATATTTATGATTGTAGTCTTGATAAGATTGTTTTTGGATTTGAATCTTTATCAATAATTTTTAATCTAGAAACAATCTAAAAAGATTTAGATCATGAAAAACTCATATCAAATGACTTCAATTCTTTTAAAATTGCTTTAAAATAACTGTACTATCAAATTCCAACTACCATTTAAACCTGCAATTAAACACTTTCCATTTCAAGACCTATGGACTCCCAAAATTCTCTTGATATTTTAAAAAAAAAACTAATGATGCCCTCACAAAATCAACAGATCTGCAAGAAATCCATAGACATTCAAATTCAGTGTAAATTACACTATGAACAAACTTTCACTTAAATCTAAAATTAGAAAAAACTTCCCTTGAAACCTTCAAATTACTTCCAATTTTTAATTAAAGAAATGCAAAAGGAATTTTTACCGAGAAACCTTTGAATTCTTCCAATTTTTTAAATAAATAACAGGAAAACAAATTTTTCCTTGAAAAACTTCAAATTCTTCCAATTATCTAAATAAATAAGAGGAAAACAAATTCTCCACAGGTATCACGTCTCATACTTTGATGATACTTTGACCATGACTTACTTTGACTTATTTTGACCATGACTTATTTTGACCATGACTTATCTTGACCATGACTTATTTTGACCATGACTTATTTTGATAATGTTTGACCATGACTTTATGAGATTTAATATACGAATTATGATACGTGTTAAAGCAATATAATATACTACAATGCTTTGATGTATGGGAATGTAGAAACAAATAATTGTTTTCTTTCTAGAATTATGAATGCATTTATATAAAATAGGAATGTTGATTAATTATTGTTTAAATTTATGTTTCTACAATGGTTACTAATACACTTTCGTTTTTGCACGCCTGAGTGCATTTGAGTTTCAGGTGATCGAAGGCCCAGGGCGATCGAAGGCCAAGAGTGTGATTGAGGAAAAGAAGGTTAGCTTCCCGACAGGGTAAAAGAGGAGAAGCTCTCGATTACGCACACACCACTTAAAGCATGTAGCTGCATTAGGTCATGTTTGTTTTCTCAATGTGATTGCGTGAAAATGATAGCATAGCAAATTTAAATTACGGTTTAATTAACCTTAGAAATTGTGAAAATAATATGACTTATCCTATTTTAATTATTCCTCATTTATATTTGAGCAACAAAAGGAAAAATCTGTTTTAATAGAAATATAATTAAAAAATAAAACAAGATAAATAAAAGAATAAATATTGAGTTTTGCATAAATAAAATTCTAATTTTAAATAAAACAAAATAAATAAAAGAATGGGAATATTGTATTTTGCATAAATGAAATCATAGATTTGCATAAAAAGGGATATATATTTCTATTTTGGTATATGGTTAATTTTCCAAAAGAATGAAGAATGAACAGCCCGAGAGAACATTGGGCTCTGGAAATTCTGTCTTAAAACCAACAATGCAGTTGGCATGTGGCAAACCTTAGAGATTGCATGAGAATTATATCTGTCATCTGGGAATTTTATGCATGATCCTCGAAAGAGGAAGACAGCTTTAAGAAAGAAAAGAGGACTTCGATTGAGTCAGATCGGAGAGTTCTGGAACAGAGGCAAAGAAGGTATTGCTGGGTTTTCTGCACTGGAAGCAAAATTTGCCAGGTTCTTTTCATACTTTGCCTTCTTTTAATTCAAATGGCAGTAAGGAAATGGATGGAATGTAATGCTTTACAAACAACTGAGAATTCTTTCCAATTTTCGTTTTTAAATCTGGGAAATTGCTTACTTCTTCTGTTGCAATATAGAATACACATTCTTTTCTTCAGAATTAGGGTTTTATTTCTGTTGCAAATTCTGCAATTTATTAAACTGTTCTGAAGAGTAATTGGAATTATATATGTAATCATATATACATATACATATATATATGCACAGGAAAATGAATTTCCGTGCATATATATATATATATATCTCTGCTCATAATGTCTGCATAAAAACTCTGTCATTTCAAAATGTCTTTTGAGATAAATTCGAATGCAGTTTAAACTGGGCAAAGTGTTTTATTTTTTTCTGAGTTTTGAAATTTCAATCCATAGGAAGAGGAAGGGAGTAATTCCCTTGTCCTCCCATGAGAAGGACGCGACCTGTGAGAGGCTCGCGCCCTCCATAGGTCGTGGCCTGTGGAGGAGGCGCGAGCCCCTCACAGCTCGTCCCCTCCCCATGGGAGGGGCAAGGGCTTCCCCTAAGCCCTTACAATGCTCAATGCCAGTAAGGAAACCCTGTAAAATGCCCTGTTCTGTGAGCACGGCCAGTGAATCCTTTAAATAGTGTTAAAAACCAGAAATTCTTTCTTCAAATTACACACAGCTGTACATGAATTTTAATACACACATATATATATATATATATATATATATATATATATATATATATATATATGTATATATACATATACATTTGGCTGTATATACATACATATATATATATATATTTATATATATACATACATATATTGATATCCATGCATATATGTGCCAAAATACAAGTTAAAACAGGAAAATCATTTCCAGAAATTAGTATAAATTCGTAATTATACCTCCAGATATCTCGAGTTGTCAAACTGGAAACAAAAACAGAAATGTCTTGAAACCATGTAGGCTGGAAAGCATCTTGATATCAGCTATGTGCCAAAATACAAGTTGAAAACAGGGAAAATCATTTCCAGAAAGTAGTATGAACTTGTTAATTATACACAAAGATCTCAGAATTGTTAAACCTGAAACAAGAATAGAAATGTTGAAGAAACCATGTAAACTGGTAAGCATCTTAATTGCTTAAACATATACTTACTTACAGCAGAACAATCCTGAGTAGAGGAATACAACATCAAATTTTGAACGAAAGATTATCTTTCAAACCTCAGAATTTATGAATAAATTGCACTGTTTCAGTATATTATTATTACTCTGTAACCTGTATTGAAATTAGGAATTAAACTGTAAGTCAGCCTGAGCTTGGAAGGAATAGAAATGCATACTGAACAGAAAACACTGTTCTTACTTTCTATTAGTGCATTGAAAAGCATTATGATAGATATGTTCATCTTTAAAAACAGAGCCTTTATCCAAATCAAATGACATTTTACTACTGAAATTACAAAGGAGGTTCTGAATTGCATATTTGAAAATTCTTTTAGAAATAATTGAATGCTTGAAAACATGTACGAAAATGCATAATTTTCTGCTTTAGTATTTATTTATACTTCACTATGGTAACTTCCGGGACAGGGTGCCGAAGGTGGGCAAACAGAGACGGTAGTATTACCTTTTCTAAACTACCATTTACTTGTATTATTTATGCTTGGCCAAGCACTGTACCATTGAAATAGTGGATATTTTTTAAAATCCTAGAAACATTTATGTATTTGAGTCTCTGCCACCTCCTGTTGCAAGAAATGTGTTTATTTCTCATGTTAGAAATGCATATAGGCATCAGGCACGCATCGAGAGTTCCCTCCTGTTTTACTGTTTCGGGTTGCTAGGCTCCTTTATGCAGGGCCGGGGATTCCTTCGAGTTAGGAAGGGACCCGGGGAAGTCATGGACTTCGTGGTTGGGCGGAAAAGGCGCCTGAATCACATTCTTGGCCCCAGCTCGCAAGAAGACCGAAGGTGTCACGGCGGTTGGTGGTTCCAAGTTTTATTTGCTATTAATGTACTTGTGTATTATTCAGCATTGGCTTGTGAAGCCCATTTTTAATGTATATGTAATTGACATTCTCTGTTGTAACTTTGAAATAGAAGTATGATTTGAAATGTAACATTGTTTTGAGGAGTTGAAGTTTTTATAACTCCGCATAGAAAAGATGTTTCTAGTTAGAATTGTTGATTCTTCCAAGTAAGGTTGAATACATTTGAAATACTTATGTTTTATATAATCCTGATACATTACATTGATGTATTTATTATATATATGAAATGCAACTTAAATTCTCTTTATTAATATCATTTGAAAGTGTTATGAACAATGTTGACTTCTTGGAAACCTTTTTATAATGGTTTGGAATAAATTTAATACTCTTAATTTCTCTTTAATGCTGATTTAAATGGATTGAAAACACTCTTAATTTTTCGAGTGCCACATCTTGGTATCAGAGCAGCATGGTTCAACTCTAGGACCTATGCCTAACTACGTATGACGTTGTGTCTTAATCAGGGGGACCTAAAATGGAAAATAGAGTGTACCAACGAATTGGTGGATCTCGTGGAGGTCCCAATGATAAACTAGATCAAATTTTGGCCTTGCTGGAAAGCCAGAGGGCTAGAATTGAGGAATTAGAACAAGGGAGGCGAGATGGCCATCAAGGATTAAACGCAAATGAAACTGATAGAGAAGCAAATGCTGAACCACCTGGAAAAGAGGAAAAGCTAAATAGGGTGGCAGAGGAGCTGGGAAAAGACCTAAAGAAGGTCACTCCTCCGAAGTTTGATGGGAGAACCTTTGGAGATGGGGTAGAAGCTTGGGTTATAGAAATGGAGAGGTATTTCGCCCTACAAAATCTATCAGATGAAACAAAAGTGAAATGGGGTTCATATCACCTCACCGGTGAGGCCGCTACTTGGTGGGAAAATGAAAGGGCGGATAAGCAGTTTATGCATGGAAAGGTAACTTGGGATAAGTTCCTACAACTATTTAGGAAGAGGTGGTTACCACAATCTCATTTTGATAAGAAAATGACAGAATTCCAGGTACTTGTACAGGGTGGCATGACAGTGACTCAATATTGGGAGAAATTCTCTCACTTGCTTAAGTATGCACCCCAATACCAGCATGATGAGAGATTCTGAGTTCGAAAATTTATTTTGGGTCTTAGACCTCAAATTGGAAATGAAATAGATCTACATAATCCAACCACCATGGATGAAGTTTTTGATTTAGCAATCAAACAAGAACACAAATTGCAACAAGCTGCTAACTATAGGAAGAGCAGGGAAGCCAAGTATGGCAATAAGAAATCCCAAGGGAATCGTCAAGGTAATAGCAATCAGGGTGGTCAGAGCAAACAGGACAGTCAAGGGAATGTGAACAAGCAAATCAGAAATTTGAAGAGGGATGGTAGTCCTCAGGACCGCAATGAAGGAAACAGGAACAATAACAACAAGAAGGGCAACTACAATAAGAGGAATGATAATAACAGAAGAGATTTTTCTGACAAGCCCAAAGCACCTCGTGGAGGATGTTATACCTGTGGTGGTGAGCATTACGCCAGTGTGTGCCCTCAAAGAAATAACAAGCAAAATAACAGAAATCAACATCATATTCATGCGGCGGTTGACAATCGTCAGGCAGATTATCAAGCAACTCCCATCCAGTTATCGGGTAAATTATTTGGATACCCTGTTTCTGTTCTAATTGATACAGGTGCTACTGATAGCTTTATAGATCCTCATGTTTTGACTAAATTATCAATTAGACCAAGTTTTATGGCAAATTCTTGGAAAGTTCAATATGGAAACCGGGTAGAGAAGAAGGTAGAGCAATGCATGTATTTCAGCAAACTTGAACTCCCTAACCTTCAGACGCAGGTGAACTTGTATGTTGCACCATTAGGGTCTTACGATGTGATATTAGGGATAAATTGGCTCTCTGAACATAAAGCTCTTGTGGATTGTGAAGAGAAGTCAATTAAGTGTCTTGATGACCGAGGAAACCAAGTGGAGCTTTGTGGCATTAAAAAGCCATTAGAGCTTAGGCAAGTTTCCGCCATGCAGTTGAAAAAGGCAAGTCGGAAGGGATGCTCTATCTTTGCAATAAAAGTCAAGGACCTTGATGAGAAAGAATCCTCAATTAATGATCATCCCATTCTGAAAGAATTTGAGGATGTTTTTCCTACAGAATTGACTGAGCTCCCGCCTAAGCGTGTGTTTGATTTTTCTATTGATCTGATTCCAGGAGCAGAACCTCAGTCTAAGGCTCCTTACAGGATGAATACAACAGAATTATTTGAGCTCAAGGCCCAACTAGAGGAATTACTGAAGCAAGGTCTTATTAGGCCAAGCGTGTCACCTTGGGGAGCACCCGTCATCTTCGTGAAAAAGAAGGATGGTACCTTGAGGTTGTGCATTGATTATAGAATGCTTAACAAGGTCACTATCAAGAATAAATATATGCTTCCCCGCATCGATGATTTGTTTGATCAGCTGAAAGATGCCAAGGTATTCTCAAAAATTGATTTAAGATCAGGATACCACCAGTTGAGACTGAAGGAAGAAGACATTCACAAAACTGCCTTCAGAACCAGGTATGGGCACTATGAGTTTACTGTGCTACCATTTGGGCTAAGTAATGCTCCTGCAGCTTTCATGAACCTGATGAATAGTGTCTTCCGAGATTGTTTGGATAATTTTGTCCTAATTTTTCTTGACGATATTTTGATCTATTCTAAGTCAGAGGAAGAACATGAGAAGCATTTGAGGATTGTGTTGCAGCGTCTAAGGGAACATAAGCTGTATGGAAAAATGTCTAAATGTACCTTCTTCCAATCCGAAGTGCATTATTTAGGTCATGTGATTTCAGCGGAAGGGGTAAGAGTGGACCCAGAGAAGATTAAGGCAATTATGGATTGGCCAGCACCGCAAAATGTCTCTGAAGTTCAAAGTTTCATGGGACTTGCAGGATACTATAGGAAGTTTGTTCAGGGGTTCTCAACAATTGCAGCACCCATCACTGCACTGCAGAAGAAGGAAAAGAAGTTTGAATGGAGCGATAAATGTGAGAAAGCTTTTCAGCTGCTTAAGAAGAAACTCACTACTGCACCCATCCTAGTTGTGCCAGATCCGAATGGCCATTTTACAGTTATTACTGATGCATCAGGGGAAGGGGTAGGAGCAGTTCTTATGCAAGAAGGGCAAGTGGTAGCTTATGAATCAAGGAAGTTAAAACAACATGAATTAAATTATGCACCACATGACTTAGAATTGGCAGCCATAGTCCATGCTTTACAAATGTGGAGGCATTATCTCTTGGGAAAGCCTTTCGAACTTAAGACAGACCATGCAGGATTGAGATATATCTTCACTCAACCTAATCTCAATGCCCGACAAAGGCGATGGCTGGAATTCCTGAGTGAGTATGATTTTGGGATTGAATATATTAAAGGTAAGGAAAACAGAGTGGCTGATGCCCTGAGTAGAAGGAGACACCTTGCAGCCATGGTTACCATAAAATCAGATTTCAGGCAACAAGTAGTGCAATCCTCCTTTGGGGATGAACACTATGAAAAGGTGAAACAAGCCCTTGGGGTAAATCCCTCCGATCGTCGATATGAGGGTTATATGTTAGAATCAGATGGACTTTTGAGATACCAGGGACGAATGTACATTCCTAGTTCTGCAAACTTGAGAGAGTTGGTGCTAGAAGAATTCCACAATGCACCATACTCAGGACATCCCGGTATTACAAAAATGATGGAAGGACTTAGGCCACTGTACTTCTGGCCAGGACTTAAAAGGGATATTACGTCCCATGTAGCCCGATGCTTAGAGTGCCAGCAAGTCAAAGCTGAGCATGTACATCCGGCAGGACTCTTATATCCTCACAGGGTACCAGAGTATAAATGGCAGGTTATCACTATGGATTTTATTCAAGGGTTACCAATGTCTAAAAACTGACATGATACCATCTTGGTTGTGGTGGATAAATTGACAAAGGTAGCTCATTTCATTCCTGGGAATCTCAAGGATGGATCAATGGTTTTAGCAAGAAAGTTTGTTCAAGAAATCTTCCGGTTGCATGGAGTGCCAGAGACGATCATCTCAGATCGAGACACTCGAATGACTTCTAGGTTTTGGATTACATTAAACTCTTCCCTGGGAACTAAATTAAATTTCAGTTCCGCATATCATCCTCAGACCGATGGTCAGACAGAGAGGGTGAACCAGGTAGTAGAAGATCTCCTCCGCATGTACTGTATGGAGCAGCAATATAAGTGGGAGGAGTATTTGCCTTTGGTGGAGTTTTCCTACAACAACTCCTACCATGCTTCTTTGGGCATGGCACCTTTTGAAGCCCTTTATGGACGTAAATGTCGGACACCCATTAGTTGGGACAGAGTAGAAGACAGGGTGGTGATTGGCCCTGAGATGCTTAGAGAAATGGAAGACCAAATGAAAATCATTAAGGAAAAGTTGAAGCAGGCTGCAGATAGACAGAAGAGTCTAGCAGATAAGAACCGGAGCTTTAGACAGTTCTCTGCAGGAGATAAGGTCTTTTTGAGGGTTCGGCCGCATAAGAGTTCAATCTCTTTCGGCAAGAACTCTAAGTTGGCTCCTAGATTTGTTGGCCCTTTTGATGTTTTGGAGGTGGTGAATCCGGTTGCTTACAGGCTTGCTCTGCCACCAGCTCTATCCCGGATACATAATGTGTTTCATGTTTCAGTACTTAAGCCATACCATCCAGATATTGCTCATATCCTTGATTGGCGTGCATTACAGGTCCAGGACCCAGGGGTGATACAGGTGGAACCCATCAGGATTCTGGAAGAGCGCAATGTTAAGTTGCGTAATAGAGACATTATGCAATACAGGGTCCAGTGGGACCAGTATTCAGTGGATAATGCCACCTGGGAGAATGCTGAGGATATAGATAGAATCTTTCCTCATTTGAGACATTAGCATATTTATATTTTCTTTTATAGAGACTTACGAAGTACTAATATCTCAATTTTGCTATGTAATTTGCTTTTAGACATCGAGACGATGTCTCTTCTCAAGAGGGGAAGGATGTCACATCTCATACTTTGATGATACTTTGACCATGACTTACTTTGACTTATTTTGACCATGACTTATTTTGACCATGACTTATCTTGACCATGACTTATTTTGACCATGACTTATTTTGATAATGTTTGACTATGACTTTATGAGATTTAATATACGAATTATGATACGTGTTAAAGCAATATAATATACTACAATGCTTTGATGTATGGGAATGTAGAAACAAATAATTGTTTTCTTTCTAGAATTATGAATGCATTTATATAAAATAGGAATGTTGATTAATTATTGTTTAAATTTATGTTTCTACAATGGTTACTAATACACTTTCGTTTTTGCACGCCTGAGTGCATTTGAGTTTCAGGTGATCGAAGGCCCAGGGCGATCGAAGGCCAAGAGTGTGATTGAGGAAAAGAAGGTTAGCTTCCCGACAGGGTAAAAGAGGAGAAGCTCTCGATTACGCACACACCACTTAAAGCATGTAGCTGCATTAGGTCATGTTTGTTTTCTCAATGTGATTGCGTGAAAATGATAGCATAGCAAATTTAAATTACGGTTTAATTAACCTTAGAAATTGTGAAAATAATATGACTTATCCTATTTTAATTATTCCTCATTTATATTTGAGCAACAAAAGGAAAAATCTGTTTTAATAGAAATATAATTAAAAAATAAAACAAGATAAATAAAAGAATAAATATTGAGTTTTGCATAAATAAAATTCTAATTTTAAATAAAACAAAATAAATAAAAGAATGGGAATATTGTATTTTGCATAAATGAAATCATAGATTTGCATAAAAAGGGATATATATTTCTGTTTTGGTATATGGTTAATTTTCCAAAAGAATGAAGAATGAACAGCCCGAGAGAACATTGGGCTCTGGAAATTCTGTCTTAAAACCAACAATGCAGTTGGCATGTGGCAAACCTTAGAGATTGCATGAGAATTATATCTGTCATCTGGGAATTTTATGCATGATCCTCGAGAAGAGGAAGACAGCTTTAAGAAAGAAAAGAGGACTTCGATTGAGTCATATCCGAGAGTTCTGGAATAGAGGCAAAGAAGGTATTGCTGGGTTTTCTGCACTGGAAGCAAAATTTGCCAGGTTCTTTTCATACTTTGCCTTCTTTTAATTCAAATGGCAGTAAGGAAATGGATGGAATGTAATGCTTTACAAACAACTGAGAATTCTTTCCAATTTTCATTTTTAAATCTGGGAAATTGCTTACTTCTTCTGTTGCAATATAGAATACACATTCTTTTCTTCAGAATTAGGGTTTTATTTCTGTTGCAAATTCTGCAATTTATTAAACTGTTCTGAAGAGTAATTGGAATTATATATGTAATCATATATACATATACATATATATATGCACAGGAAAATGAATTTCCGTGCATATATATATATATATATCTCTGCTCATAATGTCTGCATAAAAACTCTGTCATTTCAAAATGTCTTTTGAGATAAATTCGAATGCAGTTTAAACTGGGCAAAGTGTTTTATTTTTTTCTGAGTTTTGAAATTTCAATCCATAGGAAGAGGAAGGGAGTAATTCCCTTGTCCTCCCATGAGAAGGACGCGACCTGTGAGAGGCTCGCGCCCTCCACAGGCCGCGGCCTGTGGAGGAGGCGCGAGCCCCTCACAGCTCGTCCCCTCCCCATGGGAGGGGCAAGGGCTTCCCCTAAGCCCTTACAATGCTCAATGCCAGTAAGGAAACCCTGTAAAATGCCCTGTTCTGTGAGCACGGCCAGTGAATCCTTTAAATAGTGTTAAAAACCAGAAATTCTTTCTTCAAATTACACACAGCTGTACATGAATTTTAATACACATATATATATATATATATATATATATATATGTATGTATACATATACATTTGGCTGTATATACATACATATATATATATATATTTATATATATACATACATATATTGATATCCATGCATATATGTGCCAAAATACAAGTTAAAACAGGAAAATCATTTCCAGAAATTAGTATGAATTCTGTAATTATACACAGATATCTCAGAGTTGTCAAACCTGAAACAAGAACAGAAATGTCTTGAGAAACCATGTAAACTGGAAAGCATCTTGATATCCATGCTTATATGTGCCAAAATACAAGTTGAAAACAGGGAAAATCATTTCCAGAAAGTAGTATGAACTTGTTAATTATACACAAAGATCTCAGAATTGTTAAACCTGAAACAAGAATAGAAATGTTCTGAAGAAACCATGTAAACTGTAAGCATCTTAATTGCTTAAACATATACTTACTTACAGCAGAACAATCCTGAGTAGAATACAACATCAAATTTTGAACGAAAGATTATCTTTCAAACCTCAGAATTTATGAATAAATTGCACTGTTTCAGTATATTATTATTACTCTGTAACCTGTATTGAAATTAGGAATTAAACTGTCAGTCAGCCTGAGCTTGGAAGGAATAGAAATGCATACTGAAAACAGAAAACACTGTTCTTACTTTCTATTAGTGCATTGAAAAGCATTATGATAGATATGTTCATCTTTAAAAACAGAGCCTTTATCCAAATCAAATGACATTTTACTACTGAAATTACAAAGGAGGTTCTGAATTGCATATTTGAAAATTCTTTTAGAAATAATTGAATGCTTGAAAACATGTACGAAAATGCATAATTTTCTGCTTTAGTATTTATTTATACTTCACTATGGTAACTTCCGGGACAGGGTGCCGAAGGTGGGCAAACAGAGACGGTAGTATTACCTTTTCTAAACTACCATTTACTTGTATTATTTATGCTTGGCCAAGCACTGTACCATTGAAATAGATGGATATTTTTTTTAAAAGCCTAGAAACATTTATGTATTTGAGTCTCTGCCACCTCCTGTTGCAAGAAATGTGTTTATTTCTCATGTTAGAAATGCATATAGGCATCAGGCACGCATCGAGAGTTCCCTCCTGTTTTACTGTTTCGGGTTGCTAGGCTCCTTTATGCAGGGCCGGGGATTCCTTCGAGTTAGGAAGGGACCCGGGGAAGTCATGGACTTCGTGGTTGGGCGGAAAAGGCGCCTGAATCACATTCTTGGCCCCAGCTCGCAAGAAGACCGAAGGTGTCACGGCGGTTGGTGGTTCCAAGTTTTATTTGCTATTAATGTACTTGTGTATTATTCAGCATTGGCTTGTGAAGCCCATTTTTAATGTATATGTAATTGACATTCTCTGTTGTAACTTTGAAATAGAAGTATGATTTGAAATGTAACATTGTTTTGAGGAGTTAAAGTTTTTATAACTCCGCATAGAAAAGATGTTTCTAGTTAGAATTGTTGATTCTTCCAAGTAAGGTTGAATACATTTGAAATACTTATGTTTTATATAATCCTGATACATTACATTGATGTATTTATTATATATATGAAATGCAACTTAAATTCTCTTTATTAATATCATTTGAAAGTGTTATGAACAATGTTGACTTCTTGGAAACCTTTTTATAATGGTTTGGAATAAATTTAATACTCTTAATTTCTCTTTAATGCTGATTTAAATGGATTGAAAACACTCTTAATTTTCTGAGCGCTACACACAGAAACCTACAAACCTTGAAAAGTTCCCCCAGTTTTAACATGACTAATAGGAATACAAATTCTGCCTACAAGAAACATAGAAACTTTAAATTCCTCCTAATTTTCTGCTTGCAATAACAAATACAGGTTTGTTATCTAATACATATAAATGGCAATCGCTAATCTCTCTTGCATAAAAAGAAACAGAACTCCAGCCATGAACTCCAAGGGATCCATAAGAGCAAGACAGACAGGGTTACAGATAAGGTCTGCTTAAGAAGGGTAATTGCATCATGCGAATACTTCTAAAAGAATGTAAAGTGAGCACAACAGGGATTTTAAATATTGCAATTCATCATTCTGTTCAGTTTTGACCTGAAAGAATAAATATTATTTAATTCATTTTCTGCCCTGGGACTAAACAGGGTCTAAAACCACTCTTTTCCCCTTCTTGCTATACTTTCTACAGTGTCTCAGGCTGATTACTCTGATTCATTACATCACAAGGTCTGCTAGAATATCATTTCTTAAATGCATAGCGCTTACAAATTGTAATGGATTTCAGCAGCAAAAGTTTAAACTTTGTTATGCCCAAAGTGAAAGGAGGTCCAAATAGCACCAAGTTAATGCAGAGTAATTTAGATGGGCATCATGTAGATAAGAGATACTTAAAAAACATGAAAGCAAATTATTAAATTTCAGAAAGGTTCCATCTTCAAAGAAACAATTAATCTGAATCGAGTAAAAAGTAAAAACCAATATGATGTTAATTTGTATTTTTATCTTTCAACAAATTGGTTGTTGAAAGAAACAAAATGGTTGGAGTAAACAAAAACAAAATACAAATTAACATTTTTCTGAATGGATTTACAATGAATTACTTTTTCTGCACATTTTACAGTGTCCTACAAACCAATTTAATCATAAGTCCACAAATCGAAACCTTATGGAAAGGATTTCAGAATAAACGACATAAATGCCAAGGCAAGTTGTTAACTGTTTGAATTGGATAAAACAACAATCCTACCATTCTCCAGGAGACATACCTGTTTGTGCATGTATATAATTAATGTAAATTCTGACACAAAATTTACCTAGAGCGAGCTTAAAATAAGAGGCAAAGAACTGAAAGCGAACCCTGTAATGGTTAGCTAGGAGGGAAATCCAGTTGCCCATTCTGCCATAGTCGGGCCGTGTGGCTAAACTGAACTTCACGGGAGGAAGAGAAGAAACAACAGGTGGCGGAAGGAGAAGAGTATCAGCAACAACTTCCTTTGTTGGTGTTGGAGGATGCTCCATTTTTTTTTTCAAATTATCAAAATTCGAATCCGCGACCTCTCTACACAAATTTAAGCGCTCAGAAAGACAACAAATCTTGAAGTTAGTTTTAATACACAAGCAAGCATTGAACCCTCAACCTAGAAATCAATGGCTATCAAGAAAATAGAAATCATAAAAAAAGAAAACGTAATTGATGAGAACCTTCTATTTCGATGTCATAGAAGAAGAAATCAATGGCTATCTCCAACGGTGTGATCTCTGGTCTCAAAAGAACCTTCAATGACAGTTTTGGATAACTACTGCACATCCCATCTCCCCGTTCAAATATGCATGCATCAGAAATAAAATACAAAGTAATCTATTTATATGATGGGAGTAAAAGCTGCACATGACTTTTAGGTGCCTGTCATTTTCAATGCATCAACAAAAACTTTATGGAGAATATTCCTTGAATGATTTCACTGTATAACACCTCTTAGCGTAATCAGTATTCAACCGAAAGCCCTCTTCTTAAAAAGCAGCATTCAAGCATACCAAACAAAATGCCCTTAAAAAATCACAAAGAACAAGTTCCATTTTTTCCTATGTCAATTTTCTCAGAAAACCCCATCTACTGCTTAGCATAGTAAATTAAAGATTTTAGTAAAAAATGTAGATGATAACCAAATTATAAACTATATAGGAAGAATAGAAAAGGAACCTGTTACACCTAATTTAGTGAAAATGAACTACACCTAATTTTATTAAGGAAAAGTCCCAATTCATGTATCATTTATTTCTACTCTTGAACCAGAGATTAGTCTCGATGAAATTTTGGGCTCATTGAATTTGGGACTGAGGTAGCATTTGGGATCGCTGAAGAATTTGACATATTTTTCTGCTTTGGCATCCGCAAGATCAATGGTCTCCAGTATCTTTTTCTTGGATGCCTTGGAAATCATCTCCATTGAGCTTATGCCCTGCATTAACTGCAAATGGAATATTGCACTTGAGGTAAAATAAAATAAAATAAATACTGTAATGCCTGCTATTATACGATATGTTAACAGTTAATCATATTATCGTGTGAGCATCATGAGTATCAATCCCAGGAATGGCTGTTAACACTTGAATGCAAGCCTCCACACTTTCAACGAATAATAAATAAATTTATACAAATACAAATATGTAAACTTATTCACCTCGGTTTGGATCTTTGTAACCACATCATGTCGTTTAATTTCCGAATCAAAGAACACAAATAACAGTTAAAGAGATGATCATGAAAATCCAAAGCGAAAAGAAACACAAAGGAATCAAATAAGCGTGTTGCCTCCATGAACATCTGCTAATTGCATTTGCTTGAAGTTTTGCAGCTGGAGACGGTTAGAATAAATCGAATGCATTGAGTGGAGTAAATTGAATGCAGCCATAGACAGACAGTTAGAATAACGGTTTTATTTAATCGGTGCAATTTTTTAACTTTCAGTTACTCATGCTTTAATTATTTTTAAAAAACAACTAATTTATTTATGAGTCCAGAACTTCCATCTGCCTGTCATTATATTCTTTGAATGCTTTCACTGTATAACGCCTCGGCGTAATAAAAACCAACATCATAATTTAAATAATAACAAACAATAAAATTAATTAATCTTTAAATGAATATTACAAATCAATACATAATCCAAATAAAATGTTTTTAAATTATAAAAATATATATCTATAATTTTTAAATTTTTAAAATCATTAATTAAAAGTAAAATTGAAAAGAAACCATTTTATTTACACTTCAATAGACTTTTTTTTTTAACAATTCAATACATAACACAAATAAAATATTGATTTAAAATATTAACAATTATTGATGTACTTTTTTATTATTTTTATTTTTAAATCAAGTATTAACAATTATTGATGTATTTTCTTATATAAAAATATTTTATTTGTGTTATGTATTGAATTGTTAAAAAAAGTCTATTGAAGTGTAAATGAATGGTTTCTCTTCAATTTACTTTTAATTAGTTATTTTAAAAATGAAAAATTATACATATATATTTTTATTTAAAAACATTTTATTTGGATTATGTATTGATTTGTAATATTCATTTAAAGATTAATTAATTGTATTGTTTGTTATTGTTTAAATTGTGATGTCACTAGTTTATTTTATTTTATTTTAGGAGTATAAATAAGTTTTTTATGTTAGGGAATGCATAAACAATAATATGATCATCTTAGATCTAAAACATAAATCAAAAAGTATAGATATATAATTTTCAAAATTACATCTATATTTGATCTTTAATTAAAACATAAACTAATATAATATATAATAAATTATGTGTTTATATATATGTTATTGATATTATTTTAGTATATATTAAAACTCTCTCTCTATATATATATATATATATATATTTTTTTTAAATCTACTAAATAATGATTAATTGAGCCAAATAAAGTCTAAATAGAATATAATGTTATATATAATATATTGTAATAAATGTGATATAATATTATAATATAATATATAATATAAATATTCTATAATATAATAATATAAATATTACATTATATAGAAAAAAACCTAAATTTATAAATATACTTTAAATATATAATTTTATAATATATATTGATATAATTATATTTATACAAAAAAAATATTATGTTAAAATATATATAATATAATCTATTATATAATTTATAATTTATAGTATTATTATATCAATCTATAATATATAATTTTACAATATATATTAATATAATTATATTTATATAAAAAATATTATAAATATATATTACATTATATTTTTAATATAAAAATAAATAAAAATTATACACACATTACTTAAATATAAATATAAATAGCTAAAACTAAAAATATAAAATCATTAAAAAGAATTAAATGTCTGTCACTCCTCCTGCAGCATGCACATTGAGAAATAGTTAAATGGAAAAAGGACGGTACGTTGTCTAATTGCACGGTGGGAATGGCATGGCAGCATGGCCATTCTATTTTGTAGAGCTGCGTGAGCTAGCTCCAAGTATCATAGGACTATCTTAGGTCTCTTATGACTATCATAAGTTTGTTAGGACTATTTCTTAGGACCATTATCTAGGTCTCTAAGGACTATCATAAGTTTTTCACTTTCTATTTCCTTATTATTAGCTTTAAATTTCCTTTCCTTACACACCGGTCACTACCCTTATTTATCATAAACCTTGCAACAACCTTTTCTACATCCCTTTCTCACTCTATTTCCCTCTTCATAAAAAAAAAAATCGATATTGCGTCATTGAACCCCATTTTGTCTATTAATTGATCTTTATAACTATGCACTTTTATTTGTCTCCAATGTTACTTTGTTGAAATTTCTTAACTTTATGCAAGCTTCAAGGTCCTTTAGTGATGACTTGGTTCATATATTTTGACCTTTCCTTAGCTCCTAGCCTCTCATTTCTAATCACTCATTAGCCTTTGTGGTTAGTGACTTATTGATGACTAACAACTAGTTTTCCAATTATGTGATAGTTTTCTAAAAGGACTATTCTTTGAGTCATCTCCCTCTTATTATAGTTTGTAATGTGTGTACATCAATAGATTTATTTGAATTATTTTGTGTAGATCTCAATTATCATATTATGCGCTCAATGTGGATAATGTGGTTCATAGGATTCTTTTATGTGTTAATGTTGAATGTTGTTTATTATTTTTTGTAAACAATGATTTTGGTAACCCAGGGGTTTCTCTAACTCTTCTAGGTTTTTCACCTAAAAGGAGAGAAATGGGCACAAAATGCTAATGTCTACACTCAAGATTAATGTTATGAGGGGTACAATGTATCTAAATATGATGTCTAAATGCAATAAAATGAAAAATAAATGATTTATTGATGTTAAACCTAAGAAATGTAAAGTGCTGGAAAACACACTGTGATATGCAAAAACACCTAAGAATGCAAGTAAATGATGATAGAATTAAATAGAACTAGAGAGGTGCACCTAGAATCTAGAATCTAATGTAGAGAGGCTCTGAAATCCTATAGAGTTGACTGGAAATGTTGACTGGGACACTTATGCTAAGCTAGGCAACTTAGTCCAGTTTTGGAGAAACTTTGTCGAAACAGGAATCTACCAAATGGGTATCCAAAAATGCAAAAACCACTTTTCAAGCCTGGCAGTGGGACTAATTCACTATAGATGGTTACTTATTCCACCTAAGAATATTTGGAATTTTGGGACAAGATTTTGTAGCTTCTAGTCTGCACTTGCTTTTCTGATAGGTTTCTGATCTTGATTATGTAGAAAACGGGTTGAAATGAGTCTCCAAGCTTCAATTAGGGTTGTGTTGACTTTGATGGATTGCTGACCACTTTTTGACACCAAAATATTTGACAAATTTGCATACAAAGTCTGAAAACACATATGCAAAGAGGGGAAAAAGGATTAAGGGTTATAGTATAGGGGTTTGCTTGGTCAAACCCCACTTTGGTAATCAAACCCTAGATAATGAAATGAAATATGAAGAGAATGGTAAATAAACAACATGCAATGTCATAAACTTACCAAAACCTTGATGTTGAAATCTGAAGATATGCAATGAAGTGCTCCAATGGATGACTTGATTATGCTTAGAATGCTTGAATGCTTGAGAGGTTGAATGCTTAATGAATTATGAGATTGTAGGAGATTAGGAGATGAAAAATGAGCAGAAAAACCCTTATTTATACTTGATTTTCCATTAATTCCCAAAAATAACACATCACAGGGCAACCTCGAGGGTAAGAGAATAAAATCCCACCAAGAAATTAAAATTATTTTGATTTTTGTGCCCAGTGGGACTAAGTCGCCCCAAGTGGCGACTTGGTCCCACCAAGGCAATTTCACTGGGTTTTGGAGATTAAAGTGCATTAAATGATGTCTAACAAGAATATCCTCAAAAATACACTTAAGTATGGTCAGAAAGTGCATTAAGGGGTCATTTAAACATGAGAAAGGGTTGAATTAGTGATGACAAGTCTAGAAAAGCGTGAGAGTTTGTTACAACTCTTTACAACACTTTGAAATAAGACTTGGTAAGTGATAAAAAGGGGCTATTTAAGTGAATTATAATGAAAGGGTCTTAGAAAAGTGTGAAAGTGGGATACAACACTTCACAACACTTTTACAAGATATCCTAGAATTCTTAATGATTCACAAGGGTCCAAGACCTAATGTGAACATGTTGGCCACATTACAACATTAAATCTAGGAAAAATCAAGCCAAATTCCACAAGGAGGGCTTGAACATGAGAAAAAGTAGAAGGGTTACTTTTTCCATGTCCATAGTTAGCCCCCACTTTAGTGAGAGGATGAACCTACTTCAAACTCACACTAAAGTAGCGAATCATGCAACCAAGAGGGGTCTGAATGCACTAATGCTTAGTAAGATGAGACAACAATAATCAAGAGGGATGATCAAGCCCCTAAGATCAAGATCCCATGGAAAAAAAAAAAACACAAAGGAACACACATAGAGATGATGAGAAAGGATGAAAGAAAGCTTTGATCATTTTTCCAGCCCATTATGGATCAGATCTAGGATATTTGTTTGGAAAAAGAAATGTGTACTCACTTTGGGGCGACAAAACTCATGGCATTCCACCTGGTGAGAAGGCCCAAGTATACTCACTCTGGGGCCATGAAACTTCTGGTTGTACGCAAGGTGAGAAGGCCCAAAAGGTGAGGAACATATGTTCATGGTTGGTATGCACTCACACACACAAGTAGGTGGCTATGGAGAAAATTCATGCCTTAGAATGGGCTTTCCTGCTCAACCATACTAAAGTTATACCTCCTGATAACTTTAATAAGGCACCACAAAGGACAATTTCATTTTTTGCTTCATGAGCCAAGCAAAGCTTCATATGCTTAGAACTCATGAAAAAATGCAAAGGAACCACATGCATGCAAGTTGTGTTATGCAAGGTGGCCATGTAAATGTAGAATGCAACATGCAAAAGATGTTCAAAGGAGTCTCGTTAAGTTCATGCGAGGTCTTAGCTTAGGGAACATTGTGTCTAATGTCTCCAAGAGAGAACCGATCAAAGAATAGAATATTTGCAACTTAGGGGATGCAGTATGCCGCATTAGGCCACCAAGAGGAATGTAATATGCTAAGATAGATCATGCTCATGAAATACATCACACCCAATGTCATCCACAAAGTGACATACACATCATATAAAGTAACAAGGCTGCATTAAGAACCAAGAAAAAGAAAAATGAAAAAGAATAATGCCAATGTATGCCCCCACTTTAAAGGAATTTCTACACACCATTCTATGAGAAATTACTTTAAAGTAGCGAATGAAAAATGCAAAAATAAACAAGACATGAGAGCTAGCCTGGAGAGCCCCTATACCAAGTCATACATTTCCGAGTAATACTGCGTCATGTGAAGGAAAAGGAGAAAAAGAAAGAGGGGTTGCCCCCAAAAGGAACACACCAAACACATAAGGGATCTAAGGATTTGGGTTCAGTACGTTCATTGTTGCAATGTTTTAATTAAAGAGATTGGAACTGTCATCATTCCCCAAATACATAGAATCGAAAGAATGACACAAAGAGAGCGAAAACAAAAGAAAAATAAAATCCATTTTGGGTCAACATGGAAGAGACATTTCTATCTCAACGCTTTGCATCATCCCTAAAAGGAAAACACAAGTGAAAAGAAAATGAAAAGGTGAAAGAAAAGGAAAAGCTTTTGGGTCAACATGAAAGAGACATTGTGGTCTCAATGCCTTGCATCATCCCCAAAAGGAAAAACACAAGAAAAAGTGAAAAAGAAAGTAAAAGGACCATTTGGGTCAACATGGAAAATACATAGGGTGTCTCTATGCTTTGCGTCATCCCAAAAAGGAAAAACACAAAACAAAAGTGAAAAAGAAAATAAAAGGACTGTTTGGGTCAACATGGAAGAGACATAGGGCATCTCTACACTTTGCGTCATCCCCAAAAGGAAAAAACAAAACAAAGGCGAAAGGAAAAATAAATGTACGACATAGTGAAGAATGAAGGTACAAATAGAAGAATGTCACAAAGAGAGATAAAATCAAATGTCACATCATGGGGGAACATGATACACACATGCACACTCAAAAGAAAAGAAAAAAGAAGACTAGTAAGGCAAATGCAAGTCAACCGTCAAGTGTCATCTTCCTCCTAGTCTCAAGTGGTATAAGCAGAAGGTGAATAATGTAGCTAGGGGACAATAACAAGTGCATTACTAGGACAAGGCTAGCAACTTCTTGCCCCCAATTAGTGCAAGGCAAGAATGAGCCGAGGTAGGTGATGGGAAAGATCATGTAATATTGAGAAGAGAATATTCTACAACTATTACATGATGAGGGGAATTGGTAATGGTTTAAGGATTTATTGGATAGCAATTATCGCCATCAAAATGATACTTGCTCAATATTTCTTTCAATTGGCGACATTCATCACTTATATGTCCAAGAACATGATGATAAGCGCAATGTGGAACGTTAGCATTTTTAGGGTAGATTACCAACCTATTCATAGGTGGTAATAAGATGAGTTTGTTATTTAGGAGGATTTGCAATTTCCTTTCACATTCAGGTGGTGGATGGAGAGGAAACTTTAGTTTTTTCAACATATAAGGTTGTTTGTGTTTACTATATTCACCCTTTTCATGGATTGAAGGAGGAAGAGGACCCATGGGGATCCTATCATCCTTGTCATTGGTATCATGTAAGGGTTTTTCACGAGGAAAGATGACATTCAGATTGGGGGGGAATCAAAGATCATCGTGCCATCATCACAAAGTCTCCAATATTCTACATGAGGAGGCTTGCTATCATGAGGAGGATCTTGATATCCTAACCCTATTGTGTTCTCATCCATTGGTCTTTGTTCTAAAAGTTGATGAATGTCATGTTCAGTTGTTGTGTCACATCCTTGTTTGCTTAAGATGGTAAAACCTTTGCCATATGTTTCTTCAAGGTTGATCAATGTGTTTGTAACTTTTTTTATCATAAAATGGTTGAGGAGTTGCCTGGTTAGAGGAAATAGTTCCACCTATTGGAGGGAACTTAGGTCCATTTGTTTCAGGATGTAGGTATCCAAATGTATCAGGAGGTGATATTGTAGGAAGGTCATGTTGTTTCATGGATGGATAAAAGGATGCATTTGCTTCAAGGTTGTCAAGAAATTCATTTAAGAACTTATTCATGATATCATCATCTTCTCCAATGATGTCAACAACATGAGGAGGACATTCATGAGGATTTTAAGGAGCATGAGGAAGCTCAAGGTCATTAGGATCAGTTCCAAAGGCACAATTTGACATGTCCAATAAAGATTTTAATGACATCCAAAACTTATTAAAGAAAAAAGCCATGAAAAAAGAAAACTAAATGAAATAAACAAAAAAATTGGAAAGTATGACATAAGACAATAATAGAAAACAAAAATGTAGAAAATTCCCAGAAAATACCAGAAATTATAGTGCAAAATGTGCAGAAGGACTAAGTCGCCCGGTGTGGCAAATTAGTCCTAGTGATGATTTTTTTGTGATTTTTTAGAAATTTTGAATGCAATTTTATGTTTTTTAGATGCATAGATGCAACTAGAGTATGAAAATGCAAAAAAATTGTTGTTGCTTAATGAAAGATGCAAAAATGCAAGCTATATGAACTTTTCACTAGTGCAATTTTGAAAACCCTGGGACGCAATTTAAACATTGCAACACCTAATGCAATGCTAATGCAAATTAAACCTAGGATGCACTTGAAATTAGAAGAAAATATGTTCAAAAATTGGGTTCACCAAAATTTAAACAATGATTTTGGTAACCCAAGGGTTTTTCTAGCTCTTCTAGGTTTTTCACCTAAAAGGAGAGAAATGGGCCCAAAATGCTAATGTCTACACTCAATATTAATGTTATGAGGGGTGAAATGTATCTAAATATGATATATAAATGCAAAAAATTGAAAAAAAATGATTTATTGATGTTAAACCTAAGAAATGTAAAGTGCTGGAAAACACACTATGATATGCAAAAATACCTAAGAATGCAAGTAAATGATGAAAGAATTAAATAGAACTGGAGAGGTGCACCTAGAATTTGGAATCTGAGGCAGAGAGGCTCTAGAATCCTACAGAGTTGACTGGAAATGTTGACTTGAACACTTACACCAAGTTGGGCGACTTAGTCCAGTTTTAGAGAAAATATGTTGGAACATGAATCTGCCAAATGGGTATCCAAAAATGTAGAAATCAATTTTCAGGCCTAGTAGTGGGACTAATTCACCACATATGGTGACTTAGTCCACTTGAGAATTTTTGGAATTTCAGGACAGGATTCTGTAGCTTCCGGTCTGCACTTGCTTTTTTGATAGGTGTCTAATCTTGATTTTGTAGAAAATAGGTTGAAATGAGTCTCCAAGCTTCAATTAGGGTTGTGTTGACTTTGATGGATTTTTGACCACTTTTTGTCACCAATTTATTTGAAAAATCTGCATACAAAGTCTGCAAACACATATGCAAAGAGGGGAAAAGGATTAAGGGTTAGAGTATAGGGGTTTTCCTTGGTCAAACCCCACTTTGGTAATCAAACCCTAGATAATGAAATGAAATATAAAGAGAATGATAAATAAACAACATGCAATGTCATAAACTTACCAAACCCTTGATGTTGAAATCTAAAGATATGCAATGAAGTGCTCCAATGGATGACTTGATTATGCTTAGAGTGTGTGAATTCTTGAGAGGTTGAATGCTTAATGAATTATGAGATCATAGGAGATTAGGTGATGAAAAATGAGGAGAAAAATCCTTATTTATACTTGATTTTCCATTAATTCCAAAAAATAACACATCACAGGCTGACCTCAAGGGTAAGAGAATAAAATACCACCAAGAAATTAAAATTATTTTGATTTTTGTGCCCAGTGGGACTAAGTTTCCCCAGGTGGTGACTTGGTCCCACTAGGGAAATTTCACTGGGTTTCAGAGATTAAAGTGCATTAAATGATGTCTAATGGGAATATCCTAAAAAATACACTTAAGTATGGCCAGAAAGTGCATTAAGGGGTCATTTAAACATGAGAAAGGGTTGAATTAGTTATGACAAGTCTAGAAAAGCATGAGAGTTTGTTACAACTCTTTACAACACTTTAAAATAAGACTTGGTAAGTGATAAAAAGGGGTTATTTAAGTGAATTATAATGAAAGGGTCTTAGAAAACTATGAAAGTGGGTTACAACACTTCACAACACTTTTACAAGACATCCTAGAAGTCTTAATGATTCACAAGGGTCTGAGACCTAATGTGAATGTGTTGGCCACATTACAACATTAAATCTAAGAAAAATAAAGCCAAAGTCCACCATGAGGGCCTGAACATGACAAAAAGTAGAAGGGTTACTTTTTCCGTGTCCACATTTTTATGAGCTATTGGATCAAATTTGGTGACTTCTTGCAAGTAATACGATCCTCCATATATAATTCCATGTGTAGTTATGGTATGTCATTTCATTGAATTATTACCACTCTGGATACATACAAAATCATTTTCTCTTTGTCTAAGGGACTTTGATATTGATATCTATAGGTATATTCCAAATGGAAATGAACTCCAAACTTATGAGAATAAGTAATATTAAGTGAGAAAGAGACAACCTATGATTTTATGATGAATCTATGGAAGGGTTGGTGAGTGGTGACATGTTTTTTTTAGCAGATTTCAAGAATTATCTAATGGATTAAATCATAAGGTGGGGAAAACCCTCTTCTTCTTTAGGCTCTTAAAATATTGGATGGTGATCCTTGAAGTATTATGTAGAGGATGATGAAAGGGAAATGTGAAAAAAGGAATAATTCCTTGGCTATGTGGAATCAACCTATGCAACGTCAAAATTAGGAGATGAAACAACGTATATGTACACATGGATAAAAGGTGAGTTTGTATTACTATTTCAATAAATCTCTTTGACATATCATGCAAATGAATCATGGGACCTCATATATATAAGCCTCTAACTATTTCAAATATTTTAGCTCACTTTAGGATATAGCCTAAAAACATGTCATTTATATTTTTTTATGTCAAAGAAAAATTTGGTGGAATTGTTAAAAAATGATTAATCTTTTGTCAACACCATGTAAAGTGTGTTTCTACAATTGATAAAGTGTAGATTGTAGAAAATAATAAATCACGCGCATCATCTTTGTTTGTGACACCAAGAAACATGAGCATATTATAATGCACTCACGTTATAACCTACATTAAGAATTCCATTAGGGAGAGAGTGGAGAGTCAGAGAGAGGCAATGAAACTGAGAAAAAAAATGCAAAGAGAGTGAGTGAGAGAAAGAGAGAGGTATGTAGAGATAAGTATAACCATTAGTAGACTCCTTACTAGTAGCAAAAACAACATAAGAAGTGTAAGACTTAGTAGAGACCAAAGGAAATAAGGATTGTGGTGAATCTTCTTACTCTTGGAAGAAGAGGAAACTTTAGGAGTTAGGTTCTTAATAGTCATCTAGAGGTTGTAAGCCTATCTATAATGACTCAAGGTTTAAATAATTGATTAGGCCATATTCTACAAGCATCCAAATACAATTACATCATGTTATAAATGTGGGAAATATGGTCATATCTTGAGGTGTTATTTATAAGGGTTAGTTACATTTAATGGTTGGAATGCCTTTAGTTCTTATTATATGGTGAGGGATGTTAGTAGATGTCACTAATTGTGTAATCTATATATGTGGGATAGAAAACCACTAGGACATATACTAGGGAACTATTAAGAAGATGTCATGTATACCCTATGCTAGAGTAAATCATATTTACTTGCTTAAGTTTTAACTTAGGCACATAATTTTCATTTAATAGGGTAATTAGTTTTTTCCCGTATTCCTGTGTGGGTAGTTTTCTTACCCGTCAACATTTTCACGGCTTTAAAAGCCTGTAACATTATGTAATTTATCATCTCATTTTTATTCACTCTTGTTTTGGTGAAATAGCCTTTGGATTCTCTCTATTTCATGAAGGTAGTTTTTGTAGATGGTTTCCTGGAATTTTTTTGCTCTATCATGGTATTAGAGCCTCCCAGTCTATGAATCCTTCCTGAAAGTTTTCGTCGGAGTGTGTGAGATAGTTCATTTTTTTGGCATTTTTTTTTTTTAAATTTCAAAATTTGCCTCAATTTCAATTAATTAATTCTCTTGTTGCTCTAACACCCTAAAATATAAAACCTAGGCACTAAACTCTAAAAAATGGCATTAATAATCTAACACTAAAATCCTAAACCCTCCTTATCAATTGTAAACCCTAAACCTCATATTCTAAACCCTAAACTTGACATTAATGATTTCACTAATTTACCTAAAACATTAAATTTAATCCCTAAAACCTCAATGCTCAACACTACATCATCAACCATAAACCCTAAACCCTAGGTCCTAGGCCCTAAACCCTAAACTCAACATTAATAATTTAACACTAATTTACCTAAATCATTTAATTTAATCCCTAAAACCTCAACGCTCGAATCTACATCATCAACCATAAATCCTAAAACCTAAACCATATATGCTAAACCCTAAAACCTAACATTAATAATATAACATTAAAACCTAAAAAAATAAAATTATTTATTCCCTAAACCCTCAATGTTGAACCCTCCCTTATCAATTTTAAACCCTAAAACTTGACATTAATAATTTAATGTGTTAAAACTTAAAAAAAAATTAATCCCTAAACCCTCAACACTCAACCCTCTTATCGACCATAAACCCTAAACCCTATACACTAAACCCAAAAACCTAACATTAATAATTTAAAACTAAAACCTAAAAAATAAATTTAATCCCTAAGCCATCAACACTTAACACCACATCATTAACCATAAACCCTCAACCCTAATCACTATATGCTAAACCCTAAAACTTGACATTAATAATATAACAATAAAACCTAAATTTATTCCTTCAACCCTCAATGATCAACCCTCCCATATCAACCATAAACCCTAAACCCTAAACCCTAATCCATCAACTCTAAAACTTATGTATGTTAAACCCTAAAACCCAACATTAATAATATAACAATAAAACCTAAAAAAGTAAATTTAATTGGGTAAAATAAAAAACCTATGCCACACTTTTGGCCAACTAAATAGTTTTGAGCAACATTTTTTCCCTAAATAGTTTCAGGCGAAATAGTTTGGCTTGCAACTACATGGCCTATATGTGGCAGAGATAGTTTCGAGCGAAAACCTTTCGCGCGAAACTACAAAACAATTTATTTTTCCTTTGTTGATTTAAAATCTTACTCAATTTACATGTAGGTTTTTGACTAAAATCATTTCAGTCAAAACCCTTTCACCCAAAACTGCCTATGTGGCATCCTTGTTGGCAGCCACTTCATCTTTTTTTTCAGAAATTTCTGAAAACTTCCACTTGAACATGATATTTCTTCAATTAGAATGATTTTTAAAAAAAAAATAAAAAAATACTCTTTTGTAGAGCTCAAAGTCAAAAATCTAAATATATATTTTTTGACATTTTGATTAGTTTTAATATGTTTTTTTAAATAATGTAGGTAAGTTGTTAAAATAAAAAATGAGACTAATTAGAAATTAAAAAGAATACTAAAACATATAATTTAAAAAATATATATATTGTGCACTAAAGGAGAGAATCATCCCGAAAAGGGTATAATTTTTTTTTTAATGATAAAAAAATTACATAATATTTTATGTCAAATGAAAACTATCAAACTCTAGCATGTTTGAATTTAACACATTATTATGAGGAAAATATACATCAAAGTTTTTAATTTTTTTCCATGCACTAGATATTGAAGTGATATATTTGGAAAAAAAAATCAGGGGAATTTTTTTTTTTTCTTGACATCAACTCAACGTCACTTTTTCCTAAAATCTCCAACAATTCAAAATCTGCTCTTAAATTTATTAAAAAATATCAATTTTTTAAATTTTTTTTTGAAAAATTATAGGAATAAACTTCATAAAGAGTTCTATATTTCATTAATTTACATCATTTTTAAATTCAAAACATAAAGACCACTTTGATGTGCTCGAAGTTGGATTTTTTTTTGTGTTGGTGATTCCTTTATAAATGTGTGACATAGGTTTGTACTTTTACCCAATCCCTAAACCATCAATTCTCAACCCTCAATCACAAACCATCAACCTTATACCATAAACCATGAATAATTTAGAGAGAGAGAGGAGATACCAAGGAGTGAGGGAGCGAGAGAGAGAGGGGAGATAGAGAAGTGAGATAGAGATTAGAGAGGGAAGGAGGGAGGGAGGGAGAAGTAGATAGGATATATATAATATATATGTAAGGAAGCTAAGGTAGTAGAACAACTTCCTACACTAATCTTGAGAGGAGAATAATGCAAAAAATTTACATATCTTTAACAATTATAGAAACTTAAACAAAAATAAACACAAATATTATGCATACCACAACACAGTGATTTACGTGGGGAAACCCTTTCGAGAGAAAAACCCCACACTCCAAAAGCCACCTAATATATTATTCAGAAATCACAAAGATTACAATATACTTGCAAAGGAAGCTTCTCACAAGAGTATCACCACTCAAAGATCTAGAGGCAACACAACTGCTATCAGACTCTCAAAATACATCACAATACATAGCCATAACACAATGCCCTCATAAAATAGGGTTGCATTTTAGGGAAAATCAAACTAATAAAATATCGATTGTCGAATACGAGACATAATGATGAATGGTCTAGATTTACAATAATTAAATATAAATAAAATTTTCCTTTCGGGGGCGTTACCCCCGCTAGGGCACACTACCCCTAGACCCCAGTTGGGGGGATGATCCCCTTGAGCCCCTTGTGGGGGGGATTCCCTCCATGCCCCTCCCTCTGCCCCTCGTCATCACCAGCTGAACAATACCTTATGTATCAACAATACCTTAGGTAATTGCAAGGTTGAGACACATTTTCTCAAAAATATAGTATGAGAGAGAGAGGACCCTATATTCTATTTATAAATAGAACTCTTGATGTACTCTTTAGTTACACTATATGGTTATATAATTCATTAGGGGTAGTCCTTAATACACCACCCTAGTGTGTAATTTAGATAGTTCACA
Source organism: Sequoia sempervirens (assembly GCA_007258455.2). Taxonomy (NCBI): domain Eukaryota; kingdom Viridiplantae; phylum Streptophyta; class Pinopsida; order Cupressales; family Cupressaceae; genus Sequoia; species Sequoia sempervirens. The sequence continues at coordinate 190,912,097 of VDFB02281492.1, forward strand.
TTTTAGTCAACTCATAATTTGATCATCAAGTGATAGGGCGGAAAAGGGTTTAAATTTAAATCTTCTAAATTTAAAAAATGTGAGGATCATTTCTATGGGTTTGGAACTAATCTAAATTAGTTTGAAAGCTCTTTGTACTTGAATTATGGTGGGTGTGAATATAAAATTCCTTGAGCTCCCTTCAGGTTTTTTTTGTTTTTGCTTAGTACCAACCCATGCCTCATATGTTCAAATTGCTGCCCTTCGCTTCTCAATCGGGACTCTTTTTGATAACTTCGTTGGTAACTACCAGGTGATCCTCGCAGTGATTGCTTCCTTCACTCTTCTACTGGCTCCCACCATGCTTCCATGTGTCGTCACTGCGGGAACTTCAGGGTTGCTTCCCTTCACTCCTCATTCGAGCCCCGTCTAAGTGCCACGTAGCTATCATCTGCATATAATTTTTGGCGGACCCCACAGTCGGCGTCGATAGTAAAGAATTTTGACATGTGTCTTCCCAGTGCAAGCTTTCATTGCAATAAGAAAGAAATGAACCGTGGGCTGCGAACTGCCACCACACGTCTCCTCGGCAGGTTTCTACTGAGTGGAAGGATGGAGTGAATAACAAGGTGCGACATACCGTCGCGTGTTTTAACTGCCTCCATTGGAAGTGACACTTGTCTGCACGGGGTACTTTTGGGACCACTTCCATTATTCACAGAGGTGGCATTTGGCTGGGGAACGACTACATGCTATGGCCCGAATCTTTTCCAGTTACAACGGTCGGGGGAATCATTGCTACAACCATCATTGCTCAAGATATGAATCTTTTCTGTTATGGGCCCTCCAGGCGGTGGGATTCTCAACTATATATATTGCTTCTTGCTTCTAAAAACTAGTTTGAAAGATCTAGAAAAATTAGAGAAAAGACACCAAGCCTTTAATATTGCTTTTAGATTATTGTATGAGACTCTCAGACTGTGCAATTGTTTGGCCTTTCTTTTTTTCTTAAGCTATTTGATAAAACATTAATACTTTGCCATTATTATCCAGAATTGTTTATTTGCAGGAATTATGTGATTTTAATATAAGTTTGCTGGTTTATATCATGTCTTCAACTCCTCTTTTCAATAAATGCGTGTGAGAATCATTTTATGTCATTAAATAAATTGTTCAAATCTTTATCTTTGAATTTTATTATTCTGAAACATAGCAGATTGTTGAACAGGCCCTTAAGTCGCATCTCTAAAGATGGATTTATCATGCCTATATCTACATCTTGATGCATCGCCATAGTTAGACCTTTTTTTTTTTATATTTGTTTCTATTGCCGTTTCCAAAACCCCAATTACAGAAGAAGTTGGCTTCTTTAAAAACCCATAGGTCACTCAGTTTAGCACAATTGGTCCCCCATTAACTAAGTTTCCCATAAAGGTTGTTACCTTTCCAATTTTTGGCATCAACAGTTTATTTTTTCTAGCACGCCCGGTGGGACTGCTTAAATAAATTTAAATCCAAAAGGGGTGTATGAGCCATTGACCTATTACTAAGTCCCAAACAACAAATAGCCCTGGTCTATTAGTGCCACCACTAAGAACAATACAAGCCGCGACCCAATTAGTGAATTTTTTGCTTCCTCCGCCCCTTACTCTAGCCATGTTTCCCACTGCTAACATAAATTATGTGGCATGGGACACCATAAGTCCTCTTGTAGCACTAGTAGTGCTAGCTATTTGGGCTCCTATCCTAGTCTCCACTCTAAAAGCCATACCTAAGTTCACCAGAGATAGCTCAAGAACGCCATTCAAACAGTTGCAAGATTTTGCAGACATGTATCTAGTGCACGGAGTTATAGACCAAAATGTAGCACTAAGGCTACTTGCAATCTCTTTCAGGTGTAAATCACTGGACTGGTACCACACCTTGCAAGATAATACTATCACTACCTAGGATCAACTTGGAGACCCTTTCTATGAAAGATTCTCAAATGACAGAGACAGGTCTTCGCAATATCATCCGCTGCCAGTCATAAAACGGGCCCCATATGAAGCTATGACTGATTTCAATGCCTGGTTCCACATAACTTAGTAGAGAATCCAGGTTGATATCTTCCTGCTGGCTGAGTTGGTGTTCATGTTCTACTTAAAATCTATCAACCCTGATATTTCGATGATGATCTAGTCTCTTGGTGGAACCATGTTACCACACACATACAATGTGGTAGTCAAAGCGAAGAATAATCTGATAGATGCCAGGAAATTTTTTCCTTGACCCACCATGCCTATATTCCTTGAAGTATCAGTTCTCGGCCAAGAGATGCCGTCTACCAATGCGACTGCTCCTCCCCAGTCTATGTAAACATATTCGGGTGCACCACAAAATGTTGCTTCCACATCTGGTTCTTCAAAGGATGATATAAGCGATGTCAAGGAATTGTTGCGGGTTATGGCCAATGAGATAACTATTATCAAGCGAAACCAGGCCACACCTCTGAAGCCCACCTACCAGAACTATCAAGGCAGAAGGTCTTCTTACCAACAGAACCAGTTCCAAGGAGCACTCACACAAATCTGCAAGCGCAAATGACTAATCAAATAGTACTTGTGCCTTCTCCATTGTAGAGTGCTAATCCAAGCTCGAGCAGAGAGCTGAAAATGGGGAAAAATAATTTAGTCGATGACACCAATCCCTGGTGCTTCGGTTGCGGCGACTCACACATGCCCCAGAACTGCCCACGTGACAATCTACAACAAAAGGTGGCAGAACAATGCAGCCAAGGCATGACACCAGATCATGGAGGTTATGTATATGCCTCTCCACAAATGGAAAACATGGTACACATCGCACATATGCAAGGGATGTCATTAGAGAAAGAAACTGATATTGCTCCCAATCATGCACTCTTCTCATGGATGGAAGAAGAAGAGGCAGTGTTCGCCAATGATGCATTCACATCAAAAACCCCGCAAGTACATTCTGACTACAACACTCGCTCAAAGAGGAGATTCATGGGCGAACCAGTTGTTCCACAAATAATTAGTTCACAGCTCAAGAGTGCTTTTGACTAGACACCCAATACCTCTGCAATGACTCAACAATGTTCGTCGTGAAGGGAAATTGTTATAACCAGAGCTAAGGAGTAGAAGTCTCCAAATCCACCATCATTCAATGTGGTGGAACAATTGAAAAAATCATTTTCTAATGTGTCTCTATGGGATATCTTAGCTATTCCGGAGTAGAATACATTGCTAAAAAAGGCTCTCCGGGAGGACCCAATCATCGAGCCAACAAAGCAATCAGAAAAGGGAAAGCCATTGATCCATCGCCTCCTACCAAAGTTCTCACAAATAGCACAGGGGAAACCTCTATTGAGGGAAGAGATAAGCCGAAGCCTAAACCCTTCTTCCTAAATCTCATTGTGGGAGAGAAATTATTGCATAATTATATGATCGACTCTGTGCTAGCACCACAGTCATGCCAAAGCAGATAGTTGAAGCCATAGGAATTAGCTACGAACCTTTCAAGAAGGGTGTTATGCAATTGATGAAAACAAAGTTGAATCTATAGGTCTCATCAAGGGCCCCCCCTTGACTCTATTTGCTTGCCCTAGTATCATAGTTCTGCAAACACTATGATCATAGACATTCCCCCTATGTTTGGTCTTTTCCTATGCTAGGAGCTCACTTCAAAAATAGGAGGATATCTTTCTCTGGACTGGTCACACTTGATCCTAAGGACCAATCATGGAGCCAAAATGAAGATAAATTTTGAATCTCTACATTTGAAACATGTGCCCGATGAAGCCAAAATCAATTTTGAGGTTTCCCATACATCCTTCACTCAAGAAGGAACATATTGCACTGAGCTACTAGAAGATGAAAAAGTGACCATAGATTGGACTGATCAAGAAGACGTCCTCTTGAGTGAGTACATAGACGCTGACCCTTTCAACAACTATCATGCTACTAGTTTGGGCACCTATGTCATCTATAATGAAGATCAAGTGCTTCTGAAAGTCATGAAGGAACCTACTAGTGATCAAGATTCAAAGCTATGGGCATTGCACTTCAACAGAGTGAGATGTAAAATTGGTGCAGGAGTTGGGATCTGAGATGCAAGTTCACCTGTTCGAACAATGAAGCTGAATCTAAAGGCCTAGTGTTGGTCTAAGCCTTGCAGAGTGGATGGGAATCAAGCAATTGATGGTGTTTGGAGATTCTGAACTAGTTGTCAACCAAGTCCGAGGGATTTTCGTAGCCAAAAATTTATGCATGAGATCCTATAGACATAGATTCTGGGACCTAATAGAAATTTTTGAAGCCTTCATCATTTAGACAGTGCCCCAAGATCAAAATGTTGACTCGGATCACATCGCCGCAATTGGATCCTAGTTTGACCCTTCCTCCGACCTAATACATAACAAACAGTTTGTACGAGTGATAGTCTGACCGTAGATTCTAGATAATGATCAGAGTTGGCTAGTGTTTGACAGTGATGAAGACATCGCCTCATTTATCCAATAGTCAGGAGAATTCACTGACCAACTCCAACCAAAGATTGTCGGGGCCTACGAGGGACAAATCATCCAACTGAGGTCTAATAAGCTTCCGAAGAGACTAGTCACTCTCAAAAAACTTTTTTATTGTGACGATGCAAGAAATGACAAAAGGAATTTTGTAGCGGATAAAAGAAACTATGCGAACCTTCAAGTCAAAGACAGAAGAAAGCTCAAAGTTGGGAAAGACGTTCTGCAACATGATAAGGAGAGACTCATCAACTTATATGAGAAGTATCAAGGAGTGGTGGCTTGGTCATATGATGACCTCAAGGGATATGATTTGAATATCATTCATCATACAATAGAGTTGACAAAAGGTGCAAAACCAATTTTCAAAAAGCAAAGGCTAGTGAATCCGAAGATCGAAGCCATGATGGCACAAGAGCTAACAAAGTTGATTTAGTCTCAAATCATCTTCTCGATCAAGCACAACACATGGGTATCCAACCTGGTTCTAGTCTGAAAGAAGAATGGAGATATTCGCTTATGTGTTGACTTTTGGGACATGAACAGAGCATCCCTAAAAGACCACTATTTGTTGCCTTCTATGGAGTCAATCTTGCAAACAATGGCAGATTCAAAAAATTTTTCTCTATTAAATGGCTTCTTTAGTTACAATTAGATCCAGGTCAAAGAAGAGTACCAACACAAAACAACACTCACTACCAAGTGGGGAACGTTTGCATATGCTAAAATGCATTTCGGCCTTTCAAATGCGGGAGCCACTTTTCAGCGGGCCATGGATATCGCTTTCAACGAATTGATTATCAAGATTATCCTAATCTATTTGGATGATTTGAATATTTTCTCCAAACACAACGATGATCACTTCAATCACCTTGAGATGGTTCTAAAAAAAATTTAGGAGTTCGGGGTATCCCTGAACCCGAAAAAATGTGTCTTCGGAGTGTCGCAAGGAAAGCTATTGGGACATCTAGTGTCCAAAGAAGGAATTGCAATTGATCCTGAATGGGTGAAAGAAATCAAAGATCTTTCCCTACCCATCAACAAAAAAGGAGTCCAATCTTTCCTTGGAAAGGTGAATTTTGTGAGCAAATTCATTTCAAATTTTGCAGGGATAATCAGACCAATCACCCTGATGTTGAAAAAGGATCAATTATTCAAATGGACTACAAAAGCTAGAGAAGCCTTCAAGAAGCTTAAGGATGTTATTTCCTTAGCCCCTGTGCTAGTTAATCTAGACCTATCGAAGGACTTCATCATGTATATATTCAGTAGCAAGTCGAGCATTGCTACCATCCTAACTCAGAAACATGATGAGGGCAAGGGAGAACATCTGATAGCATTTCACTCCCAGACTCTAAAGGAATATGAGATGAACTACAAATTCATCAAAAGGAAAGTGTTTGTAATTGTTAAGGGACTCAAGAAGTTCCAACACCTAATATCTTGCAACAAGGTGATCATTTACGTCGCGCATTCTAGTGCGTGCGAATATATCATGGAAGGAGAAATCACCAAAAAGAGGGCCAATTGGATCACTAAGATCTTTGAATACAAAATTGAGGTCAAGCCTACAAAGACTATCCAAGCAAGAGGATTGTGCGAGTATTTGGCGCACGACAAAGAAATGATAGCCGAAGAAGAGCAACTGGAGCTAGTTCTAACAAATGAGTTCGAGTCTGAAGGCTGCTAGCTATAAGATAGGGTGAGATTCATGCACACAAGAAAATACCCATCGGGCCTTCCTTCTCAGAAGAAAAGATTCTATCGACTATAGAATAGCAGGTATGTGCTCATCAAAGGGGTCCTTTTCAAAAGGAATTTCAATGATGTTCTATTGCGGTGTGTCACCACAAAGCAAGTGAAGAGGATTCTTGACACTTTCCACAGCAGTCCCGCACGCGGGCAGTTCTCCACAAAGACCACTGCCATCAAAATTATGTGTGTTGGATACTTCTGGCTCGCATTGTTCAATGACTCATACTCCCTGGTAAAATCCTACAAGGAATGTCAATTCTTTGCGGGGAGAAGGAAAAATTCAATTATGCCTCTCAATCCAATAGTGGTTGATGAGCCTTTCACACAATGGGGCCTTGATTTCATACGAATGATCAATCCTGCCTCCAACACCAGACACAAATGGATCCTAATGGCCACAAACTACTTTACTAGGTGGACTGAAGCCATTCCCTTGAAGAATGCGACAGAGGCGGAGATAGTGGACTTCCTCGATGAACTCGTGACAAGGTTTGGCCCTTCTAAAACCATCATCTCTGACAATGCCAAGGCTTTCCTAGGCTCCAAGATATGTCATTTCGCACTTGTGCATGGAATATTCTTGAATACATCATCAAATTACTACCCACAGGGTAATGCCCTTGCAGAGTCAACTAATAAAAATTTAGTCTAACTCATCAAAAGGATCGGGTTAGAACATCAATGAGAATGGCATAAAAACCTTGGGGCAGCACTATGGATGGACTGCATAACTCCAAAGTAAGTCCTCAAGACTTCACTATACGAGCTAGTATATGGAAAAGAGTCGCTATTTCCTATCTCCATGGAAATTTCTGCACTGCAATTGCTCAAATCTCTCAAGGTAGAACAAAATGACACCATGGAGGTGTGGTTAGCCAAGTTGCTGGAAGTGCAAGAGAAAAGAGAAAAGGCCCTGATAGCTATGTCCAACCTCCAGCAGGTGGTTAAGAGATGGTTCGATAAGAAAGCTTCAGACCAAAGTCTAAAGTGCGGGGACCTAGTGCTAAACTTCAATGAAAGGGCTACAAAGCCAGGCCAACACGGAAAGCTTGACAACCTCTCGGAAGTCCCTTTCAAAATAATTCAATGCAAACAACATAATGCATATGAATTAGAAAAAATGGAGCAAGAAGCATTGGGTATTCCAGTCAAAAGGATTCACCTAAAATTGTTCAATTAAGCTTCAAAATTATCCTGCCAGTGTATATATGTGAGTAGTGTAATTATTTCTTTTCTTTCGTGTTTCTGTTGGCCAATCTTTCAATAATTAATTCTACAGTGCGAGGAAGTAGAAACAAACGGAACCCATTATTGCAAAGTGCATAATGAACTAAAAGCAACCCATGAAGTAGAGAAAAAATGACACCCATATCCAGAATTGAAATGGATATGTATGTGCAGGAAAAGAAAGAGAACCCATATTGTAGAACCGTAGGAAAAAGGAGACAGGATGTTAACATAAGCTATATTTTCAATATATTTATATGCTTTGATAAGTACATTGTCAAAATGGCTTAGAGGCCACCCTTTTAGAGTATACATCTATATACATTCTATATCTTCTTTATATATAGCTATGGTAAAGCCTTTTTCTAGGCACATATATAGAAAATGGACTAACGGGTATGAGTTTTTAAAGCATAAAAGAGATTTTTAGTCTTGGGCATGTGCAACAGCAATGGAGGCATCAATGGCAGCATCTGGAATCACTTCATCAGTAGGAATAGTAGCAGGACCATCAGCAACATCCATAGGAGGAAGGGCGAGCGACAGAGGGAACACCATGTTTCTGAAGTCAATGTACCAGTCGAAGTCGTAAAAAGGCACGACATTGTAACAATGAAACAAGAAGTGGCAAGGATAGGTTACCCTTTGGCGATGCTCTTCTTGCAACTAGATATGGAAGCTGCTTAGAAATGACACCCATGGTACTACTGCGTCTTCTTAAATGTATTTTTGGAGGTTGCTTGTCGTTGGAAGGCCTATTCTAAATGCAATGTTTGCCACCACCTCTCCAAGGCCACCCAGATATTTCTTCGGGAATATTTCGAGCACCAGATGAAGAACCAATGCCTTGGGAACCTAGATGTTAAGCATGGATGTCACAAAGTGCTCAAGCATACATCAGTATTAACTCAGTACTTGTCTTCATAGTCAATGTAGTCCCTCCCCAGAACCCACTTCATCATTTTAATGGCTAGAGAATGCTTATTCTTGGTCATCCTCTTGAGACGCCTAGTGGAAATTTCACCAAGAAAAGCCAACTGGGATTTCTTGTAGACTAACCTAATTGGAGTGTTCGTGGTGCCTAGCTCTACGCAAACTTCCTAAGTCTAAACTCTATGAAAATTCTACACAAACTACCTAATGCCAATTTCCCATTGCCAATTCTGCTAAGATTGCTAAGTGTGATTTCACTATTGCTTAGGCACCTATTTATAGAAAAAATCAGGAAATGTGTGGTAATTGGCATACCATAAGCGTGATGCTAATCGAGTACCGTCTCAAAAATTGCACCAAGGCTCGCTCAAATTTCCCACCTAGTTGCATCTGCTAGGTACAATTTGCAGCGTGCATGATTAATAGGAGCTAATTAATTAGCATAAGTTGGTGGCAGTCATCGGTGGTAGTCTGCACAGAAAAATGATGATGTGTCATTTTGCAGGAATTTTTCAAACTCCAAGGAAGAACATGTATCTTTTCAAGCACTTATTGCATATTTGTCCTTAATCATTGTGTTTGGGATATTAATTACCACGACATATGAACACCTAAGATACCTTCAAATTTTTGGCTCAAGTTCCAAGAAAACCACATCGGAGGACATCATTACCAAAGGTCATTATGAATTCTTGTCATTTCAAAATGGCAAGTGATTCATCTCACACGAGCAGATAACTGGCAGTACATGCCAAATTAAATGCTAAAAGGTGAGCATTGTTGGCCACCCCAAGAAGGAAATAACTATCGCATGCAAAATGCTAATTTTGTGGATGTTTTTCAAACACGCTGCGCCTAGAGCAAAGAAGTCTTGCACTCAACTAGGAACCCAAAAATTGCAAAAAATCTGAGTTGAGTAGAAGTTTACAGGGAAGAGAAATGGTTAAAATTTCACAAGTAGAGGCATAGGGAGAGGAAACACAGAGCTTGTTTGATGTTATGTGTGCAATATCAGCCATGTATGTCTTTGAAGACGTCTCTTATGCTTCACTTAGTATAGCAGAGAAGTTAGAATGGGTAAAACCGCGGGCCCTGGACAAGCCCAAAAATTACAAGAACCAGAGCCTAATCAAGGAGGAATGGGATAATATTCATGATCCCATCGTTACAAAAAACCCTAAGTCTTTGAGGGAGGTAGCCTACGAAAGGATGAAGAAATTCACCGACCCAGATTTATTGGCGCAAAAGTTATGGTTCAGCGGGCTCCCGCAGTATATGGTCCCATTTGTGCACTATTGCCCGGAAGTAGTCGATGCAACTATTGAACATTTCAACCCAAGCACCAACACCATTGAGGGTCGGAAGTTGAAGGTTAATATCTGCCCAGGAACTATCTGGAAAATTTTGTGCATCCCTGACCAAAGCTCCAGATAGGAGGAGATAGAGCCATTCAATCTAGTGAAGGGAGATGAAATATAGAGAACCATGAAAAAGGCTCTAGATTTTTATAACAAAGAAACCCAAATGCCTAAGGAGAATAAACAAAAGCCACCAAATATTTCAATGCCGCACAATTCCTTCCCCACAGACATGCAGGAGGCCTTCTCAAAGTTGGAATTTTTTTGCAGACTGGACATCGACAAGGATGTGCATGAGTTTCAGTTGGGTCTGGGTTTTCAGTTTCGTAGGAAACATTCATTTTTCTGCTATGATTTTTCACAATTCCTTGTTGATGAGATGCTAAGGCAAATAAGGGACTACCAAACGAAATGAAGGTTTAGGTTTCCTTCCTTCCTTGCCCATATGTTTTTGCATCAGAACCTTGATTTCTTTAAGAAATATGTGAAGTTGGCTATTTTTGATTAATCGGGAAAAAGAAGGCCAATTTTTGTATGGACTCCTCTCCTCTCCTCTACTTATGACTATTACACATTTTTGGATTATTTTTTGACTCCGATTTTGCAAGATTTGAAAGGAGAGGATGATATTGACCGGCTCACCAAGGAGCAAACAGGGTATATGCAGAACTTCACTCCCAAATGTGACTAGTTCCTCAGAATGGATTTCACATTCATCCGGATGTACAGTTTAACTGGGGAACCATTTCTCCTTCTGGCATGTATCACAAATTGGATGCTATCCCTCGAGATGTTCTGATAAGTATCCATTATCGACTACACCTTTTGTGGAGGACCAACCAAGAAGAAGGGATTTTTTGTCTGCTTGCTAAGCTTTAAAACAGTGGTAATGTCCAAAAAGAAGACACACTAGCTGTTGGAGGATAAGCTGGCTGATCTAAGGATGGTGATGATTTGTGACAAATGGAATTACAACCCTGAGAATGAATTAACAAATGAATTTGTGAACGTAGCGCACAGTCCCTGACCTTACTAGGAAAAGAGGCGAAACCTGCTAAAGGATCTTGATGATCTACTAGTTAATTTTATTCACATTCCTACGGATGACAGTAGATTGCCATGGCTTAATTTCTACTTCGCTGAGGTGAATTATGAGGAGAAGCACAAAATGGGAGCCACCCTTCAAAGCAAGTTATCAAAAATAGAGGGGTCGAGTGAGGAAATAATCAAAGATTTTTGGGTGTACCACCAAGAGATAAAAAAGCCTGAGGCCCCTTACGGAAGCGTGGAGATGGATGAGCAATTTGATAAATTATTGAATGAGGCACACATGGATTCTGACGTGAGTGCTGACAAGGATGATGACTTTGGTGAGGAGTCTGAAGCACATACGGGGAAGGGAAAGGAGAAAGAATAAAAAATCTCATCGACCTCCGTTCAACAAAAGAGGAAAGTGATGCAGCAGCCTAGCCAGGTTGCTTCAAATATGCGGATGAACATATCGAGAGCCTCATGGACACTCACTTAGACTGCAACAATGAAAAGAACTACACAACAATAGTCTAAAACTATAGAGGTAGAGGACTCCCTGCCCGTTAAACGACAACGCACAGAAGCAATTTTTGGGGAGAGTTCGCAAGCACTCACAATAAGCCAGGAGGCCGTGGCGAGCCTAGAACCACAATCATCCAGTCAACAGCTAACATTTGCTCCCTCTTCTCTTACTTCACAATCTTTAGTGTCCCCTATTGTCTCTATGGTGCCCCTCACTACAAGTGTCAGCCCTTCATTTTCCACTTCAACTGCAATGGTCCCAGAAGGTTTCTCACAGTTCTCCAAGGTGAGGCCATTTATAATGATGCCTCTGCAAACCCTTACACCCTTCATTTCTACTCAAACCACTATCGCCTCTCTTTCAGCAAGTGTAGCTGCCATTGATTCCCCTCCTTCTACTACTATCTTGAGCACAACCTAGTTCTCCCAGCAGTTGGAGTCTGCCATGAGCCCACAATCACTGCAACAACCGATGAGTCCTCCCACTGGTTCACAAACTGGGCTTTGGAATATCCCTCCATTCTCCTCACTAACAGTTGATTTCCCTAAGAATAAAATGCTCAGAACCACTACCCTTACATTCCCTTTCACCCTACCTCCTGGTGCACCTCTCGCAGGCGGGCTAGTTCAGTCGCTAGCTCAATTTATGGGGCAGGATGATGATACAAAGGTAGTGTTGGCTCTCTAAATCCAAAAGCAAAAGGCCAAAGATGACAAGAGACTGGTAGAGCCAAAGGTGTATACAGTTTATAATGATGCTCAGAAATTGATCCATTTCGCAGCCATGCATCTGAATGTCATTAAACCATAAAGGGAGATGTACCTCGACAATTACAACATGTTCTCCATGGGACTCGATTTGAGCATAGCTCGGTCACAGGAAAAAGTCTAGCTCATGGAAAAAACACAGTGGGTGGTGACGACTGGCTTCCTCAAGTCTGGTCGCCAGCTAAAGAAGAAAGAAGAAGAGATGAAACTTGTGAAGGATAGGGTCGAGGTTCTGGTGGCAAAGGAAAAAGTGATGGAAGTAGAAATTGAGCACTTATCAGAGAAAGCATAGGAAGCACAAGTAGAGAAAAAAAAACTCCAAGAGGAACTTTCAAAGTTCCAATCAATTGACCCCACCCTGGTCGACATGCTGCAGCAGAGGAGCCAGGATTATCATAACAAGTTAGCTTTGGAGGAGCAGGCGCTGCAAAAAAAGAGTGAGAAATTTGAACAACAATGTGCTCAATTTGAGCAACAAATACAACAAAGGGATGTGGACTTTGAGAACCAAAGGGCCCAATTGGAAAAGGAGCTCCAGGAAATGAAGTCTTCCTTTGAAACAGAGTCAGCAAACAAGAGTCGGGCCGAGGAAAACTAGTCCAAACAATTAAGAAACATCTAGGAACAACTTGCGTCCACAAACATGAGGGTTATAGAACTGACAAAGGAGGTTGGCTCGAAAGATGCAGAGATTTCCCTTCTAGGGAGTGTTCCCCAAGCTCCTATTTCCCAACCAAACCTCATTCTAGTGGCCCAACAACTATATGTTTTGTACTGGGAAAAGGTCAAGGCATTTTTCCTTACACTGCCGCTGACGCTTCAATTTATGTCGAAGGCAAAAAGCTTGGGAAAGTCCCATAGTTTATCATTGAGAGGGTTCTTGAGGAATTTTTTTTTCTAAATAAATTATACGTGGCCTCAAATGAAGACTTGGCAAGAGTAGGAATTGAGGATCGGAAGGCTGCTGCCAAAACAATGAAGAAGTTCATCCATTGCCACTCAACTATCCTCTTTGCTAGCGCATGCACAACCACTTTGAGCCAGACTATGGATAGCATGTGGGAGAAATTCTCCTAGCTAACTAAGTTGGGCCTGCCCTCCCCGTTTCTTGCAGATGAGTCGGTGGCCACTATGGAACAAATCACGGCAAAGATTGAAGAGAAGCAACATGATACATCCACTTTTTGAAGCTTTGGTCAACCCCCTACCGCAGCAGATATTGAAGGTGTCACTCATCAAATTGTGCGGCTACTTTTTCAACTTGAGTCTAGGGCCAATTTATCTACGACGTTGCCTTACAATGAAATGTTTGATCTGAGCGAAGTGCACGAGAACTTGCACAACATATCGACACCATCCGAGATTGATTGGTTGCCTCTGCATGCCGCTCTCTCTAAGCTCTGAATCCATTGCCTTATGGATGGGACTCTGGTCTTCAAGCCAAAGAAAATTTTGGGTTCCTCATTTCATAGGCGAAACACCCTTGGTAGTCACCAAAAGTTGTGAATATAAAATTCCTCAAGCTCCTTTCAGGTGTTTTTGTTTTTGCTAAGTACCGGCCTGCGCCTCATATGTTCAAATTTTTTCCCTTCACTTCTCAACGAGACTCTTTTTGATAACTCCATTGGCAGCCGCCACATGTTTTCCAGGTGCTCCTCGTAATGATTGCTTCCTTTGCTCTTATACTGGCTCCCACCATGCTTCCACGTGTCATCACTGCAGGAACTTCAGGGCTGCTTCCCTTCACTCCTCAGTTAGGCCCCATTTGTGTGCCACGTAGCTATCATTTGCATACAATTTTTGGTGGACCCCACAGTCAACGCCGATAGTAATGAATTTCGCCACATGTCTTCCCAATGCAAGCTTTCATCGCAGTAAGAAAGAAATGAACCACGGGTTGTGAAATGCCGCCACACATCTCCTCGGCAGGTCTCTACTAAGGGGAAGGATGGAGTAAATAACAAGTTGCAACATACCGCCGCATGTTCTAACTCCCTCCACTGGAAGCGACACTTGTCTGCACAGGGTTCTTTTGGGACCACTGCCATCATTCGCAGATGATGCATTTGGTTGGGGAATGACTACGTGCTATGGCCCAAATATTTTTTGTTACAATGACCAGGGGAATCATTGTTGTAGCCATCATTGCTCAAGATACAAATCTTTTATGTTATGGACCCTCCACGCGGTGGCATTCTCAGCTATATATACTACTTCTTGCTTCTAAAAACGAGTTTAGAAGATCCAAAAAATTAGAGAAAAGACACCAGGCCTTTAATATTGTTTTTAGATTATTGCATGAGACTCTAAGACTATGCCATTGTTCGACCTTTCTTTTTTTCTTAAGCTATTTGATAAAACATTAATATTGTGCCATTATTATCCAGAATTGTTTATTTGTAGGAATTCTGTGATTTTAATACAAGTTTGTTGGTTTAGATCATGTCTTTGACTCCTCTTTTAGTAAATGTGTGTGAGAATCATTTTATGTCATTAAATAAATTATTTAAAATCTTTATCTTTGATTTCTATTATTCTAGAACATAGCAGATTGTTGAAAAGGCCCTTAAGTCGCATCTCTAAAAATAGATTTATCGTTCCTATATCTACATCTTGGTGCATCACCATAGTTAGACATTTTTATTTTATATATGTTTCTATTTCCCTTTCCAAAACCCCAATTACAGAAGAAGTTGGTTTCTTTAAAAACTCGGAGGTCATTCAGTTTAGCGCAATTGGTCCCCCATTAACCGAGTTTCCCATAAAGGTCATTACCTTGCCAATTTTTGGCATCAACAATTTCTTTTTTTTGGCACGCTTAGTGGGACTGCTGAAATGAATTTAAATTCAAAAGGGGTGTATGAGCCATCGGCTTGCTACTAGGTCCCAAATAGAAAATAACCCTGGTTTGTTAGTGCCGCCACTAGGATCAGTACAAGTTGTGACCCAATTAGTGAACGTTTTGCTTCCTCCACCCCTTCCACTAGCCATCTTTCCCTAAGCTAACAAAAATTATGTGGCATGGGATGTCGGAAGTCCTCTTGTAGCACCAATAGTGCTAGCTGTTTGGCCTCCTATCCTAATCTCCGCTCTAAAATCCATACCTAAGTTCACCGAAGATGGATCAAGAACACCATCCGAACATCTGCAAGATTTTGCAGACATGTGTTTGGTGCACGAAGTTATAGACCAAAATGTCACACTAAGGCTACACGTGGCCTCTTTCAGGGGTAAAGCACTGGACTAGTACCGCACCTTGCAAGCTAAAACTATCGCTACTTGGGATCAACTCGGGGACCCTTTCTATGAAAGATTCTAAAATGAAAGAGACAGGTCTTCACAATATCATCCATTGTCGGTCATAAAATGGGCCCCATATAAAGCTATGACTGATTTCAACGCCTAGTTCCACATAACTTGGTAGAGAATCCAGGTTGCTATTTTCCCGTTGGCTGAGTTGGCGTTCATGTTCTACTTAAAATCTATCAACCCTGATATTTTGATGATGATCTAGTCTCTTGGTGGAACCACACTACCAGATGCATACAGTGCCGCAATCAAAGTGAAGAATAATCTGATAGACACTTAGAAGTTTTTGCCTTAGCCCACCATGCCTATATTCCCTGAAGTATCAGTTCTCACCCAGGAGATGTCGTCTACCAATGCGGCCGCTCCTCCCCAGTCTATGTATACATATCTGGGTGCACCACAAAATGTTGCTTCCACATGCGGTTCTTCAAAGGATAATGTAAGTGATATCAAGGAAATGTTGCGAGTTATGGCCAACGAGATAACTATTATCAAGCAGAACCAGGTTGTGCCTCTGAAGCCCACCTATCAGAACTATCAAGGAGGAAGGTCTTCTTACCAACAAAACTAGTTCCAAGGAGGCTCTTGCACAAATCGGCAAGCGCAAACGACTAATCAAATATTACCTATGCCTTCTCCATTGCATAGTGCTAACCCAAGCTCGAGTAGAGAGCTGACAGTGGGGAAAAACAATTTAGCTGATGACACCAATCCTTGGTGCTTCCCTTGCGGCGATTCACATATGCCCCAGAACTACCCTCGTGAGAATCTACAACAAAAGGTGGCGGAACAGTGCATCCAAGGCACGATGTCGAATCATGGAGGTTATATATATGCCTCTCCATAAATGGAAAATGTGGTACTCACAGCACAGATGCAAGGGATATCATTAGAGCAAGAAATTGATATTGCTCCCGATCATGCGCTCCTCTCATGGATGGAAGAAGAAGAGATAGTGTTCGCCAATGATGCATCCACATCAAAAACACCGCAAGTGCAGTCTGACTACAACACTCACTCAAAGAGGAAATTCATGAGCGAACTAGTTGTTTCTCAAATAGTTAGTCCACAGCTCAAGAGTGCTTTTGACTAGACACCCAATACCTCCATAGTAACTAAGCAATGTTCATGGCAAAGGGAAATTGTTATAACCAGAGCTAAACATCAAAAGCCTCCAAATCCGCCATCATTCAATGTGGTGGAACAATTGAAAAAATCATCCGCTAATGTGTCTCTATGGGATCTCTTAGTTATTCTAGAGTAGAAGACATTGCTACAAAAGGCTATCTGGGAGGACCCAATCATCGAGCCAACAAAGCAATCACAAAAAGGGAAAGCCATTGATCCATCACCTCCTACAAAATTTCTCACAAATAGCATAGGGGAAACCTCTACCGAGGTAAGAGATAAGTCGAAGCCTAAACCCTTCTTCCTAACTCTCATTGTGGGATAGAAATTATTGCATAATTCTATGATCAACTTTGGTGCTAGCACCACAATCATGCCAAAGCAGATAGATGAAGCCTTGGGACTTAGCTATAAACCTTTGAAGAAGGGGGTTATGCAGCTTGATGGAAATAAAGTTGAAATTGTAGGTCTCATCAAGGACCCCCCCTTGACTCTGTTCGCTTGCCCTAGTATCACAGTTCTGCAAGACATTGTGATCATAGACATTCCCCCTATGTTCGGTCTCTACCTATACCGAGAGTTCACTTCAATAATAGGTGGATATCTTTCTTTGGATTGGTCACACTTGATCCTAAGGTCAAAGCACAAATCCAAACTGAAGATAAATTTTGAATCTCTACATTCGGAACATGTGCTCGATGAAGCTAGAATTAATTTTGAGGCTGCCCATACCTCCTTCACTCAGGAAGAAACATATTGCACCGAGCTACTAGAAGATGAAAAAGTGACTGGAGATCAGACTAATCAAGAAGAGGTCCTCTTGAGTGAGTACATAGATGCTGACCCTTTCAACAACTATCATGCTATCGGGTTGGTCACCTATGTCATCTACGATGAAGATCAAGTGCTTCTGAAAGTCATGAAGGAACCTACCAGTGATCAAGCTTCATAGCTATCGACGTTGCACTTCAACTGAGCAAGATGCAAAATTGGCACAGGAGCTAGGATATGTTTGATATCCCCACACAATGAAATGACATTTTGGTCTTTTCGCTTCCAGTTTTCCTGTTCGAACAATGAAGTTGAATTTGAAGGCCTAGTGCAGGGTCTAAGCCTTGCGGAGCAGATGGGCATCAAACAATTGACGGTGTTTAGAGATTCTGAAATAGTTGTCAAAGAAGTTCGAAGGATTTCCGTAGCCAAAATTTTTTGCATGAGATCTTATAGACATAGAGTCTGGGACGTGATAGAAGGTTTTGAAGCCTTCAACATCTAGACAGTGCACCGAAATCAAAATGTCGACACGGATCACATGGCTGCAATTGGATCCCAGTTTGACCTTTCCTTTGACCTAATACATAACAAACACTCTGTATGAGTGATAGTCCAACCAGCGATTCCAGATAATGATCAAAGCTGGCAGGTGTTTGATAGTGATGAACACATCGCCTCATTTATCCAACAGTTAGGAGAATTCACCGACCAACTCCAACCAAAGATTTCCAAGGCCTACGAGGGACAAATCATCCAGCTAAGGTCTAATAAGCTTCCGAAGAGACTAGTCACTCTCAAAAACCTGTTTGATTGTGATGATGCAAGAAATGAAAAAAGGAAGTTTGTAGCGGATAAAAGCGACTATGCGGACCTTCAAGTCGGAGACGGAAGAAAGCTCAAAGTCAGGAAAGATATTTCACATCACGATAAGGAGAGACTCATCAAATTTTTTGAGAATTATCAAGGAGTTGTGGCTTGGTCATATGATGACCTCAAGGGATATGATCTGAATATCATTCAACATACAATACAGCTAATGAAAGGTGCAAAACTAGTCTGCCAAAAATAGAGGCTAGTGAATCCGAAGATCGAAGCCATGATGGCACAAGAGCTAACAAAGCTAATTTTGTCTTAGATCTTCTTCTCAATCAAGCATAGCACATGGGTATCCAACCTGGTTCCAATCTGAAAGAATAATGGAGATATCCGCTTATGTGTTGACTTTTGGGACCTGAACAGAGCATCCCTAAAAGACCACTATATGTTGCCTTCTATGGAGTCAATCTTGCAAATAGTGGTAGGTTCAGAAATGTTTTCTCTGCTAGATGGCTTCTCTAGTTACAATCAGATCTAGGTCAAAAAAGAGGACCAACACAAAACAACATTCACTACCAAGTGGGGAACGTTCGCATATGTTAAAATGCCTTTCCGCCTTTCAAATATGGGAGCCACTTTTCAGCAGGCCATGGATACCGCTTTCAACGAATTGATTAACAAGAATATCCTAATCTATTTGGATGATCTGAATATTTTCTCCAAACATAACGATGATCACTTTGATCACCTTGAGATAGTTTTCAAAAAATGCCAAGAGTTCAGGGTATCCTTGAACCCAAAAAAATGTGTCTTCGAAGTGCCGCAAGGCAAGCTATTGGGACATGTAGTTTCCAAAGAAGGAATTGCAATTGATCCTGAATGGGTGAAAGAAATCAAATAGCTTCCCCTACCCATAAAAAAAAAAGGAGTCCAAACTTTCCTTGGAAAGGTGAATTTTGTGAGCAAATTCATTTCGGATTTTGTAGGGATAATCAGACCAATCACCCTGATGCTGAAAAAGGATCAATTATTCAAATGGACTAAAGAAGCTAGAGAAGCCTTCAAAAAGGTTAAGGATGTTATTTACTAAGCCCCTGTGTTGGTTAATCCGAACCTATCGAAGGACTTCATAATATATGTATTTAGTAGCAAGTCGAGCATTGCTACCGTCCTAACTCAGAAAGATAATGAGGGAAAGGGAGAATATCTGATAGCATTTCACTCCCAGACCCTAAAGGAATATGAGATGAACTACATCTTCATCGAAAGGAAAGCGTTTGCAATTGTTAAGGGACTCAAGAAGTTCCAACACCTAATATCTTGCAACAAGGTGATCGTTTATGTCGTGCATTCTAGTTTGTGCGAATATATCATGGAAGGATAAATCACCAAAAAGAGGGCCAATTGGATCAATAAGATCCTTGAATACGTCATTGAGGTCAAGCCTACAAAGACTGTTCGAGGAAGAGGATTGTGCGAGTATCTGGCACACGACGAGGAAATGATAGCCGAAGAAGAGCAACTGGAGCTGGTTCTAACAAATGAGTTTGAGTCTGAAGGTTGTTGGCTAGTAGATAGAGTGAGATTCATGCACACAGGAAAATACCCATCGGGCTTTCCTTCTCAAAAGAAAATATTCTACCGACTATAGAATAGCGAGTATGCACTCACCGAAGGGGTCATTTTCAAAAGGAACTTCAACGACGTTCTATTGCGGTGTGTCACCACAGAACAAGCGAAGAGGATTCTTGACACTTTCCATAGTAGTCCCATGGGCGGACATTTCTCTGTAAAGACCACCACCATCAAAATTATGTGCATTGGATACTTCTGGCTCGCATTGTTCAGCGACTCATACTCCCTGGTAAAAGCCTGCAAGGAATGTCAATTCTTTTCGGGGAGAAGAAAAAATTTAGTGATGCCTCTCAATCCAATAGTGGTTGATGAGCCTTTCGCACAATGGGGCCTTGATTTCATAGGAATGATCAATCCTCCCTCCAACATCATACACAAATGGATCCTAATGGCTACAGACTACTTTAGTAGGTGCATTGAAGCCAATCCCCTGAAGAATGTGATAGAGGCGAAGATAGTGGACTTCATCAAAGAAATCATGACAAGGTTCAACCCTCCTAAAATCATCTCTGACAATGCCAAGGCTTTCCTAGGCTCCAAGATATGTCATTTCCCACTTGTGCATGGCATATTCTTAAATACATCATCAAATTACTACCCATAAGGTAATGGCCTGGCAGAGTCAACTAATAAAAATTTAGTCCAACTCATCAAAAGGATCGGGTCGGAACATCATCGAGAATGGCATAAAAACCTTCGGGTAGTGCTATGGATGACCACATTACTCCAAAGCAAGTCCTCAAGACTTCGTCGTATGAGCTATTATATGGAAAAGAGGCGCTATTTCCTATCTCCATGGAAATTTCGGTGCTGTAATTGCTCAAATCTCTCGAGGTAGAACAAAATGGCACCATGGAGGTGCGGCTGGCCGAGTTGCTAGAAGTGCAAGAGAAAGGAGAAAAGGCCCTAATAGCTATGTCCAATCGCCAGCAGGTGGTTAAGAGATGGTTCAATAAGAAAGCTTCGAACCAAGGTCTAAAGTGTGGGGACCTAGTGCTAAAACTCAACGAAAGGCTTGCAAAGCCAGGCCAACACGGGAAGTTTGACAGCCTCTAGGAAGGCCCTTTCAAAATAATTCAGTGCAAACAACATAATGCATACGAATTAGAAAACATGGAGCAAGAAGCATTGGGAGTTCCGGTCAACAGGATTCACCTAAAATTGTTTAATTAAGCTTCAAAATTATCCTGCCAGTGTATATATGTGAGTAGTGTAATTATTTCTTTTCTTTCGTGTTTTTGTCAGCCGGTCTTTCAATAATTAATTCTACAGTGCAAGGAAGCAGAAACAAATGAAACCCATTATTGCAAAGTGCAGAGTGAACTAAAAGCAACCCATGAAGCAGAGAAAAAATGACACCCATATGCAAAATTGAAATGGATATGTATGTGCAAGAAAAGAAAGAGAACTCATATTGCAGAACCGCAAGAAAAAGGAGACAGGATGTTAACATAAGCTATATTTTCATTATATTTATATGATTTGATAAGTACATTGTCAAAATGGCTCAAAAGCCACACTTTTAGAGTATATATCTATATACATTCTATATCTTCTTTATATATAGCTACGGTAAAGCCTTTTTCTAGGAACATATACAAAAAATGGACTAACATGTATCATTTTTTAAAGAATAAAAGAGATTTTCAGTCTTGGGCATGTGTAGCAGCAATGGAGGCATCAACTACAATTTCTGGAATCATTTTATCATTAGGAACAATAGCATGACTAGTAGCAGCATCTACAAGAACAATGGAAAGTGACAGAGGAAACATCAAGTTGCTAAAGTCGGTGTACCAGTCGACATCCTAAAAAAGAACTACGTTGTAATAGTGAAACATGAAGTGGCAGGAACAAGTTACCCTTTGGCGATGCTCTTCTTGCGACTAGATACGAAAGATGTTAAAAAATGGCACCCATGGTACTATTGCATCTTCTTCAATGTATTTCCAGAGGTCACTTGTTGTTGGCAGGCCTATTCTAAATGTAGCATTTGTCACCACCTCTCCAAGGCCGCCCAAATATTTCTTCGGGAATATTTTGAGCACCAGATGAAGAACCAATGGCTTGGGAACCTGGACGTCGAGCATGGATGCCAAAAAGTGAGAGCATACTTCAGTATTAACTCGATACTTGTCTTCATAGTCAATGTAGTCCCTCCCCAGAACCCACTTCATCGCTATAATGGCTAGAGAATGCTTATTATTGGTCATCCTCTTGATATGCCTAGTGGAAATTTCACCAAGAAAAGCTAACTGGGATTTCTTGTAGACTAACCTAATTGGAGTGTTTAAGGTGCCTAGCTCTACGCAATTTGCCTAAGTCTAAACTCTATGCAAATTCTACACAAATTGCCTAACACCAATTGCCTATTGCCAATTCTGCTAAGATTGCTAAGTGTGATTTCACTATTGCTTAGGCACCTATTTATAGAAAAAGTCAGGAAATGTGTGGTAATTGGCATACCATAAGCATGATTCTAATCAAGTACAATCTCAAAAATTGCACCAGGGCTCGCTCAAATTTCCCACTCAGTTGCATCTGCTAGGTATGATTTGTTGTGTGCAAGATTAATAAGAGCTAATTAATTAGCATAAGCTAGTGGCACTCATCAGTGGTAGTCTACATGGAAAAATGATGATGTGTCATTCTGCTGGCATTTTTTGAACTCCAAGGCAGAACCGTATCTTTTCAAGCACTTATTGCATATTTGTGCTTAATCATTCCATTTGGGATATTAATTACCACGACATAAAAATTCCTAAGCTTCCTTCAAATTTTTGGCTCAAGTTCCAAGAAAACCACACCAGAGGACATCATTACCAAAGGTCATTATGAATTCTTGTCATTTCAAAATGGGAAGTGATTCATCTCACACGAGCAGATAACTGGGGGTACATGCCAAATTAAATGCTAAAAGGTGAGCGTTGTTGGCCACCCCAAGAAGGAAATAACTAAGTATCGCATGCAAAATGCTAACATTGTGGATTGTTTTCAAACATGCTACCTAGAGCAAAGAAGTCTTGAGTGCAACCAGGAACCCAAAAATTGTAGAAAATTTGAGCTGAGCAGAAGTTTACAGGGAAGAGAAATGGCAGAAAGTTCACAAGTAGAGGCACAGGGAGAGGAAACATGGAGCTTGTTTGATGCTATGTGTGCAAAATTAGCCATGTATGTCTTTGAAGACGTCTCTTATGCTTCGCTTAGTATACCAAAGAAGCCAAAATGGGTAAACACACGGGCCTTGGACAAGCCCAAAAATTACAGGAACCAGAGCCTAATCAAGGAGGAATGGGATAATAGTGATGATCCCATCCTCACAAAAAACCCTAAGTCTTTGAGGGAGGTGGCCTACGAAAGAATGAATAAATTCACCAACTCAGATTCATTTCCGTAGAAGTTATGGTTCAGTGGGCTCCCATAGTATATGGTTCTATTTGTGCACTACTATCCAGAACTAGTCAATGCAGCTATCGAACATTTCAACCCAAGCACCAACACCATTGAGGCCAGAAATTGAAGGTTAATATCTGCCCAAAAGCTATCTGGAACATGCTATGCATCCCTAACCAAAGCTCCAAACTGAAGCAGATAGAGCCATTCAATCCAACGAAGGGAGAGGAAATATGGAGAACCATGAAAAAGGCTCTGTATTTTTATAATAAAGAAACCCAAAGGCCTAAGGAGGATAAAAAAAATCCACCAAAGATTCTGGCACCACACAATTCCTTCCCCACGAACATGTAGGAGGTCTTCTCAAAGTTGACATTTGTTTGTGGCCTAGACACCGACAAGGATGTTCATGAATTTCAGTTGGGTTTGGGTTTTCAGTTCTGTAGGAAACATTCCTTTTTCTAGTATGATTTTGCACAATTTCTTATTGATGAGATGCTAAGGAAAATAAGGGACTACCAAACGCAATGGAGGTTTAGGTTTCCTTCCTTCCTTTCCCATATGTGTTTGCATCAGAACCCTGATTTCTTTAAGAAATATGTGCTCGGTTAGCTATTTTTGATGAATTAGGCAAAAGAAGGCCAGTTTCCATATGGACTCCTCTCCTCTCCTCTCCTCTCCTCTACTTATGACTATTATGCATTTTCAAATTATTTCTTGGCTCCAATTTTGCAAGATTTGAAAGGAGAGGTCGATAGTGATTGACTCACCAAGGAGCAAATAGGGTATATGTAGAACTTCACTCCCAAATGTGATCAGTTCCTCGGAATGGATTTCACATTCATCTCTATGCGCGGTTCACCAGGGAACCATTTTTCCTTCTGACATGTGTCACAAATCGGGTGCTAGCCTTTGATATGTTCCAAAAAGTATCCATTATCAACTACACCTTTTTCGGAGGACCAGCCAAGAAGAAGGGATTTTTTGTCTGCCTGCTAAGCTTTAAAATAGTGGTAATGTCCAAAAAGAAGACAAACCAATTTTTGGAGGATAAGCTGGCTCATCTGGGATTGGTGATGATTTGTGACAAATGGAATTACAACCCCGAGAATGACTTGCCAAATGAATTTGTGAAAGTAGCGCATAGTCTCTAGCCTTACTAGGAAAAGAGACGAAACCCGCTAAAGGATCTAGATGATCTACTGGTTGATTTGATTCACATTCCTACGGACGACAATAGACCGTCATGGCTTAAGTTCTACTTCATTGAGATGAAGTATGAGGAGAAGTGCAAAATAGGAGCCACCCTTTGAAGAAAGCTATCAAAAATAGAGGGGTGGAGCGAGGAAAGAATCAAAGATTTCTGGGTGTACCACCAAGAGATCAAAAAGCCTGAGGCCCCTTATGGAAGCGTGGATTTGGATGAGCAATTTGATAAATTATGGAATGAGGCACACATAGATTCCAATGTGAGTGCTAACAAAGATGATGACTTCGGTGAGGATTTTGAAGTGCATACGGGGAAGGGAAAGGAGAAAGAATCAGAAATGCCGTCAACCTCCGTTCAAGAAAAGAGGAAAGTGACAGAGCAGCCTATCCACATTGCTTCAAATGTGTGGATGAACATATCGAGAGCCTCACAAAAAATCACCTAGACTGCAACAATGACAAGAACCACACAATAACAGTCAGAAACCATAGAGGTGGAGGACTCCCCACTCGTTAAACGACAGTGCACATAAGCAATTTATGGGGAGAGTTCACAAGCACCCGCAGTGAGCCAGGAGACTGTGGCGAGCCTGGAACCACAATCATCCAATCAACAGGTAACATTTGCTCCCTCTTCTCTTACTTCACAATCTTTAGCATCCCCTACTATCTCTGCACCGCCCCTCACTACAAGTGTCGGCCCTTCATTTTCCACTTCTACCACAATGGTCGTGGGAGGTTTCTCATAGTTCTCCCAGGTGAAGCCATTTATAATGATGCCTCTGCAAACCCTTACACCCTTCACCACTGCTCAAACCTCTTTCACCTCTCTTTCAACAAGTGTGGCCACCATAGATACCCCTCCTACTACTACTATCTTGAGCACAACCCAGTTCACCCAACAGTTGGAGTCCACCATGAGCCCACAATCATCACAACAATCGATGAGTCCTCCCACTGGTTCAAGAATTGGGCTTTGGCATATCCCTCCATTCTCCATGCTAACAGTTGATTTCCCTAATAAGAAAACACTTGGAACCACTACCCTTATGTTCCCTTTCGCCTTACCTCCCGGTGCACCTTTCATAGGCGGGCTAGTTCAGTCGCTAGCTCAATTTATGGTGTAAGGTGATGATACAAAGGTAGCGCAGGCTCTCAAAATATAGAAGTGAAAGGCCAAAGATGACAAGAGGTCGGTGGAGCCAAAGGTGTATATGGTTTATAATAAAGCTCAGAAATCAATCTATTTCGCAACCATGCATTCAAACATCATTAAACCGCAAAGGGAGTTGCAACCCAAAAATTACAACATGTTCGCCATGGGACTCGATCTGAGCATAGCATGACCACAGGACAAAGTTGAGCTCATGGAGGAAACACAACGGGTGTGATGACCGACTTCCTCAAGTCTGGTCACTAGTTAAAGAAGAAAGAAGAAGAGTTTAAACTTGTGAATGATAGGGTTGAGGTTCTAGTGGCAAAGGAAAAAGTGATGGAAGAAAAAATTGTGCGCTTATCAGAGAAAGTGTAGGCAACACAGGTAGAGCAGAACAAACTCTAAGAGGAACTTGCAAAGTTCCAATCCATTGACCCCACTCTGGTCGATGTGCTGCGGCGAAGGAACCAATATTATCATAACAAATTAGTTCTGGCGGAGGAGGCACTGCAACAAAAGAGTGAGGAATTTGAACACAATTCGAACAACAAATACAACAGAGGGATGCAAAATTTAAGAACCAAAGGGCCCAATTGGAAAAGGAGCTCCAGGAAATGAAGTCTTCCTTTGAAACAGAGTCAACAAACAAGAGTTGGGCTGAGGAAAATTGGTCCAAAGAATTAAGAAACATCCAGGAACAACTTGCTTCCGCAAACAGGAGGGTTGTGAAACTAACACAGGAGTTCGGCTTGAAAGATGCAGAGATTTCCCTTCTAGGGAGTGTTCCCCAAGCTCCTACTGCCCAGCCAGACCTCATTTCGGTGGCCTAGCAGCTATATGTTTTGTACTGGGAAAAGGTCAAGAAATTTTTCGTTACATTGCAGCCGACGTTTCAATTTATGTCAGAGGCAACAAGCTTGGGCCAGGAGGTTCATGGAGCAATTGAGCAAGTCCCACAGTTTATCGCAGAGAGGGTTCCTAAGGAATTTTTTTTTTCTAGAAATAACTTCTACATGGTCTCAGATGAAGACTTGGCAAGAGCAGGGATCAAGGATCAGAAGGTTGCTGCCAAAACAGCGAACAAGTTCATCCACTACCACTCGGCTATCCTCCATGCTAGCGCATGGGCAACCACTTTGAGCCAGACTATGGATAGCATACGAGAGAAATTCTCCCAGCTAACTGAGTTGGGCCTACCCTCTCCATTTCTTGCAAATGAGTTGGTGGCCACTATGGAACAAATCGCGACAAAGATTGAAGAGAAGCAACATGATACATCCACTTTTTGGAGCTTTAGTCAACCCCCTACTGCAGCAGATATTGAAGGTGTCACTCATCAAATTGTGTGGCTACTTTTCCAACTTGAGTCTGGGGCCGATTTATCTGCAATATTGCCTTACAAGGAAATGCTTGATGTGAGCAAAGCGCACAGGAACCTGTGCGACATATTGACACCATCTGAGGTTGACTGGTTGCCTTTGCAAGCCGCTCTCTCTAAGCTATGACTCCATTTCCCTATGGATGGGACTTTGGTCTGCAAGCCAGAGAAAATTTTGGGTTCCTCGTTCCATAGGCGAAACACCCCTAGTAGTCACCAAAAGCTGTGAATATAAAATACCTCGAGCTCCCTTCAGGTGTTTTTGTTTTTGCTAAGTACCGGCCCGCACCTCATATGTTGAAATTGCCTCCCTTCGCTTCTTAATCAGGACTCTTTTTGATAACTCCATCGGCAACCGCCACATGTTTTCCAGGCGCTCCTCACATGATTGCTTCCTTCACTTTTCTACCAGCTCCTGCCAGGCTTCCACATGTCATCACTACGAGCACTTCAGGGTTGCTTCCCTTCACTCCTCAATCGAGCCCCATCCATGTGCCATGTAGCATCATCCGCATAATATTTTTTGCAGACCCCAGAGTCGGTGCTGATAGTAAAGAATGTCACCACGTGTCTTCCCAATGCAAGCTTTCATCGCAGTAAGAAAGAAATGAACCACATGCTATGAACTGCCGCCACGCATCTCCTTAGTGGGTTTCTATTGAGGGGAAGGATGGAGTGAATAAAAAGCTATGACATACCACTGCGTGTTCTAACTGCCTCCACTGGAAGCGACAATTGTCTGCACGGGGTTCTTTTGGGACCACTTCCATCATTCGCAGAGGATGCATTTGGCTGGGGAACGACTACGTGCTATGGCCCAAATATTTTTTGTTACAATGGTCGGGGGAATCATTGTTGCAACCATCATTGCTCAAGATACAAATCTTTTCTGTTACGGGCCCTCCACGTGGTGGGATTCTCAACTATATATATTGCTTCTTGCTTCTGAAAATGAGTTCGAAAGATCCAGAAAAATTAGAGAAAATACACTAGGCCTTTAATATTGCTTTTAGATTATTGTATGAGACTCTCAGACTGTGCCATTGTTCAACCTTTCTATTTTTCTTAAGCTATTTGATAAAACATTAATACTGTGCCATTATTATCTAGAATTGTTTATTTGCAAGACTTATGTGATTTTAATACAAGTTTGTTGGTTTAGATCATGTCTTTGACTCCTCTTTTTAGTAAATGCATGTGAGAATCATTTTATGTCATTAAATAAATTGTTCAAATCTTTATCTTTGATTTCTGTTATTCTAGAACATAGCAGATTGTTGAATAGGCCCTTAAGTCGCATCTCTAAAGATAGATTTATTGTGCCTATATCTACATCTTAGCGCATCGCCATAGTTAGACCTTTCTATTTTATATATGTTTATGTTTCCCTTTCCAAAACCTCAATTATAGAAGAAGCCGACTTCTTAAAAAACCCGGAGGTCACTTAGTTTAGCACAATTAGTCCCCCATTAACTGAGTTTCCCATAAAGGCTGTTACCTTGCCAATTTTTGGCATTAATAGTGGGAAAAGGGAATATTTAGGAAATTGAATGGATTTTAGGGATGTGTGATGATGGCATTCTAGAATAGGTTGTCATCATTTGTGAGCATCCATTCAAAATGGATCATCTTAAACACTAATTGATGAATTAAAGACAACCAAGTCATCATGGACCCAAAGCATAAGTATAAATAGCATTGGTATACAATTTCCACCATCACATTTTTCCCTACTTTAATTTGCATGCGAGATATAATGAGAATGAATTTCAAAGTAAAATTATGTTACCAACATGGGAAAATATTTTTGAAACATTCAAAGAATATGGATCTATGTAAAGTAACAAATCATGCTCCTACAAATCATATGTGCACTCATCCCATGAGATAATTTTTTCAACAACCTACAAGCACAAAATAACAATTTACAATGACTAGTGTATGTCAAGTATTGAAAATTTGGGCATAAGATCAAAACTAGCTAAAACTTTTTTAAGTAAAAAGGTTAAAAATTAGTAGGACAATGGACTTCTATTATGAAAAACAATAAAAAATCTATGTGAAAATAACTCAATCAGATAGAGAAAATGTAAAACGATTCTATCTACATATAGTAATGAAGCTCTATTTAGTAAAAAAATTGATCATATATGCCATTTAACTACATTACTATAATTGAATTCATGAAGGAATTTCAATGATAATATACCCCCCCGCCCTCAAATTGGTTGTATATAAAGGATGCAAGGAATTAGAGATAAGGGGGAAATGATATCAACATGTAAATCACATAAAGTGTGTAATATTGCTAATGATAACATAATAAAAATGTGCATGTAAAAAATGTCCATGGACAACAATATTCTCCATCATGTAGGCACAAAAAGTATGTAAGGAATAATAATTTCTACTATCTCATGTAGGAACAATAAGTGTGTAAATGAAGAGATAAATATGTAAACATAAATCAACAAAGGGATGAGATGCCCTAAGATTTCCCCTACTAATAAGGTGATCATAAGCATTAATCATATAGGATAAGCCATCATAAGCATAATAAATCATGCCCTTTAGAATGAGAGAAATATAAATATTGATATATAGGATAAGTCAAAGTAAATCATATAAGAACATGAACATGGATAATTAAATGATGAGGTCACAAATATTGAAACATATATGAATGGATAGGGTCTATAAGAGTAGTTTGTGAATATTATGTTCAACATAAGCATGTGTGTGGGTTGTAAATATTATCACAACAAAACTAATGGTTGCAATCAAATATGTCATCAAATAACTCTTTGAAAGTTGTTTAAAAGAATTATGTCATCACCAATAATGGAATTTATCATCATTAGTGTCATTACATATCAAGGGAGAAGTAGAGAGGGGGATGGGAGATATAAGTAGAGAGGGAAGGTAGAAGTAAAGAGGGAAGGAGGGAGGGAGGGAGAGGTAGAGATGGGGGAGAGAGATAAGTCAGATAGAGTGTAGAGAGGGATGAAGGTAGGGAGGGATAAGTAGAGATGGGAGAGGGGAGAGAGAGAGAAGTAGAGAGGGAAGGAGGGATGGAGAGAGATGGAGGGAGGGATAGGTAGAGAGGGGAGAGAGAGGTTGGTTGGAGAGTAGAGAGGGAATGAGGGAGAGGTAGAGGGGAGAGAGGTGAGATAGAGAGTAGAGAGGGAAGGAGGAAGGTAGAGAGCTCGGTGAGATAGAAGGTAGAGAGGGAAGGAGGATAGAGGGAGAGAGAGGGGTTAGGTGGGACAAGGGAGAGAGTTTTTATTCACACAAATGTGATCATATTATAATATGCTCATATTATTGTGAAGAGAAAGGGACAGAGAGAGTGTGGGGAAATTATTTTTTCTTCATATAAATACAAGTGTGTTATTACATGCTTGCATTATAATACAAGTGTGCTATAATGTGCTCACATTTTACTTGATTCGGGAATTTCCAACCCTTAGGATTGGATTTTCTTTGGGCATCCAACCAAAAGGTTTGGAATTACTTGTGAATGACCACATACATGTTTTTGTCAATTTATAAAAAAATGACACATTATTGAGTGTGCTCTCCATTAGGTTTTCACGTCTTTCAATTTTCAAGTTGAAAAATTAATATAGTAACCTAATTGATATCCCTCCCATCTTTCTAACCATATAATTTTGTTTATGTTTCAAATATTTTAAGGTTTTGATATTTAATTTCTTTTGCTAGTGTCTCCATTTTTTGTCAAAAACCTACATATGGTATATTTGGTCACATTTTTTACTCGTTCATTGAAATTTGGAACAAATTACGTTTTTACAAACTAGACTCTATTCTTTGCACATTTAATTTTTTCTTTTTATATTTTCAATTAGTTTCCAAAAAACTTAGGGTGAGCATGCTCAATTTTATATTTTTCATGATGTGTCCACTTTGAAAATTAGTAAAAAATCATTTATTCATAAAAAATTAGTAGAAAAATCAAGCAAAAAGTACATGGTGTTAGCTATGTTTTCATCAAATAAATTTTTGAAATACTATTTTTTTGAACATTTCAGGGGGGCCACACTAGATGCTATGTTATGTTCTTTTGATAAAAATAGGAGCACTTTGTGTGGCCTTGCTATTTGAACCCCTTAATCTCCACCATTCTAAAAAAATAGTAGTTTAAAAAGTAGATTAAGAGAAATACAACTCTTATTCTTGTTGTATCTTCAAATTTTGAGCATTTAAATATCTTCAATTTCTCATCCAAGATGAATTTTTATTGATTTCAAAAGAAAAAGTGGCCACTTAAGACCTTCTTTTGGCCCTCATCTCCCTGCACATACCCAATAATCAATTATGACCTAAATTGTAAATGATTTTTGTGAGGCTATAATATGGGAATTGGCAACAAAGAGAGTATACATTAGGCATAGAGAAAGGATTTAAGAACTCAAAGTTTAAGGTCATGTGGGCATGCAATAAAGAAAATAACTTCTAATATTGAACTAGACTTCTTACGAGGCATTGAAACATGAGTAAATAACACCAAACCAAGAACTTACACTAAATAATGTAACACTTATCCAATGGTGTGTTGAACCAATCTGGTGATGCTATTATGTTTCCCATTGTTTAAGCACATGGGATAACTATACCTTGATATGCACACTAAGATAAGGACCTATATAACATGAAAATACTATTATTTAATAAAAATTCCTATACTATAACCCTAATCATCAAATATATTTAATTGAAATTCTCTTAGAACAAAGGTAAAATAGTGTTTTATACTAATAGAAAAATATTTTTAATGCTTTAGCTAGGTGGTAGCATTAGCTCTAATTGGTTATGAGTATCACACACTAATAATTTAAGAGCCCATCATTCTATAGAGTGTAAACAACAACAATGAGGGGCGCCACAAGGATTAAAACACAAAAAAATAGAAACATATATATTCAAGTATGTACAAGACAAGAATAGAGAAAAACACTAAGATCTAATATGATATCATTAAAAAATAACACTTAAATAGACAATAACATGCATGTATAAGAATAGTTGCAGCCTATCATGGCCTCGATTTGGCAAAGAATCTAGGGGTCTCCAAACTTTGGTTGGAAGGGGACTCGCTTAATATAATTAACTGTCTCTTGAGGAAGTGTCTGCCATCGTGGTCTATCTCTCATCTTATTAGTGATTCATTCTCCATCATTAATACTTTTGAGGAGATTAGAATATCTCATGTGTTTAGAGAAGCTAACATGCTAGTTGATGAATTTGGAAACTTGGGAGTGGTGGCTAAATATGATTGGGATGCCTATGAATCATTACCACTCAATCTTAAATCTATTTCCAACGATGACCAGGTGACATGTATTTAAGGTGGTCGATATGGGGGAAAGGTTATTCATAATTTTTTTAAGTTGGCTTAGGCACGTTGAACCTTGGCCCTGCCCATTTCATAATTATAACTTTGATGTCCATAAAATTATGGCCTGGCTGCGTAGGCAGGGAAGTACTTTGAATGAAATTCTCACACATTTTGTGGGTATTTTTTGTGTTGTTTTGTGGAGAGCTAGGCTTATTTTGTTTATGCAAAATTTACTAGTGTTGTTGGGCTCCTACTCTTTACATTCTGCCATGGGTGAAGCTCATTGCAGGGTTGAACCGAGCTCATGTGAGGAATTTCAAAGCAATAAATCAGTGTGGGAGCATTTGGAAAAGGGTGGGGTAACCCAGTATATGCAAAGAATCCAAGGCCCCTAATCCTGAAGCTACATAGTTTTTTGTTAAAGGATGGAATGGTAGGACTCTACGGTATAAAGGGGTGGAATTCAATATTGATGAGGATTTTATTGTAGAAGTCACTGGGCTTTCGTTGTTTGGGAGGAAATTCTATCGAGATAGAGCTGTAGCGAAGAAAGCCTTTGCTATTTTTTTCAAATTTGATGAGAATAAGAAGCTACAGGAGGTCGAGAGTGGCGGGTATGCTCGTAAGTCTCTTAATCCATTGTGGAGGGATCTTGTGCTGGCTATAATGCATTATTTTACTCTGGAAGGTAGGTTCTCTATCATATATAGTTATCACTTTATACTGTTGAATCACTTTCGTCATAAGGTGCTGGTCTCTTTTCCTTTTTATCTTTTACTATCGATGGAAAACAATATTGAGGACCACCGTAAAAAACCCTAAGAAGGTTGTTCTACATGAAGGCCTTATGAGTCTTTTGTTTGATCATATTAAGCTCAAATCTATTCCTATTTCTCCTAAAACCTCGGGCAAAAAGGGGGTTAAGAATTCTGGTTATGAGACAAGGGTTTCGGTTGGGGAATGGGAAGGGAGTTCTAAGGAAGCAGAATCAGATTTTGATGAAATTTCTATGGATGATGGTGTGTCTAAGGAAGGGTCTGAAGCATGGTCTAAGGGTTACGAAACGTACATTGAATTGAGGGAAGCCATAGTGTAGTCGGGTAAGAAGAGTTCTAAAGGGAAATCTAAATGTCCCAGGGAAGAAAAATCAGCTACCAAGAGAAAAGTGGAGTTGGTGAAAGAAGTGGATACTCCTAGTGTGGGTGTGAAGCCTACTTTGAGTCCTGGGAAGGTTGGCATGGTAGATAATTCCCCTGTGTTTGGTGCTAAGGGTCCTGAAATTGTGGGGATTGAAGTTAATGCCCCTATTGGAGAGATTAGTACTAGTGTGGATGAATTGTTGCTTGGGCCCGTGCCTATGGAGGTTCAGGGGATTCAGAGTGTCTAGTGTACTAAGCACCCTGACCCTTACTTGGATCCCCATGTCTCTCATTCTATCCCTTTGTAGGAAATTGGGAAGACTGTGGAGATGGAGTGGTTGGAAGCATTGGCTAACTTGGAAAGCTTGCCATATAATCATAGGATAAAGGTGGAGGTGGTCGAGGTTGAGGATTCCCCTATTGAGGAGGAAGCAGAGTAGAAAGAGGAGCGTAGGGAAGTCCGTGGTCACAACTTGGATTCGAAGGAAGTGCCTCCTATCAACTGGGATGAGGTAAATATGGGTTTTTTTGCAAAAGATGGTTGAGGATGGAACGTGGAATTTTCTTTCTCTGGTGAAATTTCTATTCTCAAAGGTGAAGAAACTCAATGCCCAGGTTAAGAACTGGTAGGATGTCTGCGTGGCAATGATCCAGTGCAATCAGAAGGAATGGGCTATAAAAGGTAAGGTTAAATATATGAATGTAATGCTGGATAAATTAGTTGTTGATGCTGACCGCCTAGGAGTTACTCATGAGGAGAGGGTTTCCTCTTTGGAAAAGATGGTTAATAAATTTTTAGAGGAAAGATTTGTTAGTATTAAGGATAGAATTGGTAAGTTGTCTGAGGATTTGAAAACTGTGGTTAACATAAGTAACAATTCTTTGAAGTCAACTGCTAAGGGTTTTGTGGTTTTAAATGAGAAAGCCCTCAATTGGACTAGAAAACCCCTTGAGCTGGGGGAAATTGAGAAAGCAGTTGAAGATGTGAACTGCTTGAACCTGGTGGATAAAAATGTGGATCCTGATCTAGCTATGGAAAAGGATGTGGAGGTTGGACCATGTTTGAGGACAAGGAGTAAGATGAAGAAGTGGGTAGTTGTATCATTTTATGATCTCAAAGAGGTTATGGAAATGCATGAAGGGGTCGGGTATGTGCAGGATCATCATGGAATAAATAGGCCCTTAAGTGGTGAAAAATTCAGAAATATTAGAGTCAGACAACTTGATGTAAAAATTTGAATAATTTATCTATATTATTTCAAAAATATGTAAGCATAGAATCTGTAAAAAATTGAATTTAGTTTCTAAACTACTAGGCTTTTTTTTTTTTTTAAATCTATTTGGTGAAAATTTGAAATTTCAATGTAGTAGTACTTAAATTTCAGGGAAAAAATAAGAAGTAGATGTTTGTCTGACCACCCTAACCACAATAAAATGATAATATTTTTTTATAAGATTTTAGATATAAGTAGAGGACTCATGTCTCGATGTGATGCATATTGTTTTGTAATTTTTTCCAAGTAAATAATTAATTATGATTTTTTTATTACAACTTTTAAAAATATAAAACTCATATGTCGACCACCATAACTTGGTCAAAACTTCATGAAATTCAATTTTTTAATCCTATAGTATAAAGCATAGAATGTGACACATGTTTGATTCAAAAAATGTGATAACGTTTGAAAGCTATAGATGTTTTTCAATTAGCCTATCAATCAGATTTAGTCGTAATTCAAATAGAAAATGAATAATAATTATTTATTAAATTCAAAGTAAAGCATAATTTATATTGGTGGAAAGCTAAGAATCTCCTTTTAAAACCCTTTTTTGTTTCATCAATTTTGGGTAAAAAAAAGTCGCTAGCCACATACCCTACACATACCCATCATATCGTCATTTTTTGGCCCATCATGATCCTGCACATACCCGGTCATAGAGGAAAATATGGCCTCGGTTAATGTCCTAGAAAAGATGTTGTAGTTGTTGCTGACTCTTTTTCTTGATCAACTGGGTTGTTGATTTATTTTTTGCTGGTGTGCTGATGGGTTTCTTTGGTTTTTTTTGTTGTCAACATTTTATTTTTTTGGGCTGTAGTTTTTAATTTCTTAGTCTTTCTTGCAACTTGTTGTCATTGTAAAGGGTTTCAGGGCCCCTTCAAAACCTGATTTTCCTTATAAAAAACATGCATGTATAAGAAGACCATATTTTTGCATGGTTACAAGTAACCTTACAAATAGGTTGGTTGGATAACATGTTGTAGTAATGGGTGGAAAGGAATTATCACTATTTCTAGACCACAGTGTACATAGTGTGATAAGTTTTACGAATACTCTTAACTTAACAATAGGATCATGTGTCTAAGGAGGTCCTTGAGTGTGAGATGAAGGTTTTTGACATTATTTATCAAACAATGTATTCATAAGAAAGTTACCATATCTATGACTTATAACTCTAAAAGTAGAATGTATGGTTGGATAAGGGCATGCAAGGTGAGACATATAGAAAGGTTAATATATTGGCATCATGCAATATCAAAATATAATCAACTATGCTAGCTTCACCTGTGTGTCAAATAAATTCAATTAGTGTCTGAAGAATTTGTTCAATATCAAATTGTGATGGAAAAGAGGATGTGTCATCAACTCTGAGATTCAATTTCTCAATTTCATAAAGTTGTCTCATTTTTTCTTGGCTTCATGCTCCTTTAATGTTTGAGAACTTTTTGATTAATTTTCTTGGTATGATGTTGAATTCTATATCCAAATGGTCAAAATAATGAAAATAATGATTGCAAATTATCAAATTCAAATACAAACTATGAAAATAATCATTCATATTCTTCAAAAATATTAAAATAGTCATTCAAACTATCAAATTCAATTTTAATCTTCTGCATCAACAAAATAAGAAAAGGTGATCTATTAGTGAAACAATTCTTGTAATTTCTTAAAACCATAAAGTGCATTTTTATGTCATAGATTTATGAATTTATTAGGGTAAAACAAAGCATGTGGTTTCAAAATCATAATCTATGCACAAGTTTTTTGACCATTTTCTATTTTTTACATGCAAGGAATTGTGCTTGTGTTATAACATGAGTGTGTTATAATGCAAGCACATTAGAAAACACTTACACTATAAATTTCCTTGGATATTTCCAACCCTTAGGATTGGATTTTTGTTAGTTATCCAACCCAAAGGGTTGGAATTGCATATAAATTCTCAAAGATGTGTTTTCTAGAAAATATAGAAAAACAACTAAATGTTGGACATGCTCTCCATTAAGTTTGCACATCTTTCAACATTGATCTAAAAATGCCACAATAACATCAATCTATCTCTTATCTTTTTAACCATTTTTTTTTTTTGCATTTTCAATATGTTAAGGTTTTGGTCTCTTCAATTTCTTTTGCTAGTGCCTTATTTTTTTTCTCCAAAAACCTCTATATAGTATTTTTAGTGTCATTTTTTATCTCTTCATCCAAATTCAAAACAAATTACAGTTTTATATTTTACACTTACTATATACACATTAAAATAATTTGCATTTCAATTCTTTTTTTAAAAAATAGGGGGAGAAAACTCAAATTTTCAATTTTTTAGGATGTGTCCACATAGAAAATTAATTAAAAATTATATATTGATTAAAAAATAGTAAAAAAGTTAAGCATAAATTACATGATGTTAGCTAATTTCTCATTGAAGTGATTTGTGACATACTTTAAAAATTCAACATTTTAGGGAGAGCACACCATGTGCTATTTTATATTTTGTGACAAAAATAGGAGTATTTTGTGTGCTCCTCCTATTTGAACCTCTTAATCTCCACTATTTAAAAAAACTAGTACTTTAGAAACTAGATTCTAAGTACTATGAATCTTTTCCTTGTAACATCTTCAACTTTTGAGTGTGGCTATCTTCAATTTCTCATCTAAGATCTAATTTTTTTACTGATTTAAAAAAAATGGCCACTTTTGCCCCCCTTCTAGTCCCCCATTTACATGAACATAACTAGATAGTGTTGTTAATAATGAGAATGAAAGGATGAAAGGGAAGGATATATCTTGATAATGTGGAATGATGATTTTAGGATTAAAAATATCTTGCAATAAGGCAATGAATAAATCCAGTGGATGCATTTAGATGAGCATGGGATGTTGGGTGAGACTTTTTTGGATTTAGAGTGTTTGCACATAGATGATGTGTATTATGATCATGCTTCAAATTTAGATTATTCATGGGTAAGAATTTTCTTTTGGTTGCTATCTTGGTGGTGGAATGAGTGGCAAGGGAAAACCAAGTCATTAGTCAAGGATGAAGGTGGCGTGTATGGGATGGTTGAGGGAATGAGAGTTAGGATGACATGGATGGAAGATGGATTGATGTAAGGATTAGGGTTAGGGTAGTGTTTCTTAGGATAAGTGGATGGGTCTGTGGTGCATTTAGGGATTATAATTAGGTTAAGGAGTCATTTAGGATAGGTGGAAGAGACTAGAGTGTGTTTAGGGATTAAGGTTAGGTCATGATGTCATTAAGATAGGTGGATGGGATTGGAATGTGTTTATAGATTAGGGTTAGGTTGTGATGTCGTTTAGGATAAGTGAATGTGATTGGAGTGTGTTTAGGTATTACATTTAGGTTGTGATATTTTTTAGGATATGAGAAGGGGATTAGAGTGTGTTTAGTTAGGTTGGAAGGTTGTTTGGGATATATTGATGGAATTTGAGCTCATTTAGCTAGGTTAAAATACTATTTAGGATAGGTGGATGGGATTGGAGTTTGTTTCATTAGGTTGGAAGATTCTTTATGATAGGTCCATATGGGATTGGATTTAGGTTGGGGCTCATTTGATTAGAATTAAGTGATAAGGGAGGATCAAGGTGAAGAAAAATGATGAAATGATTGAAGGATAATAAATGACTTAACATGACTCAACTGGAGAATATGTGAGGGATAATGGACGAGGTAAAATCATTTCAAGATGTGATATCCAAGGATTATTTCACATAGAAAATATTTATGTCCTAGAGATAATGGATTGATGATTCAAGGTAGTGGGAGGATATAAATGTGCATGGAGAGGCATTGGTGGAAAGAGAAACACAAAAATACCAAGATAATTGCATAGGTTCTAGGGAAGTGTGGCACCTATATAGAGAGAGGTTTTCAAGAATGGGTAAGTGTAGTGTACATGCAAGGAGATATACAAAAGTTGATACATCATGCACAAGTGCCAAGGAAGTGTGGTACCTATGTAGGGAAATAAATTTAGGACTACATAGGCAATAGGATAGTGTGTCATCTATACATACATAC
Source organism: Sequoia sempervirens (assembly GCA_007258455.2). NCBI lineage: Eukaryota > Viridiplantae > Streptophyta > Pinopsida > Cupressales > Cupressaceae > Sequoia > Sequoia sempervirens. The sequence continues at coordinate 190,950,811 of VDFB02281492.1, forward strand.
ACAAGTTCTAAGGAAGTGTGACACATATGGAAAGAGAATCTTTATAGGTAGGCATAAGTGCCAAAGTTGTGTGGAACTTGTGTAGGATAGGTCATGATAGGTAGGCATAGACCTTGTGCCAAGTTTTTATGGAACCTATGTAGAGAGGTATTTGATAGATAGAGGCACTATGAAGGTATGGCGCATGTGTAGGTAAGAAGATATGCATCAAAAGTGTGACAAAGCTATAAAGAGGAATGATCCTTAATGAGAGTATAGGATGGAGGGTTACAAGAGGAGTTGATTGTATATAAAAGGTTTACAATATCTAGACCATGTTTAGATATGATGCTCCTATCCTAACTAAGGTCGTAAATGAGAATGACTGATGGATTAGATAAGACATGATAGGTGGGCCAACACAATGGATTATATTAGGGGATGGATGGAGAAGGGTATAGGGACAAAGGTTGGGATGGGGGATGGATATGATGAGAGGTTCTAAATAAGTAGCATACTAGTACAACATCTAAATAATTAGCTATAGGTACTAATAATGAAGTAGAGATATAGGTGTTACTTCTTGGTATAAAAGTTTCAGATCAATTTGGAGTCATGCAAGTGTAGATTAAAGGTGATTTAATGGTTATTATGAATGCCCTCATATAAGTAGACCTCTTAATTGAAAAATCAACTACATACTAAGGATTTTTTTTTTTGGAACTTTGAGTTGGGCTAACAAAACCCTTGTCTTTGATAACTAATGTTTTGTTGTTTTTCAATTTAAATAGATTATAATGTAATTATGATTGAATTTTGTTGAATGTATGAACTATATTGTTTGTTTTGTAACCTTATTGACTAAGTAAAGGTTTTTTATTTATTTTGATTTAATCTCAATTATTATTTTTAGTATCTTATATTTTTTTATTTCAACATGAATAAGGGTCCATATAAAAACCTCATTAATGTAACTTAAAATTAAAATGAAATTAATATAATACAATATTTTTCCTAACACATATTCCATAAAACTTTATACAACATAACTTTGTAAACTTTTATCTAAAACATATTATCAATTATTTATAACTTATTTTATTAAATTAATTAGTAACTAATGTATTTTAAAATTAGCGATTTCAACAACTCATGGCTATTATGTTTACTCTAGTAAACATAATAATTTTTTTCAAACTTCATTAATTTCTATTAAAACAACAAATTAATGAGGTAACACGTTTTTAATATGAATAATACTAGATAGAATTATTTTTGGATTCAATTGTATTAGTTTTTCAATTGAAATTTCCCATCACTTTTCTTTTCTTAATGATAGTTCAATAAATATAATTTAAAACATTGATTGAAAAACTAACTGAATTAAATATAAAACAATCAAATATCTAAAAAAACACATACAACTAAAACAAAAAAGTACAACAATTTATTTTGACGAGCTCAGTATATAATTTATCCAATAAAATTAGAGAATTGGCATGAAGTGCGATTTGAAAAGTTTATGTATTTGATGTAACAATAGTTTACATCCACTATTGAAAAATAGAAATTAAAAATGGACACATGATTGGACAATCTAACTGATCCTATATTTCAGAACGTTTGAAAATATAGTAGATAATAGATATAATTTTTCCATATTTTTCATAAAGTTCACTGAGTGTGATTCAAACGAAAAATATGTTAAAAAAGCAACGTCGCATCTTTAGTGTTCGTTGAGCAATAATTTATGAGATTAAATGGACTACCTAGATAACAGATCAGGCACAACAGCGGTGGGATCCTCTGTGCTATACTTACCTGCTTCGTTGGGAAACGAGAGAATTTAGTACGATTAAACTACTCTGCAACAATTGAATACTTAATATATGAAACATACCAATTCAATGGCTGCTCAGTACAGTTGTAAACAGATGGTGAACTCGGCAGCCGAGGCGCAGGTTATTAAATCATCATACATGTTACCCCACATGCCAACCATCTGTTACAGACTGCACAGTGGCTTCATGGCTAAGTTATTAAACCAGTTCCAAAACAAGTAGTACAATTTATTCATCTGGGTATTCAAACTCTGAAGCAATTTCAGAGATCCCATAAGACCAATATTACCGGAGCTTGATAAGCGGCTGAGCAAAGCAAAGTATGCGCTCCGATGGAGATCTGCTGACCTTGCGATGTTCATCATCAGTTTTGGACTTTGCCCCATCTCTTCCCTTTCTGTGGAACGCTCTGGTGAAGAGCCGTTGCACTAATTTGGGAACCCCGAATCTGTTCCGCGCCTTGGGACGCAGCGGCTCAAAGTTAGAGTGAAGTGAGAAATCAATATCTTTCATGGGCTCATCTTCCTTAACAACTGGCCTGTACAGTTGAGAAGTGGATGTGGTGGCGAAGTGGGGCATTGAAACACTTCGGGCATGCTTATCTTTTATAAGTCGAGCAGATGGCAGAGACGACGGCGATATTCCCTCCCCGGCAATTGCACGGTTCAGTTGCTGAGAAAAGGTGAAGAGTTCGAAGGAATCATAGAGACTACTCCCACAGTCCCACACGGCCGGTATTGATGATTTCATCTTCATCTTCTGCTGGTGCTGCTGGTGCTGCTGTTGATGGTGGTTCATCTCAACAGAGGCATTTTGAAGAGCTGCTGCGAGTAGTCCGTCTGCGCTCGCGCGCCTGCGGTGGAGGTCGGGTGCGTGCGCCATGGTGTGCATGACAGAGTTTGTGGGTGAGGGAAAGTCGGAGAGAAAATGGGAGAGGATGCCGTTTTTCCACGTAACCGTTTACTTTAAGATCTGCAGTCTTCCTCGTGGAGGTTTTATTTTACAGAGAGCCATTGTACGAAACTTAAATGCTCATACATGGTTTTCCAACAACTCCGCGCCTCATCGGGTCTCCCGTGTTCCTATCTAATATCTTTCGGTGGTAGATGCCACTTACCACTTTTGACCTAAATAATTGAATGATTAGAATTGAGAAGTATTGTGTACTAGATTTAACAAATTATTAACTGTTTTAGTGCAAAGTGAATCTCAACAAAAGAGTAAAGTGTAATGGTATGAATGTATTGTCTATTAAATAAGGAGGATGCATTTTTTATTATATTCATTAATTAATTGAAAAATAAAAAATAGCGTGCTGTTAATTTTCAATTAATTAATAAATACAGTGAGTCGTAATGATGTGAATGTGTTAATGACAATTCTTATCTTTTATTTTAAATTTCTTAATTGTGTGTGACTTTTAAACGTCTAAAAGTATTTTACAATGACAACAAAAGAATGAAGTGTAATGGTGTGAGTTTGTTCACAAAATTTCTTATCTTTTATCTTAAATTTGAGAATATTTACAATTCAAAATAATTATATTTAATAATAAATATAATATTTTAAAAACCATTTACACATCAAAATAGTAGATATCCAATAATAAATATAATATGTTAAATATAACTCGAAATCGATATCTTTTCACATTTTTTAGATAGATGTATTTAAGTTATCTATACTAGTATTAGTTCCTATTGAAAGCAAAACACTAATGCATTGAATGATTGAAATTTGATTTATTTATTTAGCTTATCATTATTATAACCTTTTTGTAGAATTCTTAAAAAAAATTATTTAATTCAACTCGGTAGAGATTAAATACAACCTATTGTTTGCTTTCTCATAAAAATACATTATTTATTACTCTTGAATTTTCATTGTGAACCTAATTTTTATTTTCTTTAGGTTCAAAAGCATATATAAATGATAGATATTGTGTGGCCATCACTAGTTAAATTTGTTCATGTGTGGTTGTATTATGAAATTTCATGGTGGTTAGTTTGTTCGTTAGGATTTTGTATATCCTATAATTAAAAGTCTTTGTTGGCTTCTTGCATAGGAATTATGAACTATTTGCTTAATTTTCTTATTCAAGTTTTGGTACATTAAAATATTGTACCAAAAAAATATAAATTTAAAAGCAATGAAATTTGTCTTTTCTTGGTATTAAATTTATCTAAAAATAATAGATAATAGTTATAATGTAGGGATTATTGATTATATGTAGTGGAATTATTATAAATTTTTGTAGTAGTTGGGGTTTGAACTCTCAGAGCCCATGACAAACTTCAACATGTCATCATTATATTTTCAATTTGCATGGTTTCTTGTCATTGTTGACTTTAGTTTTTTAATTGATGTTGACGTTAGTTAGAAATGTAATAATGGTGTATAGACAGACAGTTAAATTAGTGGACATGCTCAAATTTTAAATAAGATTTTACATTTTTAAAAAATTGGTTCTTAGTTAAATGGGATTAAATATTTTTTATTAGCTACTAAGTTGGAGGATTATTTAAGATGTTGAATAATTTTTACTCATGAATGATGGCATTGTCACCTTCTCACTAGTCTTGTGGACTATCCCTTTGGTAATCAAAGGTTAGTTCATAATATCTTAGCGTGGATTGGGTGATATGTCAATATCCCAGATTCCAACATGTAGAAATCTATTCTAAACATTATTTGTGACATAGTATATTTGAATTGACCAAAATTTGATGGAGACAAGTAATCAATGTATTTACTTGTGCCATCAACAATAAATACAAGTTCATTCATCAATATATTTATAACAAATGAATTCAACAATAAGTAATATTGCTATTTGAAATTTTTTAGTTTCTTCAAACAATATTGTGTTTTTTTGTTTACAAAGTAGTGAAAATTACATAAAAATTCTCTAGAATGTTGTACCCTTTTGTTACAATTTTCTCTTTCAATACTCATAGCTTGGAAGCATACACAAAAGATATGTTCATGCATGTGAAACATTTTTTTCATTTTATACTTTTTTTTGTAACGTCATGAAAATCTGGTTGTCCTTAGTATATTTCCCTAACATTTTCATCTCCTAATCTCATTTCATGGACTTTTCTTCTCCCTATCAAAAAATGGTGATGACCTATGGGACATTTCTTAGTCATTCCCATGAATTTTAAATGCATAGAAAATAGGGTTGTACAAAAAAACCCCAAGGATACATCCCCATGTAAAACCATTTTAGATTTTTCCACCTCTTCTCCCACTCTACTTGAATAGGCCCTTCTACACCCTTGAAGTGTAACTATCACTCATGCATTCTTAATAATCTTGAAGCTTAATTGCTCCTACTACATGACTAATAAATTGACCTCGAAGCCAACTAATATGGTATTAGCTCAAGTCTAATCCTATCCAAACACTTGAGACTCTAATTGATGAGAAGGAAAGAAAGATGATAAGGAAAATTTTATTTGAGTGGCAATATTCTAAATAGATAAATTAGATGGAGCATATTTATAATGTATGGGAACTCTCAATTATCTATATTGAGCCATTCATGAACATCACTTACTTATACTTGACATTTCCAATTATTTTCACTTGTAGTGAAATAGATTATCACTTACCTATATCATTGTTTAATATGGGTACTTGGTTAATGTAACTAAGATGGATTTTTTTGTATCATTTTAATAAGAGTGAAAATATCTATACATTGGAATCTTAAAGAAGAATGGAAGCAAGGCAAGTCTAAATATTAAAACTATCTTCTAGTGGGTTCATAGTCAAAAGCAACAACAATAATCACATATAAAAGTAGAACCATACATTATGTAAAGGCAGGTGCAGAAAGATGGGGGGCCAAAAAGTGGCCAACCATCTTTCAAATTTTAAAAAATTCATAATGCGAGCGTATTATAGTTGATATAAATAAAAATAACAACTTTCATTCATTCTGATTTCTGCATTTTCTTGCTAGTCTGTGGCTTACAAACCCTCAAGAGCATGCTCGTTTTATAGGAGAGCTTATTCTTCATCATTTCTTCATCAAAGCTTTGCCAAAATACCACCACGATGTCGAGGAGGTCAAAGGAGTAAATTTTTATTTTTATTTGTTTGAATTTGTTATTAAATGGGTAGATTTAATATGTTTTTGATGTAAAATTATTTAATTTTCAAGAAATGATAATGCACCTCCAAACCCTCTTGAAATTCCTCTTCAAAATCCTAATTCTCAACCCAAAATATCTACCAAAGAACAAGCCCAACAAACACCTCCAAAAATTCCTCAATATGATCCAAGAACTCAAGAAAATTTAATGGGGAAAATTGAAAACAACAAAAAATGAATTGAGGATATAATTGCAAGGTTGAAAGATCCTGCAAGCTCAACCTCACATAGAGCCATGCTTTCTCAATCACTTGAATCAATCTTATCAAATGTAGATTCAATTAGTAAGCAAATAACTAGTTGGTTAGATAACAGACGAGAGTATAAATTTTTTATTTAGATAAATTATCTTATAAACAAGTGAAAGGTGAAAAAATTATAGAATTTGACTTGTGTTCCCTATGCACAAACCCTGGAACGAATCAACATTTACACCCTTCAAGCAAGAGGTTCCATATCCATTGGTGTAACCACCAAGGGATAAAAAACCATTTTTGGAAGAGGTGGTGGATGGGTTTTTACCATCCTCCATGCAAAAAAAATGAGGTGCTGCAACATTTTTTGAGGAAACTCTACCATGAGTTTGTCCTCAATAAAATTTCAAACTATTTTGATATGCGAGACTTCTAGGGTAGAGGTAGGGGCTCTGCACAAGACTGTTGGGATTAAGGTGTCTCAACCTTAGATTCATAATATTGATTTAATTGATGTAATTAATGTATTTATTTTTATTATTTAATTGCCTATGATGTCATGTCATAAATGTTAGTGTAATTAAATTAATTATTACACTAGCATAAGTTAACTTAGGTCATATATCATTTAGTCCTAGGTTGCATTTTTAATAAATCATTTAATAATGGGATAATGTCCCCTTCCATGTTTGTAGGGATAAGATTCCTTGCTAGAAGATGAGTTGTCCTTCTAGAACTTATCTCAACATTTAATAATTTCCTAGATGTAGGGTTCACATGTATGTTGTCACATGTTGTTAGATCATGACACATGGCAACATCTCATTCATCTTAGGTTTTCTTTTTTGCCTATATAATCAGGCATCTTGTTCATTTGTATCATATCAATCAAATATCAATCTATGATCTAATGTTGTAGATCAATATCAATCTCTCTTTGCAGCCCTTAGTTGCAACACTTTCTATGTGGTGTAATTTCTCTTGGCAAGATCCTTTGAAGTGTGTGCAGCTTCATTGGATGATTCAACATTCATCATTTCAACATGATATCAGAGCATGTTGAATTCTAACAATAAATTGGGACCCACTAGCTGGGTGGCATCCCTGTTGGAGGTGATTGGATGACACATCACCATCCCAAGTAGACATTGGCGTCCCACTTCAGAATCTATGACATATTACAGATATTATGATACGTCATAAGGCATCTTTGAATGCATGGAGAAAGGTGGCCCCTAAGTTGGGTTATGACAGGATGTAAGAGAATCAACTATTTTTAGTTGGCTATGACAAATTCTCTTACGAATCCTATGACAAATTCTATGATAGATTTATGAAATATTCTATAACAGTTGTAAGGCATCTGTAATAAGCTATTTTTAGCATATTCTAGGTGCCCAAGCTTGGAAGAAGAATATTTGCATGTTTGACAAGTGTAAGGGGTGTAAGGGAATATTAAACATGTGTCCAAATGCATGTCTATGGCCTGGAAGAATGTGCCATGTGGATTTGGATGCCCCTCACCTTCTAGATGCTTCTTGAAGCTTGTAACACTTTATTTTTTGAGTGCCTTGAGTTGTAGAATGCATAGTTTGTTTGTAGGTAATGAAGTGCTACCATTATCACTCCAGAATAGGTGTTTGTGTTGGAGCACTTATTGAAGAAGCTTTGTACTTGGTGATATCGTGTATTCATTATTTGAAGTAATAGAGAAAGTATTGTGCTTTTTGAGGGTAGGGTTTTTTACCCAAAAGGGTTTTCCCCGCATATATCTATTGTTATTGCATTTGTGTACTTATTGTTCTATTTCTATTATTCTCTGTGTATCTCATATTGTAACAACACAAGGTGTTAAAATGAATTTTTGTAACTCTCCCCTAATTAGATTAGTGTAGGAATTTTTTTCTGCTCACGCGACTTCCTTTTAGTTGGTATCAGAGCCTAGTCAGCCTTGGTTCCTTTGTTGGGTTAGAAGGGTTTTTTGAGCTAATCTTTGTTTCAATGGGATCTTTGCAAAAGTGTGTATTTTGTGACCTTGTTGCTGGAAAGAGATGGCAAGCACATCTGGGAGGATTGAGATGGAAAAGTTTAATGGTGGTAATTTTGAGTTGTGGAAGCTCAAAATGGAAGACATTCTCGTAGACCATGACTTATGGGCTACTATTTCTGGAACCAAAATGTCAAGCATGAAACAAGAAGATTGGGATCTCATGGATAAGAAATCCAAGGGTATTATTAGACTCTTTTTGGCTGATTTCGTCCTCTTGAATGTCCATGAAGAGAAAACCTATGCTTCTTTATGAAAGAAGCTTAGTGATGTTTACTAGGATAAATCCCTTATAAAAAATATTTTCCTAAGAAAGAACATGTATTCTATGAAAATGGAAGATGGAGGATCCGTTGCAGATCATTTAAATGCATTTAACATGTTGGTTGCACAACTAGGTTCTATTGGAGACAAAATAGATGAACAAGACCATTGCATGATCCTTTTGTGTTCGTTGCCAGACTCTTGGGATCATCTAGTAATGACTATTGGAAGCACTACTTCCACCTTCAAGATGGATGAGGTTGTTGCCTCATTAATATTTGAAGAGATGCGAAGTCTTCTGAGATGGCCAAGGAGGCCCTTGTAGTCCATGGCAGACCAAAAGAGAGAAGCAAAAAGAAAGATGGGAAAACTAAGTCAAAGTCTCCTAGGGGATCTAACTCTCTTGGTAAGAAGTCCAAGGAAAAATGCTAGAATTATGGTGAAGTTGGTCACATTCAAAAATATTGCAAGAAGGGGGAGAAGAAGAAAAATAAGTCTTTCTTTGATTCTAAATTTGAGAAATTATCTCAAGAGGATGGAGAAGATTTTATTGCAGCCTTGGCATCCCATGCTTCAGATGATGTGTGGTTGATAGATTCGAGTGCATCCTTTCACATGAATTCTCACAAAGATTGGTTCTCGAAGTATGAGGAGTACAATGACGAAGAGGTGTACCTGGGTGATGACTCTCACCTGAAGATTGTTGGCCTTGTAAGATTCAAAATCAGATTTCTTGATGGAAGAGTGAAGGGGATTGATGGTGTCTTACATATCTAGGGTTTGGCACAAAACCTATTTTTTGTAAGTAGAATGATTCAGGATTGCAAGTTGTTTTCTTTGATAGAGGCTACAAGATGACTAGAGGAGCTATGGTGTGAGCTAAGGGGGTTCATATTGGGACTCTATTTCAGTTGGATGCATGCACTATATAGTACAATAGTTCTCCTGATATACCAAAGAAGAGACCTTTGGATTCTTCATCCTCACCATCAAATTGTGTAGAGAAGAAGCATGTTACAACTACATCCGATAATTGTGCATTTTGGGTACCTAAGGGTGCTCATTTCATGGAAATGAAGCTTCCTACAAAGAAGACAATGTTATGGCACCAACGACTTGGTCACATTGGTGAGAAGGGTCTTAGAACCCTAAAAATAAGATCCTTGTTGAAGGCCTTGATGATTGTAATCTCAAGTTATACTTTTGCAAACATTGTGTATATGGAAAACAACATCGTGTTTCTTTTTACTCTAGTTCTCATAAATCTTCTAGGGTTTTGGACTATGTACATTTAGATGTTTTTGATCCTATAAATGTTTCTTTGTTATCAAAATCTGTATATTTTTTTCTTTCATAGATGACTGCAGTAGGACATTTGTTTATTTTCTTATAAGTAATGTTGAATTCTTTATTCGGTTTAAGGAGTTTAAGGCCTTGGTAGAAAATCAGACTAGCAAAAATATTAAATGTTTAAGGATTGATAATTGTGGTGAGTTTTGTTTTACAGAGTTTGACAAGTTCTGTAAAGAGCATGGGATTGAAATACATAAGACAACTCCCTATACTCCACAACAAAATGGAGTTTTAGAGAGTATGAACAAAACATTCATGGAGAGGGATGGGAATATGTTGTACTAGCCTTGAATAGAAATTTTGGGCTAAAGCGGTAGCCACTACATTTTATTTGATCAATCAACGCTTGTTGGTAAGACACCCATGGAGGCATGGTCTAGTAAAAATTCTTCGATGAGACATCTTAGAGTATTTCATTGCAAATCTTATGCTCATGTTACAATTGAGAAGAGGTTTAAGTTGGAGAATAAGGCTGTTAAGTGTATATTTATCAGCTATGGTGTCGGTGTGAAAGGGTACAAGCTTTGGGATCCAAAAGCTCAGAAGGTTCTCTATAGAAAAAGTGTGATATTCAAAGAGATGAAACCTTCCACTGTTGAGCTACAACTAGAGAAAGAAGAGAAACAAAAAAAGCAGGTAGTTTAGATTCCACCTACTTTGAAGAAATAAGAACCAAGTACTCCTATTGGACTTGATGATGAGGAGAGCTCAAGTAGCTCTGAAAGTTTTGAAGAAGCAGAACCTCAACCTCAGCATTTGAGGAGGTCGACACGAGTTAGGCATAAACTAGAAAGATTTGGATATTCATTATTCGATTCCAATTACATATTTTTAGGTTGATTACTAATACTGATGAGCCTAGGATGGTTAGACATGAATTGGGTATGAATGATTTAGATTCTTGGATGCAAGCCATGAATGAAGAGATGGCTTCTTTAAAGAAAAATAAGACTTGGGATCTAGTACCTTTTCCTACTGGACGTAAACATGTTGGTTGTAAATGGGTTTTCAAGAAAAAGTGTGGTCCTGATGGTAGTGTTGAGAAGTATAAGGCATAGTTGGTCACTAAGGGGTTTTCTCAGGTGGAGGGAATTGATTATGGGGAGATATTCTCTCCTATAGAAAAGCTGACATCTATCTGTCTTCTATTTTCATTTGTAGCAGCATACAACTTAGAAGTGGAATAGATGGATTTGAAGACATCATTCCTTCATGGTGATTTGAAGGAAGAGATTTACATATTAGAGCCAAATCATTTCATTCAAAAAGTTAAAGAGAATTTGGTTTGCAAACTAACGAAGTCTCTTTATGGTTTAAACAATCTCCTAGAATGTGGTATCAGAAGTTCAATACCTATGTGTTGTCATTGAGATTTCAAAGATCTAAATCTAACCATTGTGTATACTTTAAAACTGATAACGGTCGCATTCTCATTATTGACCTATACATTGATGATATGTTGTTTGTTTGGAATGGTAAAATTATGATTTCAGATTTGAAGTTTTAGTTGTTAGCACAGTTTGAGATGAAAGACCTAGGCGCATCTAGGTACATTTTAGGAATGGAAATCATTAGAGATAGAACTAACAAAAATATTTGGTTAAGCCAGAGCAAGTATGTGAACTTTGTGATGGAGAGATTCAATATGGTAGATTGTAGAAAGTTAGTTGTTCCTATGATGCAGGGGACATAGTTTTATGTGAATGACTATCCAAAATATCCTATTGAGATGGAGGATATGACCAAAGTACCATATGCAAGCGTAGTTGGTAGTCTAATGTATGTGATGGTGTGTATGAGACCAAACATTGCCCAAGTAGTGGGATTCCTTAGATGTTTCATGGATAATCCTGGATGAGTGCATTAGGATGCGGTAAAGAGAGTGTTTAGATATTTACGAGGTACTTTTGAGTATGCCTTGTGTTTTCATGGTTATCCTATTGGACATCAGTATTATGTGAGAATTCTAGGATATGTGGATTCAGATTGGGCAAGTGACATTAACAACAAAAGATCCACCAATGGTTATGTGTTTATGATGTTTGGTGGTGCCATCAGTTGGATGAGTAAGTGATAGGTTGTAGTCATGTTTTCCACAACAAAAGTAGAGTATATGGCAGCCACTCATGCTTGTAAGGAATCCATTTGGCTTAAGAGATTGTGTTCTAATATTGGTTTAAATGCAGGAAAGATTATTGTTTGTTGTGACAGTCAAAGTGTGATTTTCCTAGCAAAGAATCCTACCTTCCATGCCAAAACAAAGCACATCAATGTACAATATCATTTTTTTCATGATATGGTAGAGGATGGAAAGGTGAACTTGGAGAAGGTTGACACTTCGGTGAATGTTGTGGATGCACTAACAAAACCAAAAGCATAGAGAAGTTCAGATGGTGTTTCGATTCCATGGGCCTCGGGGCCTTGAGTAGATGATTTTGTATGACTCTTGGTAGGTCTTCGACAAGTGGGAGAATGTTGGGATTAAGGTATCTCAATCTTAGAGTCTTAATATTGATTTAATTGATGTAATTAATGTATTTATTTGTATTATTTTTTCCTATGGTGTCATGTCATAAATTGGGACCCACCAGCCAGGTGGCATCCCCGTTGGAGGTGATTGGATGACACATCATCATCCCGTGGATATAGGCATCCCACTTTGGAATCTATGACATATGATAGATTCTATGACACATCATAAGGAATCTTTGAATGCATGGAGAAAGGCGGCGCCCAAGTTGGGTTATGACAAGATGTAAGAGAATCAACTATTTTTAGTTGGTTATGACAAATTCTCTTACGAATCTTATGACAGATTCTATGATAGATTTATGACATATTCTATGACAGTTGTAAGGCATCTGTCATAAGCTATTTTTAGCATATTCTAGGCACCCAATCTTGGAAGAAGAATATTTGCATGTTTGACAAGTGTAAGGGGTGCAAGGAAATATTGAACATGTGTCCAAATGCATGTCTATGGTGTGGAAGAATGTGCCATGTGGATTTGGATGCCCCTCACCTTCTAGATGCTTCTTGAAGCTTGTAACACTCTATTTATTGAGTTCCTTGAGTTGTAGAATGCACAGTTTGTTTGCAGGTAATGAAGTACTGCCAGTATTACTCCGTAATAGGTGCTTGTGTTGAAGAACTTGTTGAAGAAGCTTTGTACTTGGTGATATCTTGTATTCATTATTTGAAGTAATAGAGAAAGTATTGCACTTTTGGAGGGTGGGGTTTTTTACCCAAAAGGGTTTTCCCCATGTATATATGTTGTTATTGCATTTGTGTACTTGTTTTATTTCCATTATTCTCTGTGTATCTCATAATGTAATAGCATAAGGTGTTAAAATGAATTTTTGTAACTCTCCCCCGATTAGATTAGTGTAGGAAGTTGTTTCCGCTCACCCAACTTCCTTTCAAGGACAAAGCAGGGGCACGTCTTGACCCACAAGGACTAGTGAGATGAGCACTCACTAGACCAACATATGAGCATGTGGCTATCCCTTCCATTGTGAAGGAGAGTGTTGAGGTCGAGACACTACAGTCGATTAGTTCCCTGACCTAGAGCCTCAAACAAGATGCTAGTCTTGTAGTATAGGGTGAGCCAAGAGAGTCTTCGAGGAGTAGAGTTCCACCTCATATTTTTCAAGCTTGTAGGATACCCTGTGGTTATGATCCCACGCATAGTCAAGATGTAGATGTGTAGGATACATCTGCAGCTAATTAGATGACGATGACATATGCCATCCTTCATGAGGCATTCAACCTTAATAGTCAGGTGAATGTTAGCAAGTTCATTAAATTTAATTTATTAAATTTATTTTTTGAAATTTAGGACTAACTAAATTAGTTTAATGATTATAATGAAATTTCACGGTCATAGTGTTTATTTTTTTTTCAGCAGTCCTCCACCTCCCTATTATGTGATGACATGTACTACAGAGGTGCAACTACTAAATAATTATAAATATTACATTTGAATAGCATTTTTATATGAATGGTATTCTTATATCTCATTTTGGTTTGAATAGGTTAATCTTGGAGCTTTGATGACAACACCTCTGAGTGGAGGTGGACATCAAATTTTCACTCAGGTAATATAGACTATAAATTGTATTTCATAATTGAATAGTGTTTAGTGACTTGAAGGTTTTAGATAGTTTGTAAGTATGCTTTTTGATTTTTAACTAATTTGATTTAAGTTTGTTATGCACTTCATAATCAATGAATTTCATTTTTTCATGTTGTTGACCTCAAAAAATATAGGCTAGTGTGGTGCATGGCACCATAGCTTTAAATATGAAAATGTTGCAAATGTTAGGTTTTTGTTTAGTTTTATGTTTCTTTGATGTAATAAGGTCTTTAAGACCATGATTAAGGTCATTGTATGTCAATTGGGTCATTGGGAGTCAATTTTGTTAATGTGGTGAAAAGTTGCAAAGTTGTCAAGCAACTTTTGCACTTTTGCTTTTTCTTGGAAGTTGAACAGTTAGAAGTTTAAAAGTTAGTTTGTAACTGTTGGGGTGGCCTTGGAAATGCATAAAAATCCCGATTTCATCATTGAAGGGGTTGATTGATGTTTTTGAGGAGATGGAATCAATAAAGTTATGTTTTCTTGCATTTTCTCATTGAAATTTGCTGCTACAACTATCAATACGGCCTTGCATAGCTTGTAGGTGATCATTTATGTATTGGAAGTGATGAAATATTGAATCTTCTCTCATTTTCATCTTGTCTCATCGATTTTTATCAAGTTTGTAAAGAGTTATAGCATTTTCATTACAAATAGCTAGGAAACCCTGGTTTTGAGGGTTTGATAGGAGAAAAATGAAGTTTTGACCCATTCCACCAATGAAATGGTCTGATAATTGGTGGAATGGGAGTATATGGGTAGGGTTTTGTGTTTTGAACGTTGCAGGAGCATGGAATGGTGGTAAGTGAGAGTTTGTTGATGCCCTAGGCAGGGAAACTTAATGTTTTTGGGTGTAAAAGTCGCATAGAATTAGGGTTTTGTAGAAGAGTTGCTTGGAGACCATTCTAGGTGATGGGAATTTCATGTGCAGACCTAATTTGATATGTGTAAGGTTTTGGAGTGGAGTTTTGAAGTGTGAGAATAGGATATATTGGTGTTGCCTTGTTAGACAAGCCTAATTAGGCCAACATTGTTGCGTAGCAATCAATTTTAGGGAATGATGTTACAAAACACCCATAGTTAAAATATTGGATATGTTGTGAAACTCCAAAAAGGGTATCTTAAACAATTTTTGGTTTGTGGGCAGGAGTTGTTTTCTGCAAGATATGCTACAATAACCCCTTTTGTTGTGCTACAAGGAATAGGGTCAATTTGTGAAGGAAGTCTTTGTGTTTGAGATGTTATGACTTTGTTAAGGGTTTGATTGAGTTGATTTTTTTTCTTCCACCCTATTCTGCATCATAGTGGCATCACTAGCTCGTAACATACTATTTCACTCGTATCCTCCTAACTATCATCACTAGCATACCATTTCAATAATTTATGAATAATGTTGTTTTATTTTCAGATGTTGCAAGCAGACACTCCTCCTGGTAGGGTGATCACACAATAATGGGTTACACTTTTTGGCCAAACTTGACATTGAAATCAACATTTTTCACTAGATCTTCACTTTCTTACACCTACAGTAGCTAAACCATTGAGAAATTGAAGATGAAAAAAATTAGTGATTTGTGAGATTTTGTGTGTAGATTCTAAGTATATATTTTTATTTAAAATTAAAAACAAATTGTGAGTCCTTTTATGTAATTTTTAATAACTTATTTTTTCTACTAAACAACATTTTAAAAAAGTGATGTTTACTTTGTAACACATAATTTTTTTATAGAAATGATACAATTCTAATTTTTAAAATATAGATTTGTCACACCAATAACTAGTGCATGGATATTTTTTCATAATTTTTTGTTGCATTTTTTTTTTAATTTAATATTCTAAGTTAGAGTAGTTATAATTTGGACAAAGGTGTATTTTGTAACGCAACTTTTTTTGTATGTAGTTGAATTAACTTTTTCTTTTTTTATTGGAATAAGGACATGAATACCTAGTGAACATGTATTTTTTAGATTTTTTTTCTTTATTTTTCTATTTTTTCATGTGTAAAACAAATACCTCGGTGTTCATTGAAAAGCCTACATTCACAAGAAATAAAAATAAATATAATAATTAAATTAAATATATTTAAAATTATACTTTTTGGAAGCCTATAATAAGGGCTACATACTTACAAAACATAAATTATAAATGAATTCATTTGATCCCCAAAAAGTAAATCAAAAGTTAGTTTTTATTATCATTTTGATAGGTGTGGAGGAGACTCCATTATAGGTGTGGTTTAAAACTAGTGGGGATCTATCCAAGGGGGTTTGATTGAACCCTATTTAATTAAAATATTTTAAATGGAACCTTTCAAGGCTTAAATCATATATTTTCTAAAAATATGTGATTTCAGGCAAAAATCAAGATGTCCTAGAAAGTGTAACCCATTATTGTGCCAACACCTCCCAATGTTGATAGGGTAATGGAGCATGGTGTGTCTACTGCAATAGACAACTCGATTCCTTTGACGAGGGTATGAGGTAGATTGGTAAATTTCAAATTACATTCATTGGCATAGCTCTTTATTATTGAAAAATCAAATGATTATTGATTTTTAGTTTAATTTCCATCTAGATGGTTTCTATAGGACTTTGAAATGCCACAACCTAAGCATGTTGATGTTGTGAGTGAGGAGAGTGATCATCTAGCGATAGTAAGTGATTATTTTATTAAATATTTTATTTTTTATAATTTTATATATATTAATGTCTATACTTTTTATTGTAATAGGTAAGCTCCATGAAGAACTAGATAGGAGGAGCATCCCTTGAGTTCAAAGTAGACCTCTGTCATATGCATCTCCATCCCCTTGATGATCAAAGGTTGCCCATGATATGTTTTCTTCACCTAAAGGGGAATTAATTTTTATTGGGGTCCTCTGCTATATGCCTATATGACATTTTTGGACATATATTTTGTATTGCATATACTTGACATTGTATGCCTATATGGTATTCTTGCAAGCCTATATGGCTATTTCGTATATAAGTTATACTTATATCGACATATATTGATGTATTCCTATATGGCTATTTGGTTAATACACTTTTTTATTAATGGTGTCCATATTTACATCATGAATCCATGCTTCAATGGATATTTGTAGATGGTTTACTTCAAATATTTAAAATCCAGGTGTATTCCATGCACTCTTCTTTTATACAATTGTAAATATATAAAGTTTGAACATTATTCTCCTCTAAGATTATTTTAGGAAGTGTTTTTGCATACCTTTATTCCTTTCAATTCAAAGTTCTCAAAAGCACTAGTGAACCTTCCATATTTGCTAAAATAGAGTTATTAACATTAAAAACCTTGAGAAAAAAATTGTGCAATGCACCCAAGATTGAGGCTAAGAAAAATACTGGGAAAAATTTCCTCACATAAGAATAATCCATGTAGGAAAATAGCTACAAGCCTCTCATATAGAAGCAACATTCTTTCATGTAAGATTAGTCAACATACTACAAATCAAGCACCCAAAACCCTAATATGTCTCCATTATATTATCTAGGTTGACACAATGGTAAGAAACTATAACAAGGTGATATGCGATGACATGATCATCACACCGAGTCTCAAAATGACTCTAACTCTATTGAGGATACTAATCAAGAGGTGCAATGCCATAACAATAGTGTTGTGACCACTAATGATTTCAAGGAATATATCTCTTCCACATGAACTATTAGGTGAATTAAAAACCTAGCCATGTCATCATTGACATCATCAATCATATGAATATAATAATTTATGATGCAATCTAACACCTAGGTCTCTCTACCACTACACATATAAGCCCATACTCTCTAGGATCATTGTAGCATGGTAAGGAAATTCATGTAATTATACAATGCACTTTCAAGTATCCAACTAAAAATGAGAAAGACATTATTACATGTGACCTCATACCTCTAGAAGTTTGTAATATAATTCTTGGAAGACATCTACCATTCCAAACCCAAATAGTGGATGCTATGAATCAAAAGATAATATTTTGACCTCAACAAGTCTAAATTATAAGACAAAATAGCATTCTTCCTATATATACTTCATGTATTATGTGTATTCACATGTATGCTTCACGCTTTGTATGTATACTTCATGTATTACATGTATTCACATGTATGCTTCATGATTCTTTTGTATACTTCATGTATTCATGTGTATACTTTATGCCTCCTATGTATACTTCATATATTACATGTATTCATGTGTATGCTTCATGCTCCCTATGTATACTTCACATATTACGTGTATTCATGTGTATACTTCACATATTGCGTGTATTCATGTGTATACTTCATGCTTCATGTGTATACTTCATGTGTTCACATGTATGCTTCATGCTTCTAGTGTATGTTTCATGTATTATGTGTATTCACATGTATCCTTCATGCTTCCTATGTATACTTCAAGTATTATGTGTATTCACGTGTATACTTCATACTTCTTGTGTATACTTCATGTGTTCACATGTATGCTTCATGCTTCCTATGTATACTTCATGTAGTACATGTATTCTTCATGCTTCTTGTGTATACTTCACGTATTACATGTATTCATGTGTATGTTTCATGCTTCTTGTGTATACTTCATGTGTTCATGTGTATGCTTCATGCTTTCTGTGTATACTTTATATATTACGTGTATGCTTCATGCTTCTTGTGTATACTTCATATATTACGTGTATTCATGTGTATGCTTCATGCTTCCTATGTATATTTCATGTGTTCATGTGTATGCTTCATGCTTCCTATGTATACTTCATGTATTCACGTGTATGCTTCATGCTTCCTATGTATAAGACTAACATAAAAGGGAGAGCATTTCATTTGAGAAAGACATCCATAACATCATTGAAGAATTCAATTAAGAATAGAACCTTAGGAAATATTGCAAATAAATTAATTTAAGTTTTCACGAATAGTGATGATATGATTTAGGTTGTGACTTTTCAATGGCGAAAAGTTGCGACTCTTCAAATAGGAAAGACTATGACCCTTTTATAATGAATGGCGATGACCATGCCTAACATATATGAGCCCACCTAGACTTGTTGACACTAATGGTTTGGCCCCACGAAGAACAAAACAAAAAGTAGCCTACCTTGAAACTTTACACTACATGCATCTGGCAGTTTTTGTAAGGAAAGCTAAGTGTGGAAACACCTTCCTAATGCCAATTCTTAGAAGAGAAATGCAAATATGTCATTTAATTTTAAGTTACAGTTCATTAAGATGCACATTAACAAAATAACAAAGTAGAAAAATTTAACACCACATAGAATTGAACACTAGATTTACGTGGGAAAACCCTTACGAGAGAAAAACCTACACACCAAACAAAGTCAATTTGTATTACAGTAAATGATTTTTACATACAGAATTATAGACTTGTGATTTCAGATGTTCATTCACAATATCAACTTCAACAGCCTTCCATTTCTCTAATCAACCTCCCTTTCCAATCGAACAACACAATACTCGTTGCATTCTAAAACGTTACAATTCCTTCACATTCATTCTACATCCCAACCAAAACCATTCAATTCAAATTCCATATGCAATCAGTCTCAAACAGTTTAATTTCCAATACTCGTTGAACTGTCGATGAGACTCAATTCAGTCTCTCATCAAAACTACCAAGTCATCTAGTCAACATTCTCTGTCAATCCCACTCTCCTGCTAGGGGTTTCACCAATGCATCATGGGCTAGTAGGTTACAACATTCAACACACCAAATGCCCATTGCATAACTACAAGTGGCTCCAAACCTTGTCATGGTAAGGTGGTATGAATACCACACTACCACCAACACCCTTAGTCCATCCCTAAGGGTTAGCAGTACCGCTATACTGCCAACTTTGTTGTGTGCTTTGCGTGGGGTGGCGGTAACACCACACAACCACATGAGTCATTAACAAGGCATTGTGAACTCCAGCGAAACGACAGTAAAAGGAAAAATGTTTAATTTGGAATGATATGAACTTGCAACAACCAAGCTGGGGTCTAACTCATGAATTTGAGGCACATAATTCCAACATGCTCCCACTTGACGAGCAATTCACTGGACCCCTCCCAATGCTTGAAGTTACTGTAAATCATAGGCCTCAAGGCCCATAGAAATGACACACCACCTGAACTTATCCGTGCCCATAGGCTTCGTCAATGTATCATCAACATTCTCTGTAGTATCCACCTTTTCCAGATGAAACTTTCCATCCTCCACAATATCACAAACGAAATGATATTAAACATCGATGTGTTTTGTCTTGGCATGAGAAGTAGGATTTTTCTCCAAACAAATAACACTCTGATTATTACAACAAATAGTAATCTGCCATGCATTAAACCCAATATCATAACACAAACATCTAAGCCAAATACTTCCTTGTAGGCATAAGTTGCTGCCATACACTCCACCTCAGTAGTAGATAAAGTGACTATAGCCTTCTACTTGCTCATCCAACTAACTGCACCACCAAATAACGTGAAAATATATCCACTACTAGATCTTCTACTGTTAATGTCCCCTATCCAATCATAATCCACATATCCATGAATGCTAACAGATCTCTGTGATCCAACTGAGTTATCGTGATAACATAAAGCATACTGAGAAGTACCTTTCAAATATCTAAAAACTCATTTCACAACATCCCAATGTGGCCTTCCTAGATTAGACATAAACTGAATAAGTACTCCCATTGCTTGGGCAATGTAAGGCCTAGTACAAACCATTACATACATCAAACTGCCAACTGCACTTGCATAAGACACTCTAGTTATGTCCTCCATCTCAATATGATATTTTGGACAATCTTCAACAAAGAGTTTTGTTCCCTACAACACTAGAACAACTAACTGCTTGCAATCTATCATACTAAATCTCTCAAGGAAAAAATTAATATACTTACTATGGCTGAGCCAAAGTTTTCTATTTCCTCTATCCCTTCTAATTTCCATTCCTAGAATGTACCTAGCTTCCCCTAAATCTTTCATTTCAAACTGTGCTGACAACTGATATTTTAATTCAAAAATCATACCCTTACCATTCCCAAAGAATAACATATCATCCACATACAGGGAAACAATAAGCAATCGACCATTTTCAAATTTACAATACACAATGATTAGAATTCAATCTCACAAATTCCAAAGACAACACATAACAGTCAAAATTTTGGTACCACATTCTAGGAGATTGTTTTAAACCATACAGAGATTTATTTAACTTGCAAACCAAACTTCCTTTACCTTTTTCAACAAAGTGCTCTGGCTAGGACATATAAATTTATTCTTCCAAATCTCCATGAAGAAACGTTGTCTTCACATCCATCTGCACAATCTCTTTAAGTCATACGCTACTGCAAGTGATAATAGAAATTTGATAGATGTCAGCTTAGCTACATGAGAAAATATTTTCCATAGTCAATTCCCTCTACCTGGGAATGACCTTTCGCAACCAACCTAGCTTTATAGTTCTCAACACTGCCATCTAGACCAATCTTCTTTTTAAATACCCACTTACAGCCAATAGGCTTTCGACCTTCAGGAAAAGGTACCAAATCCTAGGTCTCATTCTTTTTCAATGATGTCATTTCTTCATTCATGGATTCCAACCAGGAATCTGAATCAAACATATCTAGTACCTCTCATACAGTCCTAGGCTCATTAGTGCTAGTAATTAAAGAATAGGAACAACTAGAGTCCATAGAATATCCAAACCTTTTAGGTTGTTGCTTCTCTCTTGTATACCTCCTCATAGGCTAAGGTTGAGATAGTGGTTCTTCTTCCCATTCAAAACTCTCAAAACTGCTTGAGCTCTCCTTAGATTTAGGTACACTTGGAATTCGTAGTTCTTCCTTCTCTGGAGTAAGATGGATTTCAACTACATCTTTCTTATCTTCTTTTATCATCTCTGGTTGTAGATCAACAGTGGAAGGTTTTAGCTCATGAAAAATTACACTTCTATTGTATAATACCTTCTTAGTAACCAGATTCCAAAGCTTGTATCCTTTCACACCAATGCCATAGCCAATGAAGATACATTTGACAAACTTGTTCTCCAATTTATATCTTTTCTCACTAAGCACATATGCATATGCCTCACAACCAAAGACTCAAGTATGTCTCAGAGAGGGCTTCCTACCAAACCATGCTTCTAAAGGTGTTTTGTCAAAAAACATTGAAGTAGGTGAATGATTAATCAGGTAACATGTTGTAGCCATAGCCTCAGCCCAGAACTTCTACTCTAGACCAACACTGCTCAACATACTTCTTGTCCTTTCCATCAACGTCTTGTTCAACCTTTTAGCAACTCCATTCTATTGTGGAGTGTAAGGTGTAGTTTTATGCCTTTTAATCCCATGGTCTTTGCAATACCTTTCAAAATCTATAGAAAAAAATTCATTGCCATTATCCATCCTCAAGCATTTAATTTTCCTTTCAGTCTAATTTTCTACCAAGTTTTTAAACTCCTTAAATCGACTGAACACTTCTGATTTACTTTTTAGAAAATACACAAATTCCCTTCTCAAATGATCATCTATAAATGAAACATAATATTTAGACTTCGATAATGAAGGAACATTCACTAGACCAAATACATCAGAGTGAACATAATCTAGTATACCAGAAGATTTATGAGGACTTGAGTAAAATGAAATGTTGTGTTGCTTTCCATAATGCAATGTTCACAAAAATCAAACTCAAGGTTACAATCATCGAGCCCTTCAAACAGGGTTTTATTTTTCAAGACTTTCAAGCCTTTTTATCCTATGTGACCAGCTTTATGATGCCACATGGTTTTCTCTACTGGGAGTTTCACCTTTAAAGAGTTTTCACCCAGAGGAACAACGTTCTCCTTCCCTACACGAGCATCTTTGTTTGACTTTGCAGAGAGACTGTTACATTGAACAACACGCGAATCCAACTTGTACATAGTTCCAATGTGTGCACCTTTGGCCAGCACCATTGAGACCCTATTCATTTTACAAGCACCATTCGATAAGGAAACTTGCACACCAGCATCATTCAACTTACTAAGAGAAAGAAAATTATGAGCCAGACTTGGTATGTGCATACACTATCAATTCCTTTTATTCTTCCATCATGGAATTGAATTCTGACTCTTCCATGAACAACAATTTCAAGGCATGAATCACTTGTCAGATACACCTTTCCACCAGCATACTTTTCATACTTTGTGAACCAATCTCTATGAGATTTCATGTGGAAAGATGCACCTGAGTCAATCATCCAAACATCATCCAATGCTTGGGTCGCTAAGGTAGCAATGAAGGCATCTGTATTACTCTGAGAAGAATCATTATCATAAGAATTACTCTTTTTCTTCTTTTTATCCTCTTTGCAATCCTTTTGGATATGTCATGTCTGCCCACAATTCCAACATTTCACCTTGGAATTTTTTCTAGGAGACTTTATCTCCCCTTTGACTTGGATTTAGACTTCTTGTCTTTCTTCTTGCCTCTCTCCTTTGATCTTCCTCGAACAACAAGGGCCTCTTTGGCCATCTCAAAAGATTTCCTTCACAATTATTTTGACAACAACAAAGCAACCACATCTTTCATCTTGAAAGTGGTTGTTCTACTTCCAATAGCCATCACTAGATGATCCCATGTGTCAGGAAAAGAACACAAAAAAATCATACAACAATCCTTGTCATCAATCTCTGTAGACACCAATTGAGCAAAAATCACATTAAATGAATTCAAATGGTCTGTTATAGATGCAACTTCCTCCATCTTCAAGAAGTATAACTTCTTTCTCAAGAACAACTTATTTACCAGAGATTTTCCCTGATAAATATCACCAAATTTCTTCCACAAGGAAGCTGCAGTCTTCTCATGGAGATTCAAGAGAACAAAGTATACTAGATAGAGTATTATTAACCCTTTAGCTTTTTTATCTGTGAGGTTCCAATTTTCTTGTTTCATGCCAGATGATTTTGATCCCAAAACAAAAATCCAAAGATCTCTATCCATAAGAAAATCTTCCAAATTGAGTTTCCACAACTCAAAATTTCCACCATCAAATTTCTCAATTCCTACTCTCCTTAATGTGCTTTCCATCCCAAATATGCAATATAGAGACAACTAGTTTTCTCTGCAAGACTCCCACTAAACAAAATTAACACAAAAAACTTGACTCACCCACAAGGATAACACAAATTGCCATGCTCTGATACCACTTTTAAGGTAAGCTAAGTGCGGAAGCGCCTTCCTAATGCCAATTCTTAGAAGATAAATGCAGATATGTCATTCGATTTCAAGTTATAGTTCATTAAGATGCACATTAACAGAATAACAAAGTAGAAAAATTTAACACCACATAGAATTGAACACCAGATTTACATGGGAAAACCATCACGAGAGAAAAACCCACACACCAAGAAAAGTCACTATGTATTACAGTAAATGATGTTTACATATAGAGTTACAAACTTATGCTTTCAAATGTTCATTCACAATATCAACTTAAGTAGCCTTACACTTCTTTGATTAACCTCACTTTCCAACTGAACAACACAATACTCGCAACATTCCAAAATGTTACAATGCCTTCACATTCATTCTATATCCCAACCAAAACCATTCGATTTGAATTCCACATGCAATCAGTCTCAAACTGCCTAACTTCCAATACTCGTCAAACTGTCGATGGGACTCAATTTAGTCTCTCATTGAAACTACCAAGTCTCTTCAATGTCCATATGGTTTCCAAGTCATTCAATCAACATTCTTCGTCAATCCCACTCTCTCGCCAAGGATTTCACCAATGCATCATGAGATAGCTGGTTACAACACTCAACACACCAAATGCCCATCGCATAACCACAAGTGGCTCCAAACCCTGTCGCAATAAGGTGGTACAAATACTGCACTACCGCCAACACCCTTAGTCCATCCCTGTGGGTCAGTGGTACCGTCGTACCACCATCTTTGTTGTGTGTTGTGCATAGGGTGGCGATAACACCACACTACCGTACGAGTCATTAACAAGGCATTGTGAAATCCAACAAAATGATAGTAAAAGGTAGAATGCTTAACTTGGAATTATCCAAACTTGCAACAACCAAGCTAGGGTCTAACCAGTGAATTTGAGGCACATAATTCCAATAGTTTTTGGGGCATCAAAAAAACTTTCACCATGGCCAAACAGCTTGGAGATATGAAAATTTGAGAGAGGTTATTGTAGATGGACCCAATATGATCTTGTACCTCCAAATAAAATGTTTCTAAGTGCCACTATTTCCAAGTAACAGCTCATCAAAGTTTTCTACCCTTTTGCACTTTGGTCTCTTAAGGGAAATCATCGATGCAACATAGCCTGGAATGTTTCATCATGTTGGGGTGCGAAACAAGACCTTTCCTAGCATAAACCTACCCATTCAGACATGTTGAATTTCCAATTTGGTCACATGATGAATAAAAAAAATTACACCACCTTGCAACTTTACACTACATGCTTTTGACGCTTTTTCCATCAACTGAAAACTTGACACCACTAGAAAATAACTTGGAAATATCAAAATTTGAGAGAGGTTATTGTAGAGGATCCCTACATGATCTCATACCTTTAGACATAATGTTTCTAAGTGCCACGGTTTTTGAGTAACATCTCATCAAAGTTTGCTAAGCTTTTGCACTTTGGTCTCTTAAGGGAAATTGTTGGTGCAATGTAGCCCAGGCCGTTTTGGCATGTTTGGGTGTAAAATAGGACCTTTCCTAGCATAAACCTACCCATTTGGATGTGTTGGAACTATCGGTTTGGTCACACAATGAATATAACAAAAATTACATCACCTTGCAACTTTACATTACATCCATTTGATGCTTTTTCCATCAACTAAAAACTCGACACCATAGGAAAATGACTTGAAGATATAAAAAATCTTCCCATACCTTTAGATGAAATGTTTCTAAGTTCCACGTTTTCCAAGTAACATCTTGTCAAAAATTTCTACCTTTTTGCACTTTGGTCTCTTAAGAGATATCATCGGTGCAATGTAGGTTGAATTGTTTAGGCATGTTTGGGTGTGAAAAAAGACCTTTCCTAGTGTAAACCTACCCATCCAGATGTGTTGGAGCTATCAGTTTGATCACACAATGAACATAATTAAAATTACACCACCTTGCAACTTTACATTGCATGTATTTGACACTTTTTCCATCAACTAAAAACTCGACACCACAGGCAAACAACTCAGAGATATCAAAAATTGAGAGAGGTTATTATAAAGGGGCCCTACATGATCCTATACCTTAAGATGAAATTTTTCTAAGTGCCATGATTTCCAAGTAACTTCTTGTCAAAGTTTTTTTCCTTTTTGCACTTTGGTATCTTAAGAGATATTGTTGGTGCAATGTAGCTCAAACTATTTCGACATGTTTGGGCACAAAAAAAAAAACCTTTCCTAGCTTAAACCTACCCATTCAGACACTTTGGAACTATTGGTTTTGTCACACAATGAATAGAACAAAAATTACACCACCTTGCAACTTTACATTACATGTATTTGACACTTTTTCCATCAACTAAAAACTTGACACCATGGGAAAATGAATTGGAGATATAAAAAACTAAGAGAGGTTATTGTAGAGGGGCCTTATTTGATCCCATACCTTTAGGAATAATTTTTCTAAGTGCCATGATTTATGGGTAAAATCTCGTCAAAGTTTGCTGCCTTTATGCATTTTGGTCTCTTAAGAGATATCATTGGTGCAATGTAGCTCAAATTGTTTCGACATGTTTGGGGTGTGAAACAAGACCTTTCCTAGCATAAACTTACCCTTTTGAACATGTTAGAATTTTCAATTTGTTCGCACAAATAACAAAACGAAAATTACACCACCTTGCAACTATATACTACATGCATTTGACGCTTTTTCCATCAACTGAAAACTCGACACCACAGGAAAATGACTCAAAGATATTAAAAACCAAGAGAGGATATTGTAGAGGGGCCATACATGATCCCATTGCTTCAGATAAAATTTTTCTAACTGTCATGTTTTTTGAGTAACAGATCGTTAAAATTTGCTACCATTTTGCACTTTGGTCTCTCAAGAGATATCACAAGTGCAATGTAGCTCAGACTGTTCTGAAATGTTTGGATGCAAAAAATGACCTTTCCTAGCATAAAACTACCTATTCAAATGTGTTCAAACTATTGGTTTGGTTTCACAATGAACAAAACAAAAATTACACCACCTTGCAACTTTACATTGCATGCATTTGATGCTTTTTCCATCAAATGAAAAATCGACACCACAGGCAATCGACTCAGAGATATCAAAAAATGAGAGAATTTATTGTAGAGGGGCCCTACATGATCTTGTACCTTTAGAAGGAATGTTATAAGTGCCATGGTTTATGAGTAACATCTCATCAAATTTTGATTTCCATTTACACTTTGGTCTCTTAAGAGATATTGTCGGTGCAATGTAGCTCAAAATGTTTCGGCATGCAAGGGTGCAAAACAAGATATTTGAGTTGGTCAGAGAGTATGGAGACTGGAGGGTGGTGAAGGCTTTGGAAGAATGAGTAGTTAATGAAATTTCTTTTGTGAATTCCAATAAGACATTCAAATCCAAGGTTTACAAATTCTAACTAGTTTTTTAAATGAAATCTTAAATGACTTAGTGTTAAAGATTATGATTTGATTTACTATTGCTGATCAACTTGGCCAAAAACTAAATATGAAATTTATAACTGACACTAAATAAATAGAAGCACATGATTACCTTGTCTTAGAGAAAAATCTTAAAAATATCAAGAATAAAATGAAGATAGAAATAACAAAGCTATTGCAAATGACTGATCTTTTTCTAAAAATGTTCAATGTACCTTGATTCTAATCTCCTATGTACCTACACATTATATCATACTTGTTTACCCTTATTGGGAAAAATCTTCTATGTCTTGATGATTATCTATTGTCTATATAATTTTCATAGTTATCATTCAATATATATTCATTGTTACATGATGCTATTAATGATGCTTTTTGCATTACTTCTTATGAGTACATCAGAGTGTAGATCATACTCACCACACAAAGTTGAACAAAATTACATGGCCATATTAAATATGTCATATCAAATTGTTACACCTAAGAAAATGGTCTATTTACCACCACTAAGGGAACCACATCATGTCATTTTGACTTGATAGTGAAACACAACAAAAGATAGTGAATGCAATTTTTATCACAAAATATTCTACTATGTGCCATTTTAAATAGAACTACCATAAATATGCATATAATCTGCCCAATATTCATTGTATATGTGTAAAAATGCAACAACAAAAAAAAGAGAAACTTTAAGTTAAAGAGGGGTAGTAAGTCCTTCCTATGCCATATGAAATTTATAACCAAAACATAAGTAAATTTGAAATGTGATAGTGAAAGGTCTAACTATCAACTGCAATACATTAATATCAATAACATGAATTTAAAAATTCAATGTGCATACTTACAAATTAATCCAACGAACCATCTGTTAGCTCTAGTCTTTATTGTGTCAAGTATTGCCTCATAGTCAAACTCATGTACCTTCCACAAGTTCTTGCTCAAAGGTCTACCCTGATATTGTATCAAATGAACATTGGATGCCATGACAGGGTTTGAGTAATGAAGAATCTTTTGATGCATGTCAAAGACTTGAAACAACCAAACATTAACACTCTTATGTTGGCACCTTTAAATCCATGTCCCAGTAACAACCACCAATCTTGTAGGGTATTTGACGTTTTCTACATTTGTAACTGGGGCCTCCAAGTTCTTTTTTGCCTCAACACAACGACACAAGTAATAAATTGTTCCCTCTTCATTGTCTTCATCTGCAATAATTACATAAACATGCCTTGCATTGATATGTGTAGCAAATTAAATGAATTTAGTAAACATCACAAAAACACTACAAAGTAAGATAACACTATTAATTTCAAAACCTATGCAAGTAGATATACTACTTGGTTGAAATAGTTCTAATATGTGGTCAAATTCAACTAATGATTTCATCTGTGTTAGTTCAAGTACCATCGAGAGCCGATACTTGTCAAGTGGCCTAAGAAAACTTAACCACCATTCGTCAACCGACTCCTTTGACTCACGCTCATTCCAGGCTTGAATTGTACATGAAGAACAAAAGCATGCCATCTTCCATGTATGGATACTCCATGAACTTGCATTAGAGCTTCTGAAAGAGTGTAGCTCACTTGATCTTGTTAGTGTACAACAATCCTCATATTGTGCGATGTTAGTGTCATCTATCAACCAAAAAAATCTACAAACTAAAGACTTATCTTCATTATCTGGACCCATTGAAGCATTATACCACTTGACTATGGTAGGGAAATCATGGTCATCTCAGAACAAACATCTAATATCAGTAGTGCCTTTAGTTACTTTCAAAACCATTAATTTTCTTCAAATACACATACTATTATGCCACAAAGTAGAAACATGCATAGTTGATTTCCCACATTAACCCTCGGGAGAAAAGCTCATACAAATTTAGCCATTTTCAACAATATGCATTAGACAGATTCAATTTGCATAATCAACCAATATGAAAGATGATGTAGGAGCATCCAGTGGTGTGAGGGCAATCCTACGTCACCCAAAAAAAAAAAGATTTTAATTTTTTGTTGGTTGTTTCTTAGATGTTTTGCATTTTTGGATACTCCTTTAGCTATTAAAATATTTGAAGCCAAATTTGAGGCCCTTAGAGGCTCCAGATGGGCCCAAAAATTTGCGAAAGCCCAAAGTAGTTGGCTATAGGCCCTATTTTTTGCCACATTGTCTTTTCGAGAGCTTTTTGAAAAGGTATTATCATTGAAAATCCGACGGTCGGATTAAAAGTTATGGCTTCCAGAAGATTGGTGCATTTTTAGAAATGTGCTAATTTTCGAATGTGAATTTCAAATTGTAATTTGGGCGCCAAACCGCCAAAACTCAAATTGGAATGTTGTTTTGGCTCCAAATTGGAAAGGAGCTCTATTTATGGGCGAGATTTCTGATTTTGGTAGCTTTTTTGGGGGAAGAGAGTTCGCATGCTGCGAAAGGGGGTCTTTTGTAATTTCTGTAATTTCTGTAATTTGCATGCATTACATAGCTTGAGGTTTTGTGATCTTCTACATGTAAGAAGTTCCATTCTAAATAATAATAAAAGTTCTCTGGTTGTTGGCATCATTTTTTGTGTCTCGGGTTTGCTCCCTCATCAGGTGGTATCAGAGTGGGTTTTCTTGAGCGTGTGGACAGATCACCAATCGTGAGGCAGTTTGCACCAGGACCATGGTTTTGGGTTCAAGATATTCAAGATGCCTCCAAGAGTGATTCCTGGTAGGCGTGGCGGTACCAGAGGTGGTAGAGGTGGCAAAAATGTTGGTGGAAGAGACCCATTGGCGATTGAGGGTTTTAGAGCCCTTTAGAGACAAATTGATGCATTGTAGGAACAAATGAGAAGAGGGTTAAACCTGAGAAGGAGAGGAGAAATTGAGGATGAAGAAGAGGTGGAAGATTCAGATATAGAAGAGGAAGAAGAAGCAATTGATCAAGATCAGATGCAACTGATAAGGGCCATTTCAAAGATCAGAAAAAGACCCAGAATAGAAGTCCCCAGTTATTTCGGAAGTTTGAACCCAAAAGAGTTGATCGATTGGATCAACAAGCTAGAAGAGTATTTTGAGTATGAAGAAGTTGATGACCTAGATTGGGTTAAGTTTTCAAAAATGAAGCTAAAGGGCCATGCCAATATTTGGTGGAAAGAGGTCCAGTTGGAGAGAAATTGAAGAGGAAAAGGAAAGATCAGTAGTTGGGATCGTATGGTGGAGAAATTGAAGAAGCAGTTCATACCAGTGGACTACGAGTTAGATCTATTGAAGAAATTGCAAGGGTTGAGGCAAGGAAGTAGATCTGTGAAATAATACACAGAAGATTTTCACAAGATGATCATCAGAATGGGCCATGCAGAGGCCAACAAGGAGAAGGTAGCCCATTATCTTAATGGGTTATGACCGAGCATTCAAGAGGAGTTAAGCTTGGTCAGAATGACTACCATTGAGGATGTGTACTAGTTTTCTCTGAAAGTTGAGGAGACGCTGAACAAAATATTTGACAGCAAGCAAAAAGGACGAGGAGGTCAAAGTGGAAGGGGTAGTGGAAGATCTTCTAGAAACTGAATTAAGGATGAAAGGAAAAATGAAGATGTGGGTATCAGTCAAAGCCAGAAGAATGATAACTTCTACCACCCTCATGATCAAAACAGTGGTGATCAAAGAGGTAGAGGACGAAGAAGATTTGGGCCAGGACCAAGAAGAGGTGGTTTTAGAGGAAGTTGTTTCCATTGTGGTGAAGAAGGGCATCGAGCCTATGAATGTCCACAACACCAAGGAAGGATAGACAGAAGGACAGAAGGTCATGGAAGGGTTGCACATGCAGATGAGGAGGCTCAATCCGAGCATTCAGATGATGCAAAAAGGGGAGAAGCCCTAGTGGTTAGAAGAGCCCTAGTGACTGAAGAGAAGGAACCAGAACAGAGGAAGAATCTATTTCATACAAGGTGCAAGTGTGAAGACAAATGTTGTGATGTCATTATTGACAGTGGGAGCACCGATAATCTGGTGTCAGAAGAGATGGTTACGAAGTTGAAGTTGAAAAGGGAAAGGCATCCACATCCATATCGGATTGCCTGGTTGCAGAAAGACCACAAAGTTCTGGTCAATGAGCAGTGCCTGGTGAAGTTCAAGATCGAAAGCTATCATGATGAGGTACTATGTGATATCATCCCCATGAATGCGTGTCACATGTTGTTGGGGAGGCTGTGGCAATTCGATAGGTGTGTTGTACATGATGTCCATGCAAACACTTATTCCTTGATGAAGGATGGAGTCCGCCATAAGTTGAAACCCCTGAAGAAGGATGAAGAAAAGGTATGCAGTAGTGCTAGAATTTGTTTTGTTGATGGAAGGAAATTTTTAGAAGGCATGAAGCATGAGCGTATGTGTTATGCATTGATTCCTAGAATGGATAAGGAAGATAGTGAGAAGGTGCCAGTAGAAGTTTTTGGACTATTGGATGAGTTTCAGGAGATTATTTTTGATAACGTACTTGAGGGTTTACCACCAGTGAGGAAGATCAATCAACAAATTG
The DNA here is from genome assembly GCA_007258455.2 of Sequoia sempervirens. Taxonomy (NCBI): domain Eukaryota; kingdom Viridiplantae; phylum Streptophyta; class Pinopsida; order Cupressales; family Cupressaceae; genus Sequoia; species Sequoia sempervirens. The sequence continues at coordinate 190,982,969 of VDFB02281492.1, forward strand.
ACTTGATCCCTGGAGGCAGTTTTCCAAATAAGGAAGCTCACAGAATGGCTCTTGCAGAGAATCAGGAGTTGAACAGACAAGTTCAGGAGTTGTTGAGAAAGGGTTTGATTCGAGAGAGTCTGAGCCCATGTGCAATACCTGTAGTACTAGCATCGAAGAAGGATGGGGAGTGGAGGATGTGTACAGACTCTCAGACCATAAGTTAGATAACAATCAAGTATAGATTTCCCCTACCAAGGATGGATGACCTGATGGACTGTTTGAGTAGAGCACAGTACGTCATGAAGATTGATCTAAATAGAAGATATCACCAGATCCAGATTCGAGAGGGTGATGAATGGAAGACTGCCTTCAATACCAAGGAGGGCCTGTACGAGTGGTTAGTCATGCCCTTTGGGCTAACCAATGCACCAAGCACATTCATGTGGCTCATGAACGAGGTATTTTAATATTCAGTAAGTCCTTGGGTGAGCATTTGATGCATATTCGTAGAGTCTTTGAAAAGTTGAGAGAAGAGAAATTGTTGATTAATATGAAGAAGTGTAGTTTTGTGAAGAAGGAGTTAGTGTACTTGGGGTTTGTTGTCTCGGAAAAAGGTCTCAAGATGGACCCAGAGAAGGTGAAGGCTATTCTGGAATGGCCTACCCCAAGAACTGCTACTGAGCTGAGATCTTTCCATGGTTTGGCCAGCTTTTACAGAAATTTCATTAGAAACTTCAGTAGTATTTGTGCACCCCTAACTGAAACAATGAGAGGGGATAGAAAAGAGTTCAAGTGGAGCACTGGAGCAGTGAAGAGTTTTGATCTATTGAAGCAGAAGGTGATAGAGCAACCAATTTTAGCCCTCCCAGATTTCAATAAGGTGTTTCAAGTGGATTGTGATGCTAGTGGTTGTGCCATTGGAGCAGTGATGAGTCAAGAAGGTAAGCCCATTGCCTATTTTAGTGAAAAGTTAAATGATGCAAAGAGAAAGTACTCTGTATATGATCAGGAATTTTGTGCAATAGTTCAAGCATTAAAGAAATGGAAACATTATCTATTGTCTAAGGAATTTTTTTTGTATACTGGTCATCAAGCATTATAGTACCTGAGCAGTCAGGGAAAATTAAATTAGAGGCATATGAAATGGGTAGAATTTTTGAAGAGTTATACCTTTGTTTTAAACCATAGGAGTGGCAAGTCGAATAGGGTTGTAGATGCCTTAAGTAGGAGGTAGACATTGTTGACAGAGATGTAGATTGAAGTGGTTGGGTTCAATGAACTCAAGACATTGTACCCTGAAGATCTTGATTTCGCAGAGGCTTGGAAAGCTTGCAAGGAGCCTGTTATAGTTGACAAGACGAAGTGGCTGGATTTAATAATCCAGGATGGCATGTTGTTTAAGGGAAGCCAATTGTGTATTCCGAGGAGTTCCATGAAGGAGAACCTAATAAAGGAGAAGCACATTGGAGGAATGGCAGGACATTTTGGTTGGGATAAGACCATTGCCATTATCAGTGAGCATTATTATTGGCCTCAGTTATCACAAGATGTGAAGAAGTTTGTGCAGAGTTGCAGGGTATGTCAGATGGCTAAAGGAGTGAGCCAGAATACAGGGTTGTATCAGCCCTTACCTATACCAGAGAGGTCGTGGGAGGATATAAGTATGGACTTTGTTCTTGGTTTGCCAAGGACACAAAGAGGGAATGATTTAGTATTTGTGGTAGTTGACAGGTTTTCAAATATGGCACATTTCATCCCATGCCAGAAGACCCATGATGCAATCCACATTGCTGACTTGTTCTTCAGAGAGGTGGTGAGGCTACATGGTTTTCCAAAGAGTATTGTCTCAGATCAAATTTGTTGGGTACTTTTGGAAGACCTTGTGGAAGAAGTTGAAAACAGAGTTGAAGTTTAGTTCTGCACACCATCCACAAACTGATGGGAAAACTGAGGTTGTGAATAGAAGTCTAGGTAACCTACTGAGATGCTTGGTAGGAGATAAACCCAAGGGATGGGACTTGAACTTGCCCCAGGAAAATTTTTATCACAACAATTCTGTCAACAGAAGCACTGGTAGATCACCATTCCAGATTGTGTATGGAGGCAGTCCCAGGATTGCTTCAAAATTGAGAAAGATGGACCAAGAGAAGAAGACAAGTGCTGAAGCCGAAGACTTTGCAAAGCACATCAAGAATATACATGAGAAGGTAAGAGAACATATTAACAAGATGAATATGCAGTGTAAGGTTAAGGCAGATCAAAAGAGGAGGTATAAGGAGTTTCAGATTGGTGATGAAGTGATGGTCCACTTGAGGAAAGAAAGGTTTCCAGTGGGAACCTATAACAAATTGAAGATGAAGAAGTTTGGTCCCTGTAAAATTTTGAAGAGGTATGATTCAGGGAATGCATATGAGGTAGAGTTGTCGGATGGAGTCAACATTTCCCCTATGTTCAACATTGCAGATTTGACAGAGTATCATGAAGGTGGCACATAGAATGGTCCAGCAATAGAACAGTGTAACATTCCCACACCTACTTTAGAGAAGGAGGAGATTGAAACAATCCTAGATAGCCGTGTGGGAAGGAGTACCAGAAACAGGCAGTATGAAGAATATTTGGTGAAGTGGAGAGGAAGGCCTATGGAAGATTCATCCTGGCTGCCTAAGGCAGAGGTTGACCATTTGGGTTTTCCTCAACCATCTGAGACGTGATGGGGTCACTTCTCAAATTATCCTAGGTTTCTGATGTAGGAGCATCCAGTGGTGTGAGGGCAATCCTACATCACCCAAAAAAAAGAAAGATTTTAATTTTCTGTTGGTTGTTTCTTAGATGTTTTGCATTTATGGATACCCCTTTAGCTATTAAAATATTCAAAGCCAAATTTGAGGCCCTTAGAGGCTCCGGATGGGCCCGAAAATTTGTGAAAACCCAAAGTGGTTGGCCATAGGCCCTACTTTATGCCACATCATCTTTTTGAGAGCTTTCTGAAAAGGTATTATCATTGAAAATCTGACAGTCAAATTAAAAGTTATGGCTTCCAGAAGATTGGTGCATTTTTAGAAATGTGCTAATTTTCGAATTTGAATTTCAAATTGTAATTTGGGCGCCAAACCGTGAAAACTCAAATTGGAATGTTGTTTTGGCTCCAAGTTGGAAAGGAGCTCTATTTATGGGCGAGCTTTCTAATTTTTGGTAGCTTTTTGGGGGAAGAGAGTTCGCATGCTACGAAAGGGGGTCTTTTGTAATTTTTGTAATTTCTATAATTTGCATGCATTGCAGAGCTTCGGAATTTGTGATCCTCTACATGTAAGAAGTTCCATTCTAAATAATAATAAAAGTTCTCTGGTTGTTGGCATCATTTTCTGTGTCTCGGGTTTGCTCCCTCATCAAAAGACAAAAGATATGGACACACAAATTTACTTGGGGAAAACCCTTTCAGATAAAAAACCCCACACACCCAAATGATCGATCCTTTGTATTATTCAGCAACAAACATAGTTACAATACAATCTTAGGCTCATAGAGTTTATAAGAGTTCTCATCTTGTTCCATTCTAGAGAGAATTTGATAGCATAACCCTATTCAACCTCACAGTCGAATCACGGATTGATCAGAACGGTCCTCACATTGTTACAATACTATTACAACATACAATGTAGATTAATCTCTAACCAACCCACTCTCTCCTAGCCAACCTCTCGACTAGCCCAACCTCCTCCCATCATGCCACCCTCTCAACGTTCAATGTTAATGCAACACTCATTTTTTTATCCAACGGTTCCAGGCCGACGAGGAAAATCAAATGATTCCCAATTGTCGATCCAACCATCAACAGGTTCCATCCAATCATCATTTTCCACCTTAGCATCCATTGGGTCCCATGAGACATTCTACATAGGTCACCAACTCAGCCATCATCATATCAGGGGGACACCAATTCATCTCCCACTGATATAGGGAAGTCTCACCAACGTATTGTACACCACCTACACCATCGACCTATCAGAGGGACACTCACAAAGGTTCCATTGATACCAACATCTCCTACCGATGAACCACTCCATCGTTCCATTAGTGGGACAAGCCTTAGTGTCCCGCCAAAGACACAACTTCCCACCAATGAGGATCCAATGCTATGTATCGGGTTGTCAATGTGACAACTCATAGACTCTCACCGATGATGTCATACTGATGAAGTACATATCATTCCATGTGGTCCCTACTACCGAGTCAACATGGCTTGCACCAATTATCACTTCCATCCTGATAGCTCAGGTCCCACCTTAGACATCGATCCATCAAGGAGACCACCTTCAGAGTCCTGCCGATGAAGCCTATTGTAGGTATGTCAGAGGTTTCCAAAACCTCACAACTCGTGGCATGAGGTTCTATAGTTTCAACTTCCCGTGACCTTGCGACATCACCCCAGCCCATCGGTCTATCAGGCAGACTCAAAATAGAGTCCCATCGATCGCTACAATTCTCGCCCACAACACCCTTCATCGGGTTATCACGAAGACTTCTCAGAGACTCTTGTTAACATGACTAACTCCCACTAATAGAACACAACACTAGAGGAAACTATTAGTGCCAAATCGTGGAGGTCATTGAAGCATCAGGGGAACTAAGAACAAGGTCTCGTTGATATGAGGAAGTCAGGTCGATAAGAGATAGAAGCAAGAATTCAAGGAGTATATCAAGCCAATAATTTGAGGCACAAATCCCCAACATGCTCCCACTTGATGAAGAACTTATTGGCTTCTCCCAATCAAAGATTGAAGTCCCTATCTCCAAGACATATGCAACAACATTCAAAAATGTTCACCATCTCTAGTAACTATTCCAGCCATCCTCCAAAGGAAAGAAACTCACCATGGTGTATATGCACCAGTCTAAAAAGAAAACCATTTCTAGGCCCAACTTATAGTAATGATTACAACTCACTACCACCACTCCACTATGCTCACAACTTGTAAAAAAGCACCAACTTCAAAGCCCTAAATAGAACACAATTGTGAAGCTATCCTCCAGAAACAAGATAGAACACCAGCCAAAACAACAACCATAAAACTTACTACTCCCATTCAGCTGATCAAACCATGCGACTAAAAATAGCACCCACAGTGCATGCTAATCCATCCAATCAATCATACCTTCAAGGTATCCACATTAGCAAACTCATGTCGGCAACACAACCGACCCATCAACTGTAGATACAAGCTCCATGTACAAACCAGTCGAAGAAGACCAAACACATCCAGGAATTCTCATTGCATGGTAATGCAAAATCTGAAAGATTAAATGCATAACAAGTCTACCAATGGCTGTGCATAGAATGTGTAACCATGTAGTACCAAGGAAACATCCATAATGATATGCACAATCTGTAAATTAATAACCTACGAGAATAATTCTCACCATAGGTCTTCATAGCTCTCCCAAGTTCTTCACAGTCGAAACAAGAAAGAGAGAAGGAACCTCCAAGTTACCACCCAAGAACTTGAGTGAAAACAATGGCTCTAACCAAATCTCAAACCAATGTAGTATGAAATCAAACCTCTAGGAAGATAACCTAGACCAAAGAGAGAACCTTTGCACATCATGAACCTGTAGAAAATCCTCCTACATACACCTCTAAATGCCAACTATGTCAAGTATGATCTCCTTCAAAAAAACCCAAAGAGAACAACATAACAACACCCAACTGTTCAATCTCCAAGATCAAACACAACATATAAATCATGCAATTATATGGATGTAAGCTTCTCCAAGAAGATCAAACTATTTCATTTCCTATTTTAGGAAATACGCCCAATGCATCTCCTAAACTCAACATCAATTAATGTAATCAGAGTGCATAAGGAGATATCCATGTTGTCCATCTCTCACAATGAATTTTTCAGATTCATCTAATAGCAATTCAAGATCCATATCCATGAAAGAAAGCATAAAAAACCTAAGAGAAATAATGGGCAATACCTCTCAAGCAATAAAATTCCAAGTAGACCAAGAGTGGGGAATGAGAATGCTCCTCTAGGGTAACCAAGTCATCATGACTTCTCCATGAGAAATCTCCTCGTTGGTCTCTCTTGAACTCATGTCCAACCAAGGTGTAGGCTCCTCAGACTTTCTACTAAAATCTTCATCAGGAGTAACCATCAACATCACTTCTCTCATCTTAAGAAAATTACAACCTCACCTTATTCTCCATGTATCCATGAGCACCTACAAATAATCATTTCATACTAAACTCCAATTTGCAACACTACATTATCATGAAGTTCTCAAGCATATGACCAATGCACCCAAAACAAAGGGAATTTCCAAACGATTGCCAAATCTCCCAACATTTGAACCAGGAACTTATCATGACATCATGATGTTACCACCCCCCTTAGGATATACCATGCTCCAAGTGACCTTACCATGGTCTCAAGAGCAATGCCTCATGCCAAAACTCTAATGCACAATAAAGAGTATAACATGACATGAAACAACTCTAAACCAACATCACCTATCAAGCACCACCAACACCTCAGCCAAAGACTCCAAACATCCTCCATGGTTCCAAGATGTTCACATCCTCAAGTGGTGTCCATGTAAATGTAAAACAACCCTTCTACAACAATGGGTTCTAAGGGTCCCTTCTAGTAACATCTGCAACACTAAAGAAGATCATTCACCACCAAGTGATGAATCCACAGTCATTGCTAAAGCTCCTACTAAACTGTGACACCCGAGCTCTCCAAGCATCATGACCAAACATCTACTAATATGAAAAAACTCCAAATCCACTCAAAAACATGTCCATCTCGCAACAATACCAAGCAACACCAAGATCTCTAAACCAAGTAGAGAAAACCATCATTGTCAAAAGGAAACATAAACTAGTGTACCCAAGCTATCCATGACATCATGATACACATGCTACAGGTCCCCATAGCCGACTATTCAGGTACTCTACATCATCCATCCTCTCATCCTAAAGCGACCACACCAATGCACAAGTGACCATAAACAAGGCCAGCTAACAGATCTGCACCATCATAGAATCAAACCTCGTGGATATTGACAGTCCACTTCTGAGTTATCCCACAACAAACATGTAGGTAAAGATAGCCCACAACATTGCTCAATCCGTAGATTCAATCAATGAAACATGAAAAACCCATCATCGCACTAGAAATTGAAAAACTGAGATCTCAAAGGAGAATAACAACATAGACAACTTGAATCAAACACCAAATCAAATTCAAATCTAATTTTCCAATCATGTCCACAATGAGTACCATAGTCAAGGGAATCCATTAAGCACAGCCACAAAAAATTTGAGTGACTATACACTTACCAACTCTCCCATGCAGAGAAGAAACCTAACCTACTCTCACCATGCATGAAGCATGAATGTAGAACTACAACTATCTCATCTAGTAACACCCCACAAGCCAGGGTCTAGAAATTAGTTTACTAGCAGCTCCACAAAACCATAAGTTTTTCTTGACTGTGTAAAACCTGCAAAATCACTGTGTTTATAAAACACCCATGCACACCCATATCAACTATACATTTGGACGACTCAAAAGTCTACATACAACTATCACAATTAACCAGAACAATGGAATAACATGAATATGCATAGCCATAGATTCTTTAAACGAAAATCTATAAAACCCCTTCAAATTCAAAGAACATGAATCTGAACTATGCAAGTACACAACATCCATAAAAGGAACAAGTAGTACAGGAACTCCAGCCCATTCCAGACCAATTCTATAACCACCAACATGCACATGCATACGAGAGAGCCAAGCTATTCAAAAAAATTTATACCACCCAAAGATCAACTTCATAGCATACATGCAATCAGGGTAGCATAGAACAACACCTTCAATACCAGGACAAAGCACCCAACACAAGCACAATACTCCATGGCTGAATAACAACCCAAGCTTCTCAATTTCATCAGGGAGCCTCTCACATAGACACCCAGTATGAATAACTTTGTTGCAACACAACCACAAACATAAACTCACATCCCTTGCATCAGGATTATTCAGTGTCAACTAGGAGCCTCATACCACACAATTACAATACGATCAACTCCAGTTTCTGCATCTTCAATTTCCTTCACAATGTGTGTTTTCTCTTAAAACAAAAAGAGCAAGGACTTATACTCACCAAATGATCAATCATCAACTGAATCCTTTAGATCTCCTCAAGCTCTTTCCAGGCTAAGAAATCTTCATAGAAGGAGTCCACAGAACCGAGTAACACCAATAATTCTTACATACAAGCAAGCCACATGTGATTCCATGCAAGTACATGTAACTCACAAACCTGCACATGCAAGAAAAAGAAAATCCTAGAAGGCTTTGATACCACTTGTAGGGAAATCATGGTCATCTTAGAACGAACATCTAAGATCAGTAGTGCCTTCAGATACTTTCAAAACCATTAATTTTCTTCAAAGACACATACTACTATGCCACAAAGTGGAAATAGGCATAGTTGATTTCCCACATTAACCCTCATGAGAAAATCTCATACAAATTTAACCATTTTCAACATGCTTTAGACAAATTCAATTTACAGAATCAAGCAATATGAAAGACAAAAGATATGGACACATAGATTTATGTGGGAAAAACCCTTTTAGATAAAAAATCCCACACTACAAAACAATCGAGCCATTGTATTATTCAACAACAAACAGAGTTACAATACAATATTAGGCTCATAGCCTTTATAGAAGTTTTCATCTTGTTCCATTCTGGAGAGAATCTGGCAACATAACTCTGTTCAACCTCACAGTCGAATCACAGATTGATCAGAACAATCCTCGCATTGCTACAATGCTATTACAACATACAATGCAAATTAACTTCTAACCAACCCACTCTCTCCTAGCCAGCCTCTCGGCCAGCCCAACCTCCTCCCATCATGGCACCCTCTCAATGTTCAATGTTAATGCAACACTCATTTTTTATCCAATGGTTCCAGGCTGAACAGGAAAATCAACAGATTTCCAATTGTTGATCCAACCATTGAAAGGTTCCATCCAATCATCATTTTCCACCTCAGCATCCATCGAGTCCCACTGAGACATTCTACATAGGTCACCAAGTCAACCATCGTCATATCGAGGGGACACAAATTCATCTCCCACCGATACAGGAAAGTCTTGCTGACGTACCATACACCACCTACACCATCGGCCTATCAGAGGGATACTCAAAAAGGTTCCACCAATACCAACATCTCCTACTGATGAACCACTCCATTATTCCATTTGTGGGACAAGCTTCAATGTCCCATTGAAGACACAACTTCCCACTGATGATGATCCAATGCTATGTATCAGGTTGTCGATGTGATATCTCATAGAATCCCACTAATGATGTCATACCAATGAAGTACATATAATTCCATGTGGTCCCTACTGCCGAGTCAGCATGGCTTGCACCAATTATCGCTTCCACCCTAATAGCTCAAGTCCCACCTTAGTCATTGGTCCATCGAGGAGACCACCGTCAAAGTCCTTCCAATGAATCCTATGGTCAGTATGTCAAATGTTTCCAAAACCTCAGAACCTGTGACATGAGGTTCTAGAGTTTCAACTTCTTGCCACCTTTCCACATTACCCTAGCCCATCGGTCTATTGAGGAGACTCAAAACAGAGTCCCACTGACCACTACAAGTCTCTCCGAAAACACCCTTCATTGGGCTATCACAAAGACTTCTTGGAGACTCTTGTTGACATGACTAACTCTTGTCGATAGAACACAATGCCAGAGGAAACTGTTAGCGCCAAACCATGGAGTTCATCAGAGCATCAGGGGAACTAAGAACAAGGTCCCACTGATATTAGGAAGTCATGCCGATAAGAGATAGAAGCAAGACTTCAAGGATTATATCAAGCCAATAATTTGAGGCACAAATCCCCAACAACTATTGATTTTGCATCTATCAACTTTGCATTGTCTTTATACTTTAACTCTTCTCATGCTATGGCTCTTTTGATACATGCTCCTACACCACCATGCTCCCCCTTTCCATTCCCAACCTCACAAAAGTTCCACATATGCTAAACAACTACAATATTATGCATCATGTTGAACCAATAGAACATCTGCGAGTTCTTAAATTTTGATGCACAATTATCTGACCATATGATATGTTGATTGAATAATTTTCCCCTTGACTGAATAATATGCCCCTTCTAGCCAAATCATGGTAGAAAACCTAAAAGCAACCTTTCACGAACTCTGTAGAATGCATGTGATCATCACTAATATAAAAATGATACTCCCTTATAATCTTTCTATTATGTATTGTCATTAGCATGAATGAATTCTATGCACACAAATATAGAAACTTGTGTGGAGTTGTAATATTATGATTGCACCTCATGTCATGGTTGTAGACTGTAGTTCTCTACAAATTCAATGACTAAAACAATGCTACCAAGTGGAAATGTGTTCTTACATAACTTGAATTGTAAGTCCAGATCTATGGGTATGACTTGCATAATCATACACTATACTATCATGAAATGTAGACATAAACTAATACACCAGAATCTTTTGAATAACCAAATAAAACCTTTTTGCTTCTTTACCATCTTTTGTATTGTAGGCAACTATTTTATACTTGTTGAACTCTACTAGTTAATTTCCAACCACATGTGTACTTTCCATACGCTCACATATTGGCATACATTGCAAGCCACCACAATGCTAACATGTGTCATCCAAGCATAATCTCGTATAGAATAATTGACCTTCCTCTCTTTCACATAATTTTTTGGATATAAAGTCTCTTGAAGATGTAGGTGGGGAATGTATGCCATAGTCCTACAAAAAATTGTTAGTATGAAAATCTAAACATATAGACAGATAAACATCAAAATGGTTAGAAAATTAAATATGTACTCTACAACAACAAGTAGTGCATGTGTGATTTATTTTGACATAGAAAGGCTTTAGCATTTCAAAATATTTTTGAAATTTTTTAACTTGAGGATACATCTCTAGAAATTTACCAAAAAATTGTGTTTGAGTCATATCCAAAAAATACTTTGGATGTGGCTCACAATTTTGATTACCAATTCTCCTTCTTACCACATGCCTTTGATTCAGAGATACCCTTGTGTAATTTTTCCAAAATTCTTCAATTGGTGATCTCAATGCTTCAATAATTGTTTTATCTTTTTGCGGTAGTCTCCCCGAGAATTCCCATAACTCATTGTCATTGGTTTCCTCAATTCTTTGGTGCCTTCTAGCGACTCTTGATAAAGTTTTTTTTATTTATTCTCAATTCTTAACTTGTATTTCTAATGAGACAAGTTTTCTTCATTTGACTACTTACTATTATCGATGTAATGACAGGTCATGTGACATTACTATTTTTTTTGTGTGAGGTGTTACCCACACTCTCATATGCACTTATTAGATTCTTTACAATAGATTTTCCACTTGAAGCCTTTGATGTTCTCAACGTAATAATCTTCATTATGGACCTATACATTATACTTCACATCATTTCAACAAATATTTGACATCTTCTGGTCCCATCTAATATTTCAAAGAACACTCTCCAAATCTTATGAGCATATCTTCTACAAGTATGTTTTGGAATCTTATCTCCCATTGGCTAAAAAATATTCTTATCAATATCATTCAAATAATTGTGATTTTTATGCAAAATTTTAGGTGTTCTCAAAGGTAAAATTTGCTCAACATTAGGAATTTCATCGATATTTAAATGAGATGGGATAGATGGCATACCTTCGATCAAAGATGAAATAGATGACATGCCTTGAATTTGAGATGGAAAATATGGTGTACCTCCTTCTTCACATGTGAGTGATGATGTAATTTCAACTTGAGATGCGCTAGATGGTGTCCCTCCATCTTGACTTGCAATAGAGGACATGTCTCCAACTACGGGATTCAAATGTCTCATTGCACAAAGATTTTGTATTTGCTCCATTTGTGTCACCAATACCATATCTATCATTGATGGTTCATGTTCCTCTTCAATTGACATGTCTTCTTCTATCATGTCCAATTCCATCTTCTCATGAAGTTTCCTTATATGTTTTTCTTTCTTTTTGTTCTTAGCTTCTTGCTCTTCCTATTTTGGTTTAATCCTTGATCATTTCCTTGACATGACGAAGAATTTTATTTGTAGCATGAAAATGAGATAAATATTAGTTCCTAAAAAATGAATCCATACAAATAAATGAAATATATGTCATTCAACCCTTCGTACGAAATCCATACAATCATCATGTAGAAGAGTAAATCTCACTCAACCATGATGAATAAACAAGTGCACTAAGAAAACATGGTAGGATTTTGATGCAACCTTAAAAAAAACCCATACAATCTCAATGAAATGTAAATAAAACCTATACAACTCAATGACATATACACCATGAAAACTAAAAATAAATATCATACAATCAAAGAAAACTATCATAAATATTGCTAACCATGATGCATGGTTAAGTACACTAGAAACATAATGTAGGAGTTTGATGCGCATAACTCATGATGGAAGCTTCACTCAAAAGGCATGATAATCAAAAGATACTATGTCATTCAACCTTAATTCACACCATATATGACATATTCAATTAGATCCATTACACACTAGTCATAAGTGCACTAGGACACACCATAAGACTAAATAGCATTTGGATGATTGACATACAATCCTTATAATCAATTACACATAGTTAATGTCATCAATCCTAATACATAAGAACATTATTAACATTGTGCAGCCTTTGTGGCATATTTCCTTTCATCTCTAGCAAACAAAATTGCTAGATATTCACCATATGAGATTCCTACAACATATGGCAACTATACATTTGTTGTTTCCAAATAAAAATTGAAAATTGTAGGTCTGAAAATGTGTATATTATTCAATTTAAGTTGTTGCACATTTCATATCAAACCATTTCAAAGGGTCTAAAGTTGGCTGCACATTTCATATCAAACCTTAACCATCATTTTTATTTGGATTATTTGTCATTTATATGTGAACTTTCCTAGTTTGGGGTGACGTTGAAGTTGTTTCCCAACCATAGAGGGTTTGAGAAAAAGTTTACAATGATTACTTTAGAGAGTGTGAGGATGATGAGGGAAATGTTGCAATAAAGGGAGCCTTCAAGGAGGTTAAAAAGTATTTTTTGTGGTCTTTGTGGAAAGTTGGATGATCTTGAGACAAATGATTTCTCTTCACTATTATTTTAGTCAAGAGATGAAGAGGAGTATAAACCCTAGGGGAACCACAAATGTAAAAATAGTGAACCTTTCCACAAGGTTATGGCAAGGGCTAAATGATTGGAAAAGGGAGCTCTTTACATACAAAATTGTGGGCATCAATAGCCCAAATAGAGAGATCAATGACATATACTCATTTCAAAATGCAGTACCGAAACTCCCTAAAGACATACCTTCTACTAGTTATAGAGAATAATATAATGAAAATAGATCCTACTGCAATGAGTTTAATGGAGGAAATTTTAGAGGAAGAGATTAAGGTTATAGAAGGGAAGAAAGGAAGAAACTATGTGGATACTGCAGCAATGCAAACCATGATTTGTTTGGTTTCCCAAGAGCTCCATGATACTATAAGAGCAAGAAAACCACTACAAAAGAGTGAAGAATTGTCTAGGTTCAATGTGCCAAGATGGACTAAGGTTATAATGAGAATTTTCAAAGGAACCCCCCTTGAATGCTCATAGATGTCAAAAAGTAAAAACAAACAATTATGAACATGGAATATGCATTTTAACAAAATATAATATAATCCCTTAGCAAAATCTAATGCATTTGATTAAGGCTATGTATGTTGAGCACTCATAATTTTGAATACTTAGCAAAATCTAATCCCAAAATCAACATGATAACAAAATCTAAGCATGTATGGTAAGAAGTGATAAAGAAACATAAGAGAATGAAGGAAAATGTAAAGAGCATTTACAAAGACTTGACATACCTTAAAAACGGAGATTCAAATGGAGAAACTACACAATTATGTGTAGTTTTTTTTCTTCTTGCATCAAACTCAACAATTTGATATTTTCACAAACTTGCTTCCTTTTCAAAATTCAATTGTGTATAAATCTAATAGAATTATTAAAAACTATACAATTAACCAATGTATAATGTTAAATTACAACAATTCAATCACAATTAAAATTGCAACACTACAAACATTGAAACTTGAGTCAATATAATTAAATTTGATGTAAAAAATTTGTTATTTCCTCCTTTCTAAGTTGGAAAACCAGAAAAAGGTGGTAGAAAGTTGATGCAAAGGTGGTGGAATGTGTAAAAATTAGATTTGGTCTTCCCAAAAACATCAAAAAATCATTTTTTTATCATATCACGTGTAGAAGCATGAGTATAACAGAGCATGTGGGTCTAGATCATGGGTGTCCTGGCTATTTTACAATTTTTAGAGCAAGAAAAAATATGCTTGTGTTATAACGTGAGCATTTTTTAGCTTGCTCTAAAAATGGTCATATTTGAACTTCTCCAAAATGTGCTCGCATTATGAAAAACTTGATTTTGTAAAGGTTTTCTAATTCTTATCATGTGTCAATATGGGCTTGGGTTGAGGTACATCAATGAGACCTATTTTTGACCAATTATGACATCTTCTAAATGTTATGTATGTCTCATTTTATGTGCAATATGAAGTTTTACCATAATTCCCTATAGGCTCAAGCATGTGCATTAACCCTCAACCCTATATCTTAAACCCTCAACCCTTAAAATCTAATCCCTTAAACCCTCAACCCTTAAACTCTAATCCCTTAAACCCTAGAAACTCTTGATCCTTAATCCATCAACCCTTAAACCCTAATCCCTTAACCCTCAACCCTAAACCCTATCCCTAAACCCTCAACCCTCAACCCTTAAACATTAAACCCTAAACCTTCAACCCTCGACACTATACCTTAAACCTTAATTTTTCAACCCTCTACCCTATACATTAGATCCTCAACCCTAATCCCTCTACCCTATACCATCAACCTTCAACCCTAATCCCTCAAACCTATACCCTCAACCCTTAAACCCTTAAACCCTCAACCCCGTAAACCCTCAACCCTATACATTAGACCCTAAACCCTAATCCCTCAACCCTATACCTTCAAACCTCAACTCTAATCTCTCAACCATTAAACATTTAATCCATTGACCCTATACCATCAACCCAAAACCCTAATCCATCAACCTTATTCCCTTAGTCCTTAAATCCTTAATCCCTTAAACCCTCAAATCTATACTCTCAAACCTATGCCCTCAAACCTCAACCCTATACACTCAACCCTTAAACCCTCAACCCTAATCCATCAAACCTCAACCCTTAAACCATAATCCCTAAACCCTCTATCTTATACCCTCAAGCCTCAAACCTAATCCCTCAACCCTTAAACCCTTAAATCCTTAAACCCTTAATCCCTCAACCTTTAAAAACTTAATCCCTCAACCCTCTACCCTAATCCCTGATCCCTCAACCCTTAAACCCTCAACCCTTAAACCCTCAACCCTCAAAACCACAACACTCTACCCTAATCCCTCAACCCTTAAACCCTTAATCCCTCAACCCTTAAACCCTCAACCCTTAATTCTTCGACCCTCTACCCTATACATTAAACTCTCAACCCTCAATTCTCAAACCTCTACCCTATACATTGAACCCTCAATCGTAATACCTCAACCATATACCCTCAACCCTATATCCTCAACTCTATACCCTCAACCCTATATACTCAACCCTATACCCTCAACCCTTAAACCCTCAACCCCTTAATCCCTCAACCCTCTACCCTATACATTAAATCCTCAATCCTTAATTCTCAACCCTCTGCCCTATACATTGGACCCTAAACCTTAATCTCTCAACCCTATTCCCTCAACCCTCAACTTTAATCCCTAATCCCTCAACCCTTAAACCCTTAATCCCTCAACCCTTAAACCCTCAACCATTAAACCCTTAATCCCTCAACTCTTAACCCTCAACACTTAAATCCTTAATCCCTCAACCCTCTACCCTATACATTAAACCATAAACCTTCAATTCTCAAACCTCTACCCTATACATTGGACCCTCAACCCTATACCCTCAACCCTCAACCCTTAAACCCTCTACCCTCTACCCTATACATTAAATCCTCAACTCTCTACCCTATACATTGGACCATAAACCCTAATCCCTCAACCCTATACCCTTAACCCTCAACCCTAATCCCTCAACCCTAATCCCTCAACCCTTAAATCCTTAATCCCTAAACCCTTTAACCCTCAACCCTTAAACCCTTAATCCCTCAACCCTTACACCCTTAATCCCTCAACCCTTAAACCCTTAATCCCTCAACCCTTTACCCTATACATTAAACCATCAACCCTCAATTCTCAAACATCTACCCAATACATTGGACCCTCAACCCTATACCCTCAACCATCAACCCTTAAACCCTCAACCCCTTAATCCCTCAACCCTCAACCATCAAACCTATACAATAAACCCTCAACCATCAATTCTCAAACCTCTACCCGATGCATTGAATCCTCAACCCTATACCCTCAACCCTTAACCCTAATCCCTCAACCATTAAACACTTAAACCATTAAACCCTTAAACCATCTGCTCTCTACCTTATACATTAAACCCTCAACCCTAATCCCTTGACCCTATACCTAAAACCCTTAATCCCTTAAACCCCCTACTCTCTACCCTCTACCTTATACATTAAACTATCAATCCTAATCCCTTGACCATATACCTTAAACTCTTAATCCCTCAACCCTCAACTATAAACCTTCTACCCTATACATTATACACTCAACCTTAATCCCTAAACCTTGAACATTTAAACCCTCTACCCTATACATTAGACAATCAACCCTAATCCCTCAACCCTATACCTTAAATCCTCAACCCTCAACCCTCAACCCTAATCCCTCAACCCTATACGTTAAACCCTCAACCCTAATCCTTCAACCCTCAACCCTTAAACCCTCAACCCCTCTACCCTATACATTAAACTCTCAACCCTAATATATCAACCCTATACCTTAAACCCTAATCTCATAACCCTCAAATATTAAACCCTAAACCATTGACCCTTAAACCCTAAAGCCTTAAACCCTCAACCCTTAAACCCTAATCCATTAACCCTCAACCCTAAACCCTATCCCTAAGGCCTCAACCCTTAAACCTTAAACCCTAAAACTTATCCCTAAACCCTCAACCCTTGACACTATACCATAAACCCTAATCCATTGACCTATAAACCATAATCCCTCAACCCTCAGACCTTAAACCCTCAACCCTTAAACCCTTAATGCTTAAAGCCTATTCCCTTAAACCATCAACCCTAAACCCTCAACTCTTAAACCTTCAACCCTAATGCCTCAACCCTCAACCCTCAACCCTTAAACCATAAACCCTACACCCTACAACCTCGACCCTCAACCCTATACTTAAATCCTAATCTATCAACCTAATATCTTAAACCCTAATGGACCTATACCCTATACACTCAATCTTGGACACTCAACCCTAATAATTATCCCTGAAACCTCAAACCTGTATGCTATACCCTATATCCTCAACCCTATACTTTTGACATAAACCCTCAACCCTCATCCATATGCCTTATACCCTCAACCATAAACCCTAAACCATATACCTTAGACACTAAACCTTGAACATCATCCCTCAATTTTAAACCATCAACCCTCAACCCTATACCCTCAACCATATACTTATGACCTAATCCCTCAATGCTCAACCCTATACCTTAAACCCTAAACTCTACACCCACAAACCCTCATCCCTATACCCTATAACCTCACCCTTATACCCTAAACCCTGAATATTTTCCCTCAACCCTATACTCAAAACCTAAACCATACACTCTTAACCCTTCACCCTATGCCTTATATCCTCAATCCATATAACAAACCCTAAACCCAATATCATAAACCCTAATCCCTATACCTTACACACTTAATCTTATACACTCAACAAGCTGAATATTATCCCTCAACTATAAAACCTCAACCCTATACCCTCAACCTATTACTTAAGCCCTAATCCATCAAACCTCAACCCTATACCTTAAACCCTAAACCCAAAAAACTCAATCCTCATCCCTTTAACCTATACCCTCACCCTTATATACCCTAAACCCAAAATCCTTACATACATACATAAAACCATACATACATACATACAAGCATACATACATACATACATACATACATATAGGCATACATACATACATAGATACATACATACAAGCATACATTCATACACATGTACATACACGCATACATACATACATACATACATACATACATACATACATACATACATACATACATACATACATACATATAGGCATACATACAAGCATACATACATACATACATGCATACATACATACATACATAAAGGCATACAAACATACAAATATATATACAAACATACATACATCAAACATACTTAACAAACTTGCACATAAACAATTCTAAGTGAGACATAACGTGAGCATGTTATAACACACTCACATTATGTCAAGCTTGAGAAACATATAATAAAATTTTACAAAAGGGAGCAAAATATAAAACAAGACATAATGTGAGCGCATTATAACACTTTCACATTATATATTGCTTTGGGAATCCCCGAGCCTTAGAATTGATATTTACTTTGGATTTCCAACCCAAAGGCTTGGAGTTCCTTCCCAATGTCCAAAGATGTGTTTTTGCATATTATATAGGATTTCACATAATCTCGTTCGTGTTAACTATCAAATTTGCACATGTTTAAAGGTTGAGTAAATTGAAAACCTAGGTAATGTTAGGCTCTCTCTTAGCTATTTAACAATGTAATTTTGTTCGCATTTTGACAATGTTAAGGCTTTCAACTTTAATTTATTTTGTTTGTGTGTCTGTTTTTTTTCAAAAACCAATGTTTGGTATTTTTTACTTTATTTTTAACTATTCATTGAAATTTCAAATAAATCAAATTTTTATAAATAAGACTCCATTCTACACATATTAAAAAAAATGATATTCAAATAAGTCTCAAAAATTATAGGGGTGGCATGACCAAAATTTTATTTTTCAAGATGTGTCCACTTTGAAAATTAGTAAAAAATAAAATATTCATTAAAAAATTATCAAAAAAATTAGGCATAAACTACATGTTATTAGCTAATTTCTCACTAAAGCGATTTTAAAAAAACCAAAAAAAAGTTAACCTTTTGAGTGAGCCACAAAAGACGCTATGTTATGTTTTTTGACAAAAATAACACCAATTTCTATGGCCCCCTTTTTTGAACCCCTTAATCTCTACCTTTAAAAAAAAAAAATAGTAGTTTAGAAAGTAGACTTGAAGCACCACGAACATTATTTTTGTTGCATCTTAAAATTTTGAGTGTAACTATCCTCAATTTCTCATCCAGGGTCAGTATTTCTTGATTTCAGAAAAAAATGTGGTCACTTAACACCCTTTTTTGGCCCCCCATCTTTTTGCAGTTACACGTAATATCAATTATATTCTCATTTTAGATGTCTAAGGACTAATTTTTAAGTCTTTATGGTTTTTAACTTCCTTAATAGCTTAAGAAAATGAGGTTGCAACTATTATCAACATTTAAAGGTTGGCTAGTTATGAAGAGGTTGATGTGTCTAGCTATGTTTGGACAAATAAAAAGAGAGCAATCAACACCATAAAAAATAATTTGTAACTTGTACAATAGTTTAAGATAGAAAGTTAATGTGAATATAATAATTTTTAGATTTTCATAATTTTTAACTTTCACAATAGTTTAAGATTGGACAAAGAGGTAGAGGACGAGGAAGATCTGGACAAGGAACCGGAAGAGGTGGTTTCAGGGGAACTTGTTTCCAGTGTGGTGAAGAAGGGCATCAAGCCTATGAATTTCCACAACACCAAGGAAAGACAGACAGAAGGCCATAAGGTCATGCAAGGGTTGCACATGTAGATGAGGAGGCTCAATCTGAGCATTCAGATGATGCTAAAAGGGGAGAAACCCCAGTGGTTAGAAGAGCCCTAGTGACTGAAGAGAAGGAGCTAGAACAAAGGAAGAATATGTTCCGCACAAGGTGCAAGTGTGAAGAAAAATGTTGTGATGTCATTATTGACAGTGGGAGCATCGATAATATTGTGTTAGAAGAGATGGTTACAAAGTTGAAGCTGAAGAGGGAAAGGAATCCACATCCATATTCGATTGCTTGGTTGCAAAAAGACCACAAAGTTTTGGTCAATGAGCAGTGCCTGGTGAAGTTCAAGATCAGAAGCTAGCATGATGAGGTACTCTGTGATATCATCTCCATGGATGCATGTCACATGTTTTTTGGGAGGTCATGGTAGTACAACAGATGAGCTATACATGATGGCCATGAAAACACTTATTCTCTGACGAAGGATGGATTTTTCCATAAGTTGAAACCATTGAAGGAGGCCAAAGAAAAGGTATGCAGTAGTGCTAGAATTTATTTTGTTGATGGAAGGAAATTTTTAGAAGGCATGAAGCATGAGCGTATGTGTTATGCATTGATTCCTAGAATGGATAAGGAAGATATTGAAAAGGTACTAGTAGAAGTTTTTGGATTATTGAATGAATTTCAGGATATTATTTCTGATAACATACCCGAGGGTTTACCACCAGTGAGAAAGATCAGTCATCAGATTTACTTGATCCCTAGAGCCAGTTTTCCAAATAAGGCAACTCACAGAATGACTCCTGCAGAAAATGGGGAGTTGAAAAGACAAATTCAGGAGTTGTTGAGAAAGGGTTTGATTCGAGAGAGTTTGAGTCCATGTGCAGTACCTATAGTACTAGCAATGAAGAAGGATGGGGAGTGGAGGATGTGTAAAAACTATCGGGCCATAAATAAGATAACAATCAAGTACAAATTTCCCTTTCCAAGGATGGATGACCTGATGGACTATTTGAGTGGAGCTCAATACTTCACAAAGATAGATCTAAAGAGTGGATATCACTAGATCTAGATTCAAGAGGGAGATGAATGGAAGACCACCTTCAAGACCAAAGAGGGCTTGTATGAGTGGTAAGTCATTCCTTTTGGGCTAACCAATGCACCGAGCACATTCATGCGGCTCATGAACGAGGTACTGAAAGAGTTTCTAGGAAGTTTTGTTATTGTTTATTTAGATGATATTTTGATTTTTAGTAAGACCTTGAATGAGAATTTAATGCATATTCATAGAGTTTTTGAGAAGTTGAGAGAGGAGAAACTGTTGATAAATTTGAAAAAGTGTGGTTTTGTTAAAAAGGAGTTAGTGTACTTGGGGTTTGTTGTCTCAGCAGAGGGCCTGAAAATGGACCTAGAGAAGGTGAAGGCTATTCTGGAATGGCCTATCCCAAGAATTGCCACTGAGGTGAGTTCATTCCATGGTTTGGCCATTTTTTACAGAAAGCTCATTAAAAACTTCAGTAGTATTTGTGCACCCTAACAAAAGTAATAAGAGGGGATAAGAAAGAGTTCAAGTGGAGCACAAGAGAAGCAAAGAGTTTTAACCTGTTGAAGCAAACGGTGATAGAACAACTTGTTTTAATCATTCTGGATTTCAATAAGGTGTTTTAGGTGGATTGTGATGCTAGTGGTTGTGCCATTGGAGCAGTGTTAATCCAAGAAGGTAAGCCCATTGCCTATTTCAGTGAAAAGTTAAATGATGCAAAGAGAAAGTATTTTGTATATGATCAAGAATTTTATGCAATAGTTCAAGCATTAAAGAAATGGAAGCATTATCTGTTGTCAAAGGAATTTGTTATGTATACTGATCATCAAACATTACAGTACCTGAATAGTCAGGAAAAATTAAATCAGAGGCATATGAAATGGGTAGAATTTTTGTAGAGTTATACCTTTTTTTTAAAGCATAGGAGTGGGAGGTTGAATAGGGTTGCAGATGCCTTAAGTAGGAGGTAGACATTGTCGACAGAGATGCAGATTGAAGTGGTTGGGTTCAATGAACTCAAGACATTGTATCTTGAAGATCCTGATTTTGCAGAGGCTTGGAAAGCTTGCAAGGAGCCTATTATAGTTGTGAGGACAAAGTGGTTGGATTTCATAATCCAGGATGACATGTTGTTTAAGGGAAGTCAATTGTGTATTCTAAGGAGCTCCATGAGGGATAACCTGATAAAGGAGAAGCACAATGGAGGAATGGCAGGATATTTTGGTTGGGATAAGACCATTGCCATTATCAGTGAGCATTATTATTGGCCTTAGTTATCATAGGATGTGAAGAAGTTTGTGCAGAGTTGCAGGGTATGTCAGATGTCTAAATGAGTGAGCCAAAATATAGGGTTGTATTAGGTCTTACCTATACCAAAGATGTCGGGGGAGGATATAAGTATGGACTTTGTTCTTGGTTTTCCAAGGAAACATAGAGGGAATGATTCAATATTTATGGTAGTTGACAGGTTTTTGAAGATGGCACATTTCATCCCATGCCAGAAGACCCATGATGCAGTCCACATTGCTGACTTATTCTTCAGAGAGGCGGTGATGCTACATGGTTTTCCAAAGAGTATAGTCTCAGATCGTGACACAAAATTTGTTGGATACTTTTGGAGGACCTTATGGAAGAAGTTGAAAATGGAGTTGAAGTTCAATTGTACACACCATCCATAGATTGATGGGCAGACTGAGGTTGTGAACAGAAGTCTGGGTAACCTACTGAGATGCTTGGTAGGAGATAAACTCAAGGGATGGGACTTGATCTTACCCCAAGAAGAATTTTCTTACAACAATTCTATCAATAGAAACACTAGTAGATCACCATTCCAAATTGTGTATGGAGGCAGTCCCAAGACTGCCCCAGAACTAAGAAAGATCGACCAAGAGAAGAAGACAAGTGTCGAAGCCAAAGACTTTGCATAACACATCAAGAGTTTACATGAGAAGGTAAGAAAACATATTAACAAGATGAATATGCAGTATAAGGCTAAGACAGATCAAAAGATGAGGAATAAGGATTTTTAGATTGGTGATGAAGTGATGGTCCACTTTAGGAA
Source organism: Sequoia sempervirens (assembly GCA_007258455.2). NCBI lineage: Eukaryota > Viridiplantae > Streptophyta > Pinopsida > Cupressales > Cupressaceae > Sequoia > Sequoia sempervirens. Next base: position 191,006,058 of record VDFB02281492.1, read on the forward strand.
AGAAAGGTTTCCAGTGGGAACCTATAGCAAATTGAAGATGAAGAAGTTCGGTCCCTATAAGATTTTGAAGAGGCATGATTTAGGGAATGCATATGAGGTAGATTTTCCAGATGGAGTCAACATTTCCCCTGTGTTCAACATTTCATATTTGATAGAGTATCTTGAAGGTGGTGCAAAGGAAGTACTAGCAATGGAATAGTGTGGCATTCCAGCACCTACATCAGAGAAGGAGGAGATTGAAGCAATCCTAGATAGCCATGTGGGAAGGGGTACCAGAGACAGGTAGTATGAAGAATATCTGGTGAAGTAGAGAGGAAGGCATGTGGAAGATTCATCCTGGCTATCTAAGGCAGAGGTTGACCATTTGGGTTTTCCTCAACCGTCTGAGATGTGACTGGGTCACTTCTCAAATTACCATGGGTGTCTGATGCAGGAGCATCCAATGGTGTAAGGGAAATCATGCATCACCCAAAAATATATTTACTTTCTTTAGCTTTTTGTAGATGTTTTTGCATTTCTGGATACCCTTTTCGTCAAATAAGAATTCCCAACTTTCAGAACTGCTTTTCTACTTTTTCTACTTAACTGTAATTTTTAGTAGGTGTGAATTTGAAGGCATGAGGAGGAAAAAATTTAAGGGAAGCTTCAGGACAGAAAAATAAGCACTTTGGGAAAAGAATCAGGTCAAGATGATTCTCGGTTTGAAAGTTATTCAAGTTTAAGTTTCTGCTTTTTGCCCTAGAAAATCTTCTAAGTCTAATTCGAGGCACTAAATGGTCTTGTACGGGCCCAAAAATCATCAGAACCAACAAAGCAAGTTCTTAGCGCATTCTTCACTCCGAGACCTTTCCAACAGTTCAAACGTTTCATCAAACGGAGTCCCAGATCAAAAGTTATGGCTCTCAGATGTTGGTTCATTTTCAAAAATGTGCTAATTTTCGAATGTGGTTTTAAAATTTGAATTTCAAATTATAATATTTGGCACCAAAATGCTAAAACTCATAATTCAAATGTTGTTTTGGCTCCAAACCGAAAAGGAGTTATTTACGGGCTAGTTTCTTATTTTTGGGTAGCTTTTTGGGGGAAAGAGTGCATACTGAGAAAAGGGAACTTCTCTAATTTTTTGTAAGGGCATGTATTGTAGAACTTAAGGATTTGGGAGCCTCTACATGTAAGCATTTCATTATTCTGAATACAATAATATTCTTTGGTTTTTTTTTTGTGTGATATTTTGTGTCTTGGGTTAGCACCCTCATCAAATGGGGACATTCCTATCACCCCCTTCTGGGTAATCCTGTCAACCCACAAAGCATCATACAACACTTTGTGCCATAACCATTGATTCTCGTCAATAAGCTTGTGAATGATGGTCACTAGGTTCTTATTGCTCGATTTAGCTTGACCATTACCTTGTGGATAATAGTCGAATGAATGTGATATTGTAATTTTGTGCTCAAAATAAAATTCAGTGATCTCACTTGGTGAGAATGCAGAAACATTGTCTGCAACAATCTTTTTTGGCATGCCAAACTTGGATATGATGTTCTCTTTCAAGAATATGCACACTACCTTTGAAATAGCATGATTTACTAGTATTGCCTCCACCCATTTGGTGAAGTAGCAGTAGCCGTGAGGAAATAGATGTGTCCTACATTTGAGGGTGGATTCATTGCACCAATGAAATCAATGCCCCATTGTTGGAAGGGCTCTTCAATGATGACCAGTTCCAGAGATAGAGCTGCCAACTTTGGCTTGTCTACGAACTATAGGCATAATTCATATTTACGTACCCAAGAGTACACATCTTGAAAAAGAGTAGGCCAATAATACTTAGCCCTCAAAATCTTGTGGGTTGTAACTAGTGCAGAGAAGTTTCCACCACATGCTAAGTCGTGAAAAGACTTCAACAACTTTTCCTATTGTGCCTTATCAACACAACACAATAAAGTACATCCAAGCTATGCTTATACAATCCATTGTCCCATATGACATAATTTACTGATTTGAGCTTGACATTTCTTTTCTCGTTGGGTGTTAGGTGATCCAAACATTCTTTGTCTGTAAGGAAATGAACAATATTCGAGTACCATTCATCAATAGTACTTACAAACAAAACTATTGGAAGATCTTTAGAACTCACCTCCTCATGTGAAACTTCCTCATTGGGATTATTATCAGCAATAAGCTAACTTAAACCTCACCCATGCACTACTTTGGTAGGCTTGATATCCATTTCATATTCCTGTATCTTGGCAATCCAATTTTCCCTTTTCGTACTAAATTCATGTTGCGTCAAGATGGACTTGACAGTTGAATCTGGAACCAATGCTCTGACATGGCTGTTAAGGATGTAAAACCTGAAATTTTTCACTGCCTTAACCACAATGAAATCATGTTTCTCCATTTGGGAAAACTTCAGTTCATGATTCTGCAAAGAATAACTCATGAATGCAATTGGGGATTCAAATCTCTTACTATTCCCAAATATGAACAAATAAGTACCAAAATAGCTACAACTTATTTGATTCGTTATTATTTACCTACATATGCAATGAATGTAACAACTATGAAGTGAAAGAAAAAAAAATAGCACTAATGAGCCACTATGTAAATCATGTGTTCAAATGGTGTGTTGTGGTTCTTAGAATGGAAACCATGTTGTTTCTCACTAGTCATGGAATTGGTACTATCTCTAGTGAAGATTCGTTGAACTAATTTGGGAGCTTTGAATATGCTTGGTGTCTTTAGCTCAAATTTAGAGTGATGAGAGAAATCAACATCTGCCATGGGCTCATCTTCTTTAACAACTAGGTTGTACAATTAGGAAGATGATGTGAAGGTGAAGTGGGGCATTGACACACCCCAAACATGCCCATCTTTTGTTATAGAATCTAGTGATAGTGAGAATGGAAGTGGTCCCTCCGCGGTAATTGCATGGTTCAAATGCTAAGTAAATATGAAGATCTCAAAGGAATTGTAGAGACTACTCCCACAGTCCCCCACAAGTGGTGATGATTATTTTGTCTTCTGTTTCACCTCAATAGAGGCATAATGAAGCCCCAAGGTGAGCAGTAAGTCTCCACTAGTGCGCCTACATTGGAGGTCATGTTGGTGTGCCATGGGGTCCATCAAAGTGTTTGTGGGTTATGTTTGGGAGTGCATTTAACACAATTAGTTTTTCTCCTCACCTGATTTTATAATGCACATCTCTATGTGGAGTTAGAGACTACTAGGTCTCGTGGACGTTATTAAAATGAAAAATAAGTATTAGACATGCTTTCCTCATCATTATCTATTCTTTAAGGGGTGGATGTGCATCCCTAATTTCCTTTGTCTTTCCCTTTCCCAACTAGGGAGAATATAATCTCACACATACCTTCCTAGAAAACCCAGGATATGGCATTTTGACTTCTTCCCACCTGGGATTTTTCCATCTCTATACATTGGGTTAGTAGATTTTATTTCTACTTAGTTTTTGTACTTTGAAACTTTGGGTAGGGCCTCGTCTATGTATGGGCACTCACAGATTAACCTCCAGCTAAAACAACCATTTAGTTTTTTTTATATCAAAACATATGATCAACAATTACAACTTGTTGGATGCTATCTAATATTAACAATTTTTTAGATGCTATTACATTGAAGGCATGTCTTTATTTGAGATTCACAAGCTCATTTTTTCCATGAACAGTTCAAAAGCACTGAGAGGCCTTGCAAGATAGTTAAAGGAATCTCAACTGTTCATCATTTTCTGCCATTTTTTCAATTGTTTTCACCACTTTTTACTGCTTTCCCCACCGCTATTGGTTTCCACTCCTCCAAAATCTTCCTCTTTGGTATTGACCTTTCACTCCTCCAATTTTATGAGCTACAACTTGAAAATAAGGTTTTGACGAGGGTTTTAGAGTATGTTTATTAAAATGAAAATTACGACCAAGATCCTAATAATGAGCACATTTAGGTTTTAACATTATGGAATCCTTTACCCTACTTAGCTAAGTATATATTAGCATAATTAATATATAATGTAAATTTTATATAATAAAAAATAATTATAAATATATAATCATACTATTTATTATTATTATATATTATATTCTTTAACAAAATATAATTAATATATTATATATTTTATATATTATATAAAATATAATTATATTTTTTATTATATATAATAGTATTATTATATATTATATTCTATAATTAAAATATTAAATATAAATATGAAATTATTATAATTAATAATTAATATATTTCTATATAGATCAAATTAAATTAATTTATAAAAAATCTCATAGTTTAATTGATCTTTGGAGAGATTAGGAAAAAGATAGATAGATAGAGGAGGAGACAATTCTATATAGAGAGAGGTATATATACTAACACTTGAATCTAAAGGAAGTTCAAGGATTATGTCAATAGAAAACTATATGTATGTTAATATGTTAGAGAGTATGTGGTGAATATAATAGTTAATACATAAAATAAAATAAAAATATATAATAATATTATTATATAATAAAAATATAAAATAAAATTAATAATATAATTGTAGTATTAATGATATATAAACAATATCATTTTTAAAATGACCTACCAATTGACCTAATGTACTACACAAATGTATGCAAAAAATAAACCAATTTTTTCCCTAATTGACCTTCCACACCTCTTTGGCATACCCATTGCACACCAAGGTACAGTTGCTAGTTTAATATTTTTCTTTTATATTTATAGATTATTATTGATGTGATTTTTTTCTCTAGAACTATATTGAAGATATATATATATATATAAATGTATTGGTGAAATTTGCATATTTATGTCAAGATTTAGTTAGTTTTGGCTTATTTTAAAAATGTCTAGATATGGCTACATAGTAACGACTCAGTTTGGAAGGAAGGTTTGGAAAGATAAAAGGAAGGTCCTATGGGGGTGCCCCTATTTCAAATCAAAAGCAAGAAGTATGCTAATTCCAAGGTCTCTCTCTAAAAATTGGTTGATGTGGCCCGTTAGATTTTGGGGGCTTCATTGAAAGGTAAATTAGAATTCCAATATGAGGGAGATGCTTGCAAGATGTGAATGAAGGATCACCAACTCTTCTTAACTTTGGCCTACCTTTATAGAGGGGTTGTTCCAAGTCTCTCACAAGAGAGAAGGAAAGATAACATATGATATATTTTATTCTAAGTTTGACTTCTTTCTTCATCACTAACCATCCTCATTTACTCTCTTACACACATTCCTATACATTCAACTTCATCTTTAACTTATCTACACTTATTCCCATGCAGTCACACCATTTATTACCCTAGATTTTCACACATTTATCTACAATCCATAAATTTCAAATCCCTTTACTCAGGTCATTTCCATAATGCACATGGCAATCCCACATGATGCATATATAACCTAAAAACCATTCGTTTGATTCAAATTGTTAATTATGTTCTTTTCTCATAGTCATTGGAAGTTGACTAAGGTATATATTTATGTGATAAATTGTTATGTCATGGTATTTAAAGACATTCATTTGAGTATTGATTAATCATATGGGCATCATTAAAAATCCTAAAAATTCAAGGAACATTCAATATGAATATTTTGATTTGGAGCTTTAAAAATAATCAATATTTGCATTAGATTCATCATACATCATAAAGATAACTTGCATGTTTTCCTATTGTATAATGATCACTTCACAATTTTTAAGATAATTTTTTAAGGGGTTTTACATAGAATAACTTGACGTAATGATCTCACAATCTCTCCAAGGTATTTTTAAATGTATTGTTAGTCCTTGATGATCAATGTAAGTAGTAATTGAGGTAAATTTATTCATTAAGATACCAAAATTCATACCCTCTCATTGGATCAAGTGTTTAGTACACCTCATTCATCACATTTACTTGCTTAACATAACATTAATTGTTCCTATGATCTATCATACCCAACCAACATTTACTTTAAAATATAAGTTAATGGTTCTTGATTTCTATATATTATTTGATTAGCTTACATTAATCTTAGGGAAATATTATTTTCTTTTACATTTTTGGTGAACTTTTATTGCACAACTCCTAAGGTTTGACCTTATGCTTTACACCTTCATTATTTTTAGGGTTTCATATCTACACTTCTTGGTTTCATCTTCATTTTTTAGATCTTAGGGATTATGTCCCTATCTATTTCATTTTCATTGATTATATCTCTTTAAATTATTGGTGCCTTACTTCATGAGCTCTATTTTTCTCATCATGCCATCCTTGGCTACCTTGTTAGGTTTTCATTTTAGACGTAAGATACCAATATTTCTAATTTTTAAAATTGAAAGTGAGATTGTGTACCTTATTTTCCCATCTCTCATTGATTTGTTTATGCCATGAGTTATTTGTGATCCTACTATTCCATTATGATTGTTTGACTAAACCCTACCATAGGTGCACAATCTAGTAAAACTGAAATCCATTATGATGCTAATCTTGAAAAAAATATAAATGATTATGATAATGATATCCATATAGAAATATTGGAGTATACAAGTTCAAATTTTCTATATTAACTCATGCAAAAAGAAAAATGCAACTAGTAAACACAATTCATAAATATTTGTCAATGTTTGAGTCATATGGATTAGACGCCTAGCAATCTATAATATACAATATTGCTTCATATACCATTTGTTTGGATTCATATACTTACTCTCCCTCTTCTACCACAATTACATCTTCCACCATGACTCCCTCTATCATTTCCATCCCTATAGTGCCACTGCAACCTCTTCTAGTATTCCACCACATGGGGTATTCTTTTCTTCATCACCATCCCTCTATATGGTATGTTTATTAACTATACCCATCCTAAGTTACCTACATCCATCATGATGTATTACACCTTCATTCCTCTTTCACTACTATTACCCAGCCTACCATATCCACCTCTCACTCATTACCTATATCACCATTTTCTTACCTCATACCAATCATAAAAATACACCACTATAATATGAGCTTATTACTCACCCTCTCTCTATGTGATTTTTCATACCATGATTTTTAATGTATGATGACTAAGGTGACCCAAATACATAGTTGTGATCTTTTATTGGTGCATGCATAGAATTTTTATAATACGAAGATGAGTTATTAACTAAGTCATTTCTATGGAACTTAAAATATTATTTTGAGTGGTTCTTTTTTGTTGGCGTGAATAAGGCGTTTTACATAACTAGTTCACCTAGTAGGTCCTATTCACATCTTAAGTTTACTTGGTTCCTAAGAATTCTTATAGAAGTCTTAGTTTCCAATGAGATCTTATCTTATCTCATTTACTTCTTATGTCACAGGTCATTTAATGTTTGTTGTCTCATGACATAGGATTAAGACACTTGGCAAGATCTTGTCTAATCCTATGTCTCACCTTGGCTATATAGCCAAGGGGTCCTCATTTATAAATCAACCCAATGGTAATCTATCATTTGCATGCTTTGATAGAATAATATTATTCTTTTAGAGCTGATTTCTCTTGTACTTTCATATAAGTTCCTAGATCTTGGGTGGCTACAATCTTCCTCTAAATATTGAATGGTATAGAGCATTCTATACCAAATCTTACATTTTCACATGCTCAAGGGTCCATCCACACATTTGATGATTTGAATAAAAATTCCTAAAATAATTTTAAGTGAATATGGGCCTTTGAGAACTATTAAACACACTCTTAAACTTATTTAAGATACACTTTATGCATTTGTCCTTGAGGATAAATCACACTCTACAAAAAAATTCTTAGATCAAATAGCTATGGCTACAATGCTCAAACTAACTTGCACAATTCTTGAATTTATCCATTTGATTTTGTGTGTGAATATGTAGGCATGCCATTGGATATTACCATCTAATGGAGTGAGTAAATAAAACCTATCTCACCTTGTTTGTGTTTTTGTCAAACTATGAGCAATTTCTGAGTAAGTCAAGTTGGATATGCTTTTTTTAAATGTGTAGTGTAGAAAAATGTCATCATTTACATTTTCACACCTAATATGGGAATAATTAATGTTAAATTGAACCTAATATCACCTTGATATAGTGTTGTAATGTGTTTAACGCATTCACATTGGGTTTAGGGTCCTTTTAAGCTATATGAACCTAACTTTGCCTTAATTTAGTGTTGTAAAGTATATTCATTTACACCTTCACATTAAATTTAGGGCCCTTGTAAAATAAATGGACATAATGATTCCTTATGTAGGGTGTTGTAAAGTGTATCCTAACACTTTCACATTAATCTAAGGTTTCATTAATAAATTGGTCTTCTTTATGCCTTATTTGGTCTTATTTCACATCCACAAGCCTTAATTAATGCATCTTTCTGAGGATAATCCCAACATTTACCAACATAAAATCATAATTCATGTGTTTTTAGATTGTATGGCCCAGATTTAGTGATTTGGGACTCATACACCACCTTGTGTGTATGAGTCCCACCTAAGTTTCAGGGCCTTGATCCTGATTTCACATAAATCTAAGCATTTCTTGAAAAATATGTCCAAAAGCCTAGCCTAATGAGACTCATATGCCACAACTGGTGTATGAGTTATGTGTGGCTTAAATCTAAATTAAATTCAAATTATTGGTTGGATTTCACTCTCCTAGATCTAATGTCAACTTGCAGTGTTGTAATTTCAAGGAATTTGGCATAAACAAGTATAAATGCAAGGTTATTTCACTCATTTTCACCTAAGACTTTCAAGAGAGCATTCCTAAAAGAAATTTTATGATTAAAAGAGCTTACAAGACTTCACAAGAGCATTCAAGAGCATTTCTAAGGTATTCAAGGGAAAATTTCTTCATCATTTGTTGCAGCAATTCAAGATCCATCATCATGTCCAAGTGATTAGGCATCAAACATGTTGTAGTATTCAAGATCCATTTGCAAGCATTGTTTCACATCCAATTTGAGATCAAGATCTACATTCTTCATGGCCACTTCATGATAGATTGTAGATTTACATTCCAAGACATCATCCAAGGTATCATCATTTCATGTTGCATGTTTCATGTCCTTATTTCATTGTTTCATCATTTGGTTTAATTACCTAAATGGGGTTTGACCAAGGAAAACCCCTATTCCCTAACAAAACAACACTATTTCTCTCTTTGTGTGATTGCAAGTTTATAGGTTGAAGATAAAGTGGATTTGAAGCCTTTAAAAGTATCAAGATTGCAAAGTTGTAAAAGCTGCAAAAGTTGTCATGTAAATTTGTCAAGGCTCACGAAAACTCAAATCTAGAGCAAGATATCCAACCTATCTACATGAAATAAGTGGGATAAGGCTTATTTGATCCATCTTCAGAGACTCACAAATTTCTGCTTCAGAATTCTTCTCTTGGAACACTTCACAGAAAAATAGGATTGATACGCCACTTGTGGCGTATGAGTCCTAGTATACCTATTTTTGGGTATTTTATATAGATCCTGATTCAACAGTTCCATATTCTTGTTTCCACCCAGAAACCCTAATTTGGGACTGATATGCCTAGACTATCATATGAGTCCTAGTAGGATTCAAACATCAATATTTTAGGGTTTCAGAGCTCATTTCAACCACATTTTTCTTCCATGTCAACCTCTATTCATTCTCAGTTTTTTGTTCTACAGTTCAGTTTCATATTCTAGGTCTTATCACTAAGTTTTGCATAGCATTTACATTTCTTTTCTTTCCAAGCCCTTGCTTAATGGTGAACCCTCTTTTAGTCTTTAATCACACCCTAGGACATCCCTATTGTAGATCTCTTTCCCATTTACATCCTTGGATTGAGATCTCTAGGGTTTTCTTGAATGATATTTGGAGAAAAGTGTTGATCTATCTCCCAAACATAGAGCAACATTTTTCACCAAATCATTTTGGTGAACCTAGCCTTTAGAACACCTCATTTCTAATTTGGAGTACATTATAATCCTAGATCTAGCTCGCATTGACTTTGCATTACTTGTTTTGCATTAGTTAATTGGCATCTAGGATTTCTAAATCTTGCATTAGGAAAAGTCCATATATGTTGCATTTTTTCATCATAGATCATTCAATTTCACTAAAATTCTACAATTACAAATAGTCTAGGAATCATACAAGTTAGCAACCTTAGAAACAACTCAGAATTTGCTGAAATAGGTGCAAAAACCCTAATCTAGGATTCATACGCCCCTTTGGGAAATTTAGTCCCAGTACATGTTGTTTTGCCTACTTTTCGGGATTTCTAAGTTGTGTATTTTCCAACATTTAGCCCCTCCAAAAACCCTGATTGGGACTCATATGCCCCTCTGGGCGAATTAGTCCTATATTAGCCCTAAAACTATCTTTTACAATATTAAAAACACCATTTTTGTACTTTTGTTTGTTGTCATTAGATAGTTGTTTCAGTTTGTTGAGTTTCTATTACATGTATTTCATTAGATCTAGCTTAAATCGGTTCATTTTATGTATTGCTTAATTTCAAGTTTACATTTACGACATTTCATTCTCAAATTGTTTCATAGTGTAATAAAAAAATTGCCTTGTTTAGAATCTAAATTTTTTATTTGTACACATTTCATTCTAGGTCATTACATTGTATTTTAAGTCTCTTTCCATTTTAAGTTTGCATAGATTACCTTTCATAAATGTTAGTATCTGTCTTTTCCAAGTTTGCAAAGAAAAAATTAGTCAATAAGCGTGTTAGTCATTCATTCAATACATTTCCTATTTATGAGAATCTCTTAATGTAAGAGAGTGAAAATGTTTACGCTTGCCTTAAACCTACACCCCCTCTTATATCTCCTAATTGTAGGAACGGTGTGATAGAAGAAGATGAAAACATAGAAAATCATGATAATCATAGTTTATCTTCTCCTAATACCTCTCCTACATGTGACAAAGGTATTTCAGTGTTAGAAGATGCACCCATTAAGAATCATGACATTGTTGAAAGCTCTGCTTCTATAAAATTTCCTACATTGGAAGATATTATAGAACAAGAGAATGAGATCATAGACACATTTCTAAACATCACCCTACCTAATTTCCATTCAAATTTTGCTTGTGAGAACATTCTAGTGAAAGAGAATACAACCTTGGGTAATCATTAAAATCATATTCATTCTTCTCATAATATCTCTCCTAGTTGTGAAGAAGATATTTTAGTGCTAGAAGAACCAATTGATAAGAGTTTTGAGAACCCTAGTTGTTTCTCTCCTCTTACCTCTCCTATTAGGCAAGAAATTACTAAACAAGAGGACATAACAATAGGTAATCATGACGATCAAATAACACAACAAGATACCATTCAAATCTACCTACATAACACTCCGCGTAGTCTACATTCATCTCCCAACATCTTCCCCTCTTGTGATAATGTTGTAAATGGTGAGGATATGTTGGTGTTAGATAATCAAATCTTTAAGGTCTATAACAGCCCTCTTTATGTTAATTCCCCTACCTATCCTATTTTGGAAGACAATATGGGACAAACGAATGTAATCATATATAACCACAATAATCATACTTGTTCTTCTCCTACTATCTCTCCTAGTTGTGAAGAAGATACTTTGATGTCAAAAAATACAATCGATGAAAGTCATGAGAATCTTAGTTGCCTCTCTTCCCCTAGGGAAAACCTTATTGAACAATACAATCCAACCATGGATAACTCCTTTACTTGTGATGAAGTCATTTTAGAAGAACCAGCCTTTGAATTCCATGAACATCTAGTTTGTAGTTCTCCTAAAAAACTCTCCTCCTAAGGAGGATATCATGGTGCAAGAAAATGACAACATTTTAGCTTCCTTAGATGATGGTGAAAAGATGACACTAGATTCCCCTTCATTAGAAAGACATCAATCTGAAACCACTGAGGTGTTGAATGTGCAAGTGTTTGTTAGATCCCCCTTGATTAATGGACCTCCTACATACCTTGTGAGACATCCTAAGAACCTTCTAATTCTTTACCCACCCTCACAACAGCCACAAAATCAAAACAAACATGAACTTATCCTTTACCCACCTAAGAATAATGTTTCACAAAATCTGAGTTATAATATTTTTGCTCATACATATAACACTAGAAACAATTTGTAACCAAGAAAAACACCTTCAACATCCCTCCTATTGCCTAACCCTATCTTACTAGGTCCTCCTCATTTGCCTCCACAAAGTGGAAAGGTGTATGATCTTGTTGAACAACTTAAGAATACTCCTGCTAAGATATCCTTATGGGACCTTATTCAAGTCTCCCCTAATTACCATAACATGATTCAAAGTGCTTTACAACAAGTTCCTATTCCTTCTAATGCACAACCAAATGGCATAGCAGTCATCATTCAAGGAATAAATGCTGAAATTAGTTTCCACCAAAGTGAGCTCCCTCCTTTGGAAGTGCAAAAACAAAATGATGCTTTCATGATAGTAGCTCAATATAATAGGACATGGATAAAGAGAAACCTTGTTGAAAATGACTCATCCCTTAATGTGTTTAGTGTAACCATTTTGGATAGGCTTGGCATGGATAAATAAAAAATTCAACCCGATTCTATATCTATTAAGGGATTTGACAATGTAGGAAAAAAACTGCTTGGTGTGATCACTTTTCCTATTACAGCTAGAAAGGCCACATTAGAAACACTGATCCATGTTATGCCTCATGATCTTTCATATAATCTTCTTTTAGGAAGACCATGGATTCATGCAATGAATGGTGTGCCTTCTAATCTTCATCGTATCATGAAATACGTCTACAACAAAAAAGTATATACAATCAACATTGAACCTGAACCAAACAGTTGTTTGAACATTGAGAAAGGCAAGGAGAATCCTTTGAAAATATTGACACTGACTACACAAGTAGAATATGTGCAAGAGAAAGACAGAAAATCATATTGAAGAATTCACGAAGCTATTAGAAGATGGTTGGGGTTCCTTAGATTTCACATCATTCATGGGAGAATACGAGATCATAAACAAAGACTCTGAAAAGGTAAAATAAAAAGTAATAATTTCAACACAAAATTCAGAATATCCCTCAAAAGCATCCACCTCAAACACTTTACAAGAAACAACAAAATTGCACAACAAACATTGATGAAATTGGTTGTGAACAATCACTGAATCCAAAAGCAATCAGAAATATTTATGGAAGAGGTTATGAACTTATGAAACAACTTAGATATAGTGGAAAAGGATGTGGTGCTATAGAACAAGGTATCTGTGTCGCTATAGAGCCTAACACACAAGGAATGACTAATGGTCTTGGTTATTGTCCCTCGAAAGAAAAAAACAAGTCTTCACTCAATATCAACACTCTTACAAAAGATCCTTCTAAGCCAACTTTAACATTAGTGCATCTTGAAATGATAGACACTAGTGGTCTTGAGTATTATCCTTTGAAAGAAACAAATGAAACAACAAAATCCTCGCTTAACATTAATTTCATCACGCAAAATGCTTATGATTCGAATTTGATAGAATTTATTCCCTCCTGTAAAGGAGAGTACAAATTCTCACAATCTAAAGAGCCTTGTTTAAGTATGGCATTTTATACTAAGCAATAGATATCTTTGTTGCAAATTAAAGGAACATCTTCTACCATTGATCAAGAGGGTATCTTATCGAGACTCCTCCAAGATCGTTTGATATCTCTCCCTCCAAGAACATGAAATAAATTTTACTACAAGAATTATTTTTGTGCATATCATAGAGTTCATGGTAATTCTACTAATGAATGTAAGGCTTTAAGTGATAGAATTCAACATCTTAAGGAGTGTGGTGCTCTTCCTTATTTTGGGGCACCTAATTCCTCTAATCAATACTAATTTTCACTCTAGCATGTTTCTCATCAATCATCTCAGATCATCCTTGTCCTGCATTAAGTGGGGGTAAGGGGTTAAGTAGACTTGTCCTCATATGTCACTTGTCGTTGTCTCTTTTGGCTATTTGATTGTCTTTCATGTACATATAAGAGCAAGCTTGGGATGTGGATGACATGCCTTAAGTTGGATCACATGTGACGTACTCAGTTATAAATTTTGGGGGCAACCCCTTCCCTTTTCATGATGTAGCTTATTGGAAACATATGACCTGGCATAAGACTTTCCAAATAAGCTCTCATGTCTTCTTCTACTTCAAAGAAATTTCTCACAGTAATGGTGTTAGCAATCACTTTAAAGTGGGGGTATACATCAACACTCATATTTCACTATGTGGTTTTCTTTTGTTAGAACTGAGATATAGTTCTGATACCATGTTAGAATTGGCTATGGATGCCAAGATCTTGAGAGCAAATGGAAAGCACAAAGAGAGAGAATAGAATGTGACAAGAGTAAATTTTATTGTTATCAATATGATTCAATGATATGATGTGATTGATGTACAATGAGAGACCCCTTGGTTATATATAGCCAAGGTGAGATGCATGATGTCATAGGATTATGACAAGTTTCTTAATCATATGACATGAGACAACTAATCACACTTACCTAGGTTCACATATAGTAGTTGTCAAAGGATAAGATAACAACTAATGACAACTAACACCTTCTAGAAAGATTCCTTCCTATGACCTAAGTAAACTTAACATGTGTAAATAAGTCCCCTAGTAATGAATGAACTAGGTACAAGACTTTATTTACACCAGCACCCCCCCTTAAGTGTAACTTAGGGAGTTGCAGATTATTATACAAATGGTACAAAGATGCAAGAATGGGTCCTCGCTACGGGGCCATATTAGGTACCCATGTACAATGTAATGCAATCTCTCACAAATATAGAAAAGGAGAAAACCCAGTGGGACAAAACTCCTCCCCAAAAGAGAGATGGAATACAAAAAATGAATGCTATCAATGATGAATGAGAAGGTAAAAACCCCATGTGAGGAAAAAGACCCCCCCCCCATAAGAGAGAAGTAGAAGAGAGACAAGGTTTCCCCCCCTCAATGTTGAGTCTTCTGCAAGAATGGTAGAAGCTCAACATTAAATGATGAAGATGATCCAATCTCGCCGAACAACATTCCTCCCCTTAGGAAGAAAAAAAACCAAGGATGTATGCAAGATATCAAGATGAATGATGTGTGATGATGTATGTGAAGCATGCTCAAGTGTCTCCATGTCGATGCCAAAAGTTGAGACACTCCAAATAGGCGTTCTAAGCCACATTGTTGAAGAGGACAATCCAACCTCTCGTAGAGATGAATGTAGAACATAATCCAAAGACAAAGATATCCCCTCTAAAGACAAAGAAGCATCCTCCAAATGTTGTCCAAAATTATCCACACTCACGCCAAACTGCAAAGAATGATCATGTAGAGAATGAACAAGAGGGTCAAGGTGTTCCCTCAAAACCAAGCTATTCTATTGTGATAGGAAAAACCAAGCTACTAAGGCAAAAAAGATGTTGCAAGCAATGAAACTTAAAAATTTAGCTAAGTTTCATGAATACAATCTTGCTTTTGAAAATTACATGATTATTGCAGACAAAACCAAAGACGTTACAACAAAAGAAAATTATTTGAATTCTTTGCCTTGTGGTTTGGGAGCATGGGTTGAAGACTATATTATCAAAAAGAAAGGTAAGACAATATCCCAGTGTATTTTTGTAGAACTTAAGTCTTTGATTGGTTATAAATTGGAGAAGCAGTGTCTTTTAGGGGCATTACAAAATAATAGGGATGAGTATAATTATACTTGCAATTTGAAATAATTTTGTGACTTACCTCCAATCAACCAGTTAAAAGATTTCACCAATCTAAAGCAGTTTAAGAAAAAGGGTTGTGGAAGGACATGTAAGTGTAAAAAGTGTTCCACACACCTTAGTAGAGACTCTAGATATGAGGGTGAGTATACATTCAAAAGGAGAAAGCATGGAAAATATGGTTCTAAAAGAAAATATAAGATTGTTCCTCTCCAAAAACGAAAGTTTCCTAAAAAAACTCCACCATTTTTGCTAGAAAGAAGGAATATGATTCTTTATGTGGCTTGTTCTTTTTCTTCTTTTGCTTCTTATCAAGATTCCCTAATTCTTTCTATACCTTAGACTCACTTGTCACCAATGCTTGTGACTTGGAAGACTTGATTAGACCCATGTTCATTAACTTAGCTTCCTCTTGAATTAGGAGATTTGCAAAGTCATCAAACTTAGGATCAATATATGATGCTCCCATAGAAATTCGATGGGTATGAAAGCTAGAAAAAAATACTAAATACTCAGGACCAAGCTTGGATAACACATTCTGGATCAACTATAAATCCTCTTTTTCAATGTTGCATTCCTTCAACTGTGTTCTTAATTGCTTGATTTTGGAGATGTAGTCTTGGATGTGGTCAAAACATTTAGGATCAAGATTCATTAAATCATTATCAATCTGATAACCCCTAATCTTATCTTTTTTACCATAAATTTTTTCAAAAGTCTCCCATGCCTCTTAGGTGTTTTGCATCATTCAATATGAAATTGTAAATCAAATGAGACTAATGAACATATGCATACAAGTGTTTTCTCACGATTAATCTCCCATCTTGCCAATTCTGAAGCATCAGTAGGTTGAGAAATGGTTTCCTTCAGATAGTGTATTAGACCTTTTCCCATGAGATAGTTTCATACTAATTTTCTCCATGTAGCATAATTATGTGGAGGTAGGAATTCAATTTGAGATTTCCCCATTGCAAGAACACAAACCAAGCAAAAGAATGCAAGAAACCACTGCAAGATTACCCCCCAAATAACTCAATCAAGAAATACCCCCAAGAAATATCTAATTTGGCACTTTATACTTAGTACGATTATAGTTGCCACTTGCCAAAAATAGCGAAGTGGACTTTGATCTTGGTGCATGTAAATGCCAAATTTGGCCATAGAATCAAATACAATTTTTGGTATAAAATAAGATGAATCTGATCATACCACTGAGAAGTACACAAAAAATCATGCACTTTAAAAAAAAATTGCACCCAAAAATGTTACTGTAGGAGCAAGATATGAGCTCCTGAAGTTCCCAAAGTGAGGACAAAGTAGAAACACCTGTGAGAATCTACAATTTTTGGAAAAACCAGACACCAAAACCAAAATATGATTGAACCACCATGAAGAGCGCGAAAAATTAGCCCAAATAAAAAAAAATTCTCGAAAAAAGGAGCCAAAATAACCAAGTTATGAGCCTTCAAAGTTTTCCTATGAAAACCAAAATGCAAATGGTGAGGGGGGAATTTTTTTTTAGGATGCTGATGTCATCAGTGATGCAGTGATGATGTTAGCAATTCGCACAATTAAATTTGGCATCCTTCCAGTCGTAAAAAAACTCCTGCTTAAAATTGACAGTCGTCAGATGGAATCTTCTCAAGATGCTCAGAATATGCTCTACCAAAATATTCTCATACCAGAATATTCTTCACCGGGATCTACAACCGAATATTGCACGAATTGGAATCTCTTGCAAATATTCTTCAGAATAAACTTTGACGACCGATTTATTCTTGCCGACTGTAGTTTTGAGTGGTGAAGGTGGGGTCGTTGTGAAGTAGTCATCGCCATGTGGTTGAGATGTAGCCACCTGGTACGCTGCGGCAAGTATCTTGCGCAAGTCTACGCAGGCGTACCCTGCACTTTAAATATGTTTTTTTTTTCTTTTTCTAAAAAACCTTTTCAAAAAATCTTTGAATGAAATCCGAAAAATTTATTAATAAAAACAATGTTCACCTCCAATTTTTACCGACAATTTTTTTGAGCTAACCAGTCAAATTTTTTTCTGACGACAGCATGACCTATGCAATGATGGCGACTTGGGGGCCATATGGATCTCGAGGAATTGTTTTTGCCTCACCAGACAACTTGCTTCGATTTGGATGAATTAACAGTCAATTTTAGGGTTTTTGGCCCTTCTAGACGCAATGGCAAGGTCGGATTTGACCCAAAATGCTCCAAAATTGTAGCTACCTTCTAGATCTGGTAACCACTCTTCAGCTTCAAACCCTCATAGATTTGGCCTCGTATGTTTGATTTGGACAAAATAAAAGGAAAAATCAACTTTCTCAAACCTTTTGAACGCAATGGTGAGCTTAGATTTGCACCAACAAGCTTCGATATGAACTTGCAATAAAGAGTAAAAAATGGAACACCCCCAAATCTGGTATCTCTCTTCAGAAAAAGATTCTCCAATGGCACCCAACCCACTCTGATACCATGTTAGAACTGAGATATAGCTCTAATACCATGTTAGAATTGGCTATGGATGCCAAGATCTTGAGACTAAATGGAAAGCACAAAGAGAGAGAATAGAATGTGACAAGAATAAACTGTATTCTTATCAATATGATTCAATGATATGTTGTGATTGATGTATAATGAGAGACCCCTTGATTATATATAGCCAAGGTGAGATGCAAGATGTCATAGGATTATGACAAGTGTCTTAATCATATGTCATGAGACAACTAATCACACTTACCTAGGCTCACATGTAGTAGTTGTCAAAGGATAAGATAACAACTAATGACAACTAACACCTTCTAGAAAGATTCCTTCCTATGACCTAAGTAAACTTAACATGTGTAAATAAGTCCCCTAGTAATGAATGAACTAGGTACAAGACTTTATTTACACCAACATCTTTATTCTTACGATGTGTCCTTTTATCAGTGGTATCATTGGGTTTGATTTCCTCCGAGATCATGATATTTGTTTGACTTGTCCTTTCTTGTTGACATTAGGCACAATGTTCCCTAAGAAGATACCTTACATGAACTAAGAAAAATCCCTTTGAATGTACCTTACACTATTTTTCATTTACAACAATTGTTATATGGCCACCTTGCATAATGCACTTTTCTTGCCTATGGGGCCATCCTTTTTGTTCATGAGTTTGAAGCATACAAAGCTTTTCTTGCCTCATGAAGCTCAAAGTTCATTATTATGTGGCACCTTGTCAAAGTTATCAGGAGGTATAGCTTTGGTATGGTTAATGTATG
The DNA here is from genome assembly GCA_007258455.2 of Sequoia sempervirens. Classification (NCBI taxonomy): domain Eukaryota; kingdom Viridiplantae; phylum Streptophyta; class Pinopsida; order Cupressales; family Cupressaceae; genus Sequoia; species Sequoia sempervirens. The sequence goes on from VDFB02281492.1 coordinate 191,025,041, forward strand.
ATGAGAAGCCTAAACGTGGGCATGAATTTCTCATTATATAGTGAGAAGTTTATATAGAGGCATGACTTTCTCACTAAGCCACCCTTTGGATACTCACCCAACAGAAAACCTAAAGTTTCATTGCCTCAGAGTGAGCATGCATCTTTGGAAAAATAGCTTAGATCTGATCCACAATGTGCAATACAAACAGTTGAAGCTTGATCCATCTTTTCTTTCTTTTCCTTTCATCTTTTTGACATTGCATGTTTGTGTATATCATACACCTTGTGTGTGTCCCTTTGTACTTATGTTAGTTTGGCATAGAATATTGGACCTTGGGGGCTTGGCCACCTCCTTTGATCCTTGCAATCCTTTGTCATCCACATTGGTATACCCATACCCCTCTTGAATGTCTACTTTAGTGTGAGTTTGAAGCAAGTTCCTCCTCTCACTAAAGTGGTGGATAAATCTAGTGTAGAAAAATATCGTTGTTTATATTTTCACACCTAATTTGAGAATAATTAATGTTAAAATGAACCTAATTTCACCTTGATCTAGTCTTGTAATGTGTTTTACACATTCACATTGGGTTTAGCATCCTCTTAAGCTAAATGAACCTAACTTTTCCTTAATTTAGTGTTGTAAATTATATTCATTTACACTTTCACATTAAATTTAGGGCCTTTGTAAACTAAATGGACCTAATGGTGCCTTATTTAGGGTGTTGTAAAGTGTGTCCTAACACTTGCACACTAATCTAGGTTTTCATTAATAAATTGGGCTTCTTTATTCCTTATTTGGTCTTATTTTGCATCCACAAGCCTTAATTAATGCATCTTTTCAAGGATAATCCCAACATTTACAAACATCCAATCATAATTCATACATTTTTGGATTGTATGGCCCAAATTTAGTGAATTGGGACTCATATTCCACCTTGGGCATATGAGTCCCACCTAATTTTTGGGGCCTTGATCTTGATTTCACATCAATCTAGGAATTTTTTGAAAAATGTGTCCCAAAGCCTAGCCTAATGGGACTCATACGCCACAACTAGCGTATGAATCCCATGTGGTTTAAATCTAAATTAAATTCAAATTCTTTGTGGTATTTCATTCTCCTAGATCTGATGTTAGCTTGTAGTGTTGTAATTTTGAGGAATTTGGCATAAACAAGTATAAATGCAAGGTTATTTCACTCATTTTCACCTAAGACTTTCAAGAGAGCATTCCTAATAGCAAGTTAATGATTACAATAGTTTACAAGACTTCACAAGAGAATTCAAGAGAATTTCTAAGCCATTCAAGGGAATATTTCTTCATCATTTACTATAGCAATTCAAGATCCATCATCATGTCCAAGTCATTAGGCATCAAGCATGTTGTTGAGCTAGTGTTGTGATGTAGTATTCAAGATCCATTTGCAAGCATTTTTTCACATCCAATTTGAGATCAAGATCTACATTCTTCATGGCTACTACATGATAGATTGCAAATTTATATTCCAAGACATCATCCAAGGTATCATCATTTCATGTTTCATGTTTCTATATAGGAGTGAATTTGCACCCCCTACGCAAATTCCCATTTCACACACCCTCACCTTAGAAAATCAAATCTAAAGGAGAAATTACACATCACCCAACTACCTTCCATCCACTTGGCATCTTTCCTTGTGTTGGTGAAAGAATAGTTATCGGGGATGCACACGCGATGCACAGACGTCCGTGCGGTGCACTGTCATCCCTAATGGATTCTTGCATCTGAAGTTGGAAGAAGTGTTACACACCCAATTGGGGCCAAATTGTAACATCCCTCTTCGACCAACCGACCCAAAAATGGTATATTCTTCTTCATTCTTCCTTCAAATTCTTCCATTCTTACTTCATTTCATCTTCTAGCCATCTTCTTGCATTCTCTAGCAATTCTCTTGAGCATTCTAAGTATTCACTTCACTCTCAAGCAACATTTTAGCACTCCATCAACTCCACATTGCAAGTGTGAAGCAAACCATAGAAGCTTGGGCTTGGAGTCTTGCAAGACCTCCCTTCATCATAGTTGCAGTTGTGGTAACTTTGCCAAGTCCATATTTCCTCCATTGGCTAGTGAGCTTTTGGGTGGAGGTGGTAACATTTCACTCCTCTCCTTTGTGATTCAGTTGAGTAGCATTGTATTATTTTTTAGTGTGTATTGCTCTCTTTTCTTTCCTTTATCACATATTTTACTTCATTTCTTTTTGGCTATTTGTAGAGGTGGAAAAACCAAAATGAGGGTCTAACTGAGGTAGGCCCCTATATGGCCCCAACAATTTTCCCATTCTTGTGTGTGTAGGTGAACGTTTATGTGGAGCTAGTTGATGAACTAGCGCTTTCGTGAGATCATCTTCGTCACCATAGTTCTTGTTTACTTGATTTATCATTTTTGTATCTATTTCCTATACTTTATTATTATGTTTTCACCATCTAGATTAACTAGCTAGGTTGTTAGTAGGTTTTTTTAGTAGTTTCTACTGTGTTTTATGTTTTCTAACCGTACGGATGCCAATGTGCCAAGGAGACGCCAGCGCATTGCACTGTCATCCCAGAATCGAGCTGCTGCCCTCAGACAGAAAGTTGTCTGAGACACAATAATGACTCCAAAAACCAACTCGCTTAGCCAAAATTTAAGTCCAAGATCTATAGAGTGGTAGAAGTACATTATAGTGCTCATCATTCATGATCCTTACCCCAAGGAATCTTTTATAGTGAGGTAAGTTAGGGCAGCCCTTTGCTCTCATATCTCCGTGACCTAGAGCTTGATGTGGTTGGTCCCCCTCTCTTATATTTTTGGTGAACCCAACATGAAAATTTTTGGTTTCCTTCTCCAATACGAAAAGCTCCTTTCCTCATGTTCTAGGAGCATTGTAGGTGTGAGTGTTGTGAGGCCTTTTCCTTACAACCCAACCTGTCACCCCTAGTAGGCATAGTTGGAAGGTTTTGTAGGTGTTGTGTTACAAATCCTTAGTTGGGTCATGGTCTGATCATAAACCTTTTCGGGGGCTTTGTGAGAGGGTCATTTAGTTTACGTGATGGCCTCTTTTCTACATCAACCTATCCCTTCTGTGCAGCCTACAAGTAGTAGTCCAAGTATAACCTTCACCTTGCAGGACCTAGCGATGGGTTTCAAAAGAGAACCATCTCCTCTCTATATCCTTATGTGAATTAACGGAAACACTGTAGCAATTGTTCTCATTGACCCAATGTCTCAAGTGAAATCATAACCAAGGAGATCATGTTAATTAACTTTCTACATAAAGATGGGTACGATGCACCTGTAAGCACCATCTGTATGCATAACGAACTTTTTGTACCTCCTCTTGGTAGTATCATTTTGTTAGTCCTTATCAGACCTAAATCCATAAACCTTTCGTTCGATATAATCCCAAGGTTTGAACTCTTCAGAGTGAAGCTAGGAATCCCCTAACTAGTAGCTATGAATACAGTTCCCTCGGTTGTGCGCAAGTGTCTAAAATTCATTCACGAGGGTTTCGTGCATGTGATCCACAACATTGGTTATAGACCACTAGTTGAGCATGGTAGCTACTCCTTAGAGCACTTTTGGCCTACACCCATTGGCCCCCTTCCACCTAGGAAGGACCTCTTGTACTGCACATATCAAAAGTACAAGAAAGGGTGCTTAACGCCTAAAGTTAGATACCCTCCATCACCTTATGTTGTTTCGCATAGGGCTTATTTGAAAGCTAACAATGATGTCGCCAAGGCACATAGAAGGGAAGAAGAGAAGCACTCTCGAGATTCCTCTTCCTCCTCTTCTACTATTCAACCTGACGCTTCCTCTCATCCTGATGTGGCACCATTGGATTATGTTCCATAGTTGCATGAGAATCCTATGGTGCCCATTTGGTGAAAGTTCAAGCATCCTGCACTCGAGCTTCCTATTTTTCCTATAGAGCCTGGGCTCATTCAATATGGTAGAAGAAAGGGTCCCCATGGTGAATCTTCTATGTCTTGGCCTCCATGGCCTCCCACCACTTATGCTCCCAAAGCAGTAAATGAGAAGAGGTCCACTGTCAAGGCACTAGAGCTGACTCCCCCATCAACCTACTCCTCTTGCTTCTGTTTAGGAGTATGTCCCTCTATTGGAAATGGTTGTGATGGACATCCCTATGGCTAAGTAGGAGTCTTCTGTCCCTTCACAACTCCCAGTCTTTATCTTAAAGAGTCGCAGAAACTACCTTGCACATGAGCACAAGCATCAGTGAAAGGCTCTTGTGGCTAAGCAAGCCGCTTTGCAGAAGAAGGAAGAGGAGATGACCGCCCCTCCTTCAAGGCCTTCTATTGTGTCCTCCTCTCTCCTTCCCTATGCTTCCATTAAATCTAGTTTTGTCTCACTTCTAGCTCCTGCTGTGAGTGTGCCTGACCCTAAAAAGGTGTAGGTGTTCATCACTCCTTCGGTTGACCCACCCTTGTTGATGTCCCTCTCAGACATTCTGCCATTCCCAAAACCCGTGGACATGTCAAATACCTCGGTGGTGTTTGCCATGATTTTTTCCTCCTCCTCCTTTGTGCCTCTTGCCTTGTCTATGGGGAGTTCACATCCCCTAACAAAGAAAAAGGTGGAGGATGGCCCTCCTAGCAATGGAGGGCGTAAGAGGAGCCCACCTTCTCTGAAGGGTGGTCCTGCATTAGTTTGTTTTGTCCTAGTAATGGAGCAAGTCCCTACTTCTCCTAAGTTTCTCACTACTCTCGAGTCACTTGGTGAGCCAAGTGGTGAATCTTGGGTGTAGTCTTCCTTATCTGTTGAGGTATGACATGGTACTCTAGTAAAGTGCATGTTCAACTCTTTGGATGAAGTTCTAACCTTATCAACGATCTTTGCAAAGTTGCTGACTATAACTCCATAAGAGCCTAGTGGAGAAGACCTTGCAGAGCCTTCTTCCTTAACCCTTGTTACAGGAGGGTCAGAAGCTCCTCCCCGTAATATTCCACCACTACAGGTTCATCCTCCTTCCCCTTATAACGATCTAGATTGGGAAGCGGATGACCTCTTGGTCGATGAATGTTAGGGGAGGCCTCTTCTTTATCTTTAGATTAGATGTGTGTGTTGTGATGTGTTCCCCCATGATTGTGCTATGTGTTCCTAGATGACTCTTGTCAACCTTGTTGGTGCTTGAATACAGGAGTGATTTTGTGTCATGAACCTTCTTCTATCTATATCATCATTCTCTCATATTTATGTTTGATTTTTGGAAAATTGAGGATAATGCAAAGTGTTGGGGGCATTTAGGCTTCCCTTCCATGTTGACCCAATTTTTTATTTTTACTTTTTTTTCCATTAATTCTTCCTAATCTTGTGGGGATTGATGATATTTCACCTTGCACCACGGTTACCTATTATTTATTTAAGCATGAGTAGATCTGACCCTATGAAACTAGATCCCCCTGTGTCCTTTGATTGTGATTATTTCTCTTTCGCTCCTTTCTTATCTTTCTCTCTTCTTGCTTGAGTTGTCCCTCGCATGTGTGACAACGCCATTTCTCTGATACTTTGATTTTCAAAAAACACATTTGTTGCCAACGAATATTTTCTCGATAATATTTACAAACTTTTTCAAGAATCACATTCCTAATAGAACGTGTTTCCTTCATCATGGGTTCACAAAGAAAGAACTTGAGAACTTTCCTTTGAGGTGGGAGAAACTTTGATCTTCCCCTCACAAGGGGGAATTTTCTTCCTTTCAAATTCCTTGATGAGGTGAACATCTTTTGAAAAGATTCCTTGATGATGAATCAATTTGAGAAAAAAACGTATCTTTTACACTTTCAAACAATGCGTCCTTTGAGTGGACCCCTCTTCATGTTAGGTTTCTGAGGGACCCCTTTGAAATCCTTCCAACTTGTCAATGGTTTGTGTGACTATCTACTTATTTGCCTATGTGGCTGCATCATTTTTGGACACGTTTTATCTGCGGGTAAACATGTCACTTTGCAGGTGCGCCTATAAAGCCACTTTCCAATCTGAATCTATAGAGTCTACTTCTTTGGGTTTCCTTCATGTGAGAGAACTTTGGAGATGCCTCCTTGCAAGTTTGCAGGTCCATAAGGCACTTACTTCTATGGGATTCCTCCATGTGAGAGATCTTGGAGGTCACCTTCTTGCAAGTTTGTGAACCTGTAAGACACTTACTTCACGGGGCTTCCTTCATGCGAGAAATCTTGGGGGTTACCTCTTTATAGGTCTGCGGGCCTATGATATGCTTTCATCCTGTGGGATTTATCCATCATTGGTTCAAGGGCCTTTGGTGTACTTTGTGTAGCTTAATAGTTCTACGAAGTTATGGACTCTTTTGTTTGAAACTCCTCAAAGAGAGTACCTGTGGAGTCCTTTGCATGTCCTACGCTTTTGAGCTCTCCAGATCACGGTCTGCTTCCTGGATGGTTCAGGTATAAGTTTCTAACCCTACTAACACTTTGATCTACTTTACTGAAGCACTCATCAATAATCGTGCTCACTAAAGTGGGGGAAAAATGTATAGGAGCGAATTTGCATCCCCTACACAAATTCCCCTTTCACACACCCTCACCTTAGAAAATAAAATCCAAAGGTGAAATTCCACATCACCTAACTACCTTCTATCCACTTTGCATCTATCCTTTGTGTCGATGAGAGAATATTTTTTCAGGGATGCATGAGCGGTGTGCAAATGTCTGTGCGGTGTGCTGTCGTCCCTGACAAAAACCTACGTCTAAAGTTGGTAGAGGAATTACATAGCCGATTGGGGCTGAATTGTAATGTCCCTCTTTGACCAACCGACCCAAAAATGGTAGATTCTTCTTCATTCTTCCTTTAAATTCTTCCATTCTTACTTCATTTCATCTTTTAGCCATCCTCTTGCATTCTCTAGCAATTCTCTTGGTCATTCTAAGCATTCACTTCACTCTCAAGCAACATTTTAGCACTCCATTGCAATAGCACTCTATCAACTCCCCATTGCAAGTGTGAAGCAAGCCATAGAAGTGTGGGCTTGGAGTCTTGTGAGACCTCCCTTCATCACAATTGCAGCTATGTTGACTTTTCCAAGTCCATATCTCCTCCATTGGCTAGTGAGCTTTTGGGTGGAGGTGGTAATGTTTCACTCCTCTCCTTTATGATTTTGTTGAGTAGCATTGTATTGTTTTGTAGTGTGTATTGCTCTCTTTTCTTTCCTTTATCACATATACTACTTTGTTGATTTTTGGTTGTTCATGGAGGTGGAAATACCAAAATGGGTTTCTAACTGAGGTAGGCCCCTATACAACCCCACCAATTTCCCCCTTCTTGTGTGTGTATAGGTGAACATTTGCGTGGAGTTAGTTTACGAATTGGCACTTATGTGAGATCATCCTCATCACCTTAGTTCTTGTTTACTTGCTTTATCATTTTAGTATCTATTTCCTATACTTTCTTATTTTGTTTTTACCATCTAGATTAACTAGCTAGGTCATTAGTAGGTTTTCTTGGTAGTTTCTGTTGTGTTTTCTATTTTCTAACCATATGTACACTACCATGCCATGCTGTCATCCTAGAATTGTGTTGTCGTCCTTAGAGAGAGAGTTGTCTGAGACACAGTATCGACTCCAAAAACTAGCTCTCCTAGCCCAAATTTAAGTCCAAGATTTGTAGAGTGGTAGAAGTACATTATAGTGCTCATCATTCTTGATCCTTACCCCAAGGAATTTTTTAGAGTGAGGTAAGTTAGGGCAGCCCTCTACTCTTAACTCTGCATGACTTGGAGACTTCACATGGTTGGTCCCCCTCTCTTATAGTTTCAAGTCCTTATTTCATTGTTTCATCATTTGGTTTAATTACCTAAGTGGGGTTTGACCAAGGAAAACCCCTATTCCTTAACAAAACAACATTTTTTCTCTCTCTTTGCGTGATTATAGGTTAATTGATTGAAGACAAAGTGGATTGGAAGCCTTCAAAAGTATCAAGATTGCAAAGTTGTAAAAGTTGTCATGTAAAGTTGTCAAGGCTCATGGAAACTCAGATCTAGAGCAAGACAACCAACCTATCTACATGAACCCAATGGGGGAAGGCTTATTTGATCCATCTTCAGAGGATCACAAATTTTTGCTTTAAAATTCTACTCCTGGGACACTTCACAACAAAATGGGACTGATACACCACTTGTGGCATATGAGTCCCAATATACCTATTTTTGGGTATTTTCTATAGATCCTGATTCAGCAATTCCAAATTCCTATTTCCACCTAGAAACCCTAGTTTGGTATTAGTACACCTAGACTGGCATATGAGTCCCAGTAGGCCTCAAAAATTAATATTTCAAGGTTTCAAAGCTCATTTTGACATCTTTCTTTTAGCTGCACTTTTGTTCATTCTTAGTTTGTTGTTCTGCATTTCAGTTTCATATTCTAGGTCATATCACTAGATTTTACATAACATTTCCATTTCTTGTCTTTCCAAGCCCTTGCTTGGTGGTGAACCCTCTTTTAGTCTTTAATCACACCCTAGGATATCCCTATTGCAAATCTCTTCCCCTTTACATCCTTGGATTGAGATCTCTAGGGTTTTCTTGAATGATATTTGGAGAAAAGTGTTGATTTATCTCCCAAACATAAAGTGACATTTTTCATCAAATCAAAATTAAAGTAGGGTTATTTGTTATCGAGTTTGTAGTTTTTCACCTAACCTAGGTAAATGACTATATCACCTATCATAATTAGAAATTTAATTGCATGAATTGAAAAATTAAAAATTAGAATTCATCTTCATTTGTCTTAAAAAATTGAATTCATCATTATCTAAGAAGTAAATCTTAATTCATTGGTAGAGTTAAGAATATTATAACTAGTTTTTATCATGTGTATGTTTGTCGGACTTCACGAGTTGTAGATACCATTTAAACAATGTTGATGACAATAACAAAAAGGGTAAAGGGGATCCCCGATCCCCAACATCTGATCAATAATAAAACATGTCTTTAAAAGAAATCTCATTCATAAGAAAAGGGTAAAGGAGATCTTTGATCTCTGATGCCTGATGATATAAAACCTTAACAAAGAGAATTCACTGTATAAGGAAGAGGTAAAGGGGATTTTTGGTCACCAGTCGGTTCCGAATGGAGCACAATTACAACTTAAATGCATTTACAAAGTAAGGAAAAAGGGTATAAGGGAAATTTGATCCCTAACACCCAAAGAATCATATAAAGATAATTAAACTTTAAAATGCACAACTTAATGATATAAGGTAAGATGTAAGCCCGAAGGCCAATCCCAAAAACCTTATAAATTCCTTTATGATTGGCTATAATTTTGAAATGTAAGGTTTATGGTATCTAACTTAGTTTGTCTTGTAGGGTTTCTATCCTTGAATATGTAAATGGTAATTTGTGGTACTTGTGTTTGCAAAGAGGATGCCACCTAAGGATCCAAACGAGATGAAGTACCAATATAAAGGTTATCATCTACCTTCTAAGATGTTTTCCCCATATAGTGAGATTGGAGACACTGGCCTTGGACACGTCAACCTAGATTAGTTTAAGAGAAGATTTAGTAACAATGGTGCTAGGAATTTAATGGCTAGAGTTGTTTCCAAGTTAGGATTGGTGGAAGCTACTACTTTCTTGATTATAGTTCAATCTCCAGAATTGGTATTGACATGTGCCCAATATTACAATCACAAGAGTCATAAGGTCAAGGGGTCCAATGGAGAGATTGTATTGGATTTGAATCCTAAAATGATCAAGAGGGTTTTCAGAATTCCTTCTCACACTGAATATGAAGCAATAGATTTGCAAAAAGTGATCAAGTACTTTGATGAATCTTCAACTGATAATTTGAATTACATAAATGACCATTTATTGGAGAAGCCTAGAAAGGTGGCTGCTAAATTGGAAAAGATACAACATAGGAGTAAATATACAGAAGATGTCAAGTACATAATTGTATTATTGTGTTAGGTGTTTGGGCAATGAAATGCAAAGGATTTCTATCCTTGGATGCTGTGTTTTATCAAAATCATCAATTCTTCCCACAAGAAGAAAATTGATTCAGCTCAGCTTATCAATGATACCATTCATGAATAGATGTGCAATATTCTTTCAACATCCAAGTTTTACTTGAACTTGTACCTAGTTTATCTACTGGTTTTACAAGCTTCATTCCCAAGACTCTCCAAGGTGGTCTCTTTTGAGCTTGGGGAGGTAAATATTTACCAACATTACCCCCAGTTGGATTTGGAGGAAAACTTTTTCCATTTTGGTGTTGTTAATGATAATTTCATTTATATGATAATTTAGGGTTTGGAGGGAGACTTTTCTAGAAGGATCTCTAATGAAGCCATGATAGCGATCGAAGAAATTGGATACTAATTTATCCATGTGCCATAGAAAAAAGACCCTTTTATTGGCATGAGATTAATTCATGATAAATGGGCTTAGTGAGGTATTAATCTAGTGTTTTGAGACATTTTATGCATCCACACTAGGTCTTGGACCCTTGCAAACTAAATAAAATTCTTTCAATGACGTCTTGTAAAAGTGTTGTAAGATACTTTTACGCTTTTCGAGAATTAATAAACCCATTTTTCCCTAATTCAACATTATAAAATGTGTTTAATAACATTATTACATCAATCTGGAAGGTTCTTGAATTAAATTTAATGATAAACTAGTGTTGTAACGTGTCTTACACATTCACATTGGTTCTTGTGCCTTTCTAGGCTATATGGACCTTATTTTAGTGTTGTAAAGTGTATTTAATCACACTTTCACATTGATTTATGTGTCCCAAGCCCTATTTGACATTTACATCATCATTAATAAGACCATCTTAACCCATATTGTGCATCTTGAGGTTCAAATTGATCAAATACCCAACAAGATGGCATTTTAGACATTATTTCCTAATCTCTTGGCATCTAAGCTATCAAAATAGCCCCTATGGGACCCATTCATCATGCATGGCGAATTGGTACCATTCACCATGTGTGGGGAATGAGTCCCATTTGGCTCAAATTTTGACCTTCGAGCAAGAAAAAAGTGAAATTTAAGTTTAATTTTGCCTCATGTCGGCCTGTGATGAGGTATTAATGGGATACTAAGGCACAAGTGTGTATAAATAGGTGTTTTTCTTCTCATTTTACATCTTACATCTCACACATACATTCTTCACATCATTCATCATCTACCTTCTATCTCAAGTCAAGCAAGTTAGGGCTTTCCCATTGCAAGTCATCAATTAAGCTTCCTAAGACATCCAAGGGTTGATTCTACATGTTTTATTGTAGAATTTCAAGATCATTCATCATGGAAAGGTAATTTATTTCATTGTTGCATGCTTCATTCCATTACTTCATCATTTTGGTTTAATTACCTAAACGGGGTTTGACCAAGGCAAACCCCCATGCCCTAACATTCAACATTTCTCTCTCTTGCCTTATGTGTTTGCATATTTAGACATCTTGGAAGCTTAGGAATCACTGAAGATTACATTTCAAATTCATTCATGTCATCTCTTCATTGAACAAGTCAAAGAATCAACAAAAAGTCACTTTCAGACACGAATCTGACAATTTCAGAAATAGACACCTGTAGGAAGTAGAAGTGCAGATCTAGCTCCATAGAATCAACTCCTAAATGTGCAGATTATTGTAGGTGGACTAATTCTCCACCCATGGTGAATGAATCCCATCTGTAGGCCTCAAAAATGGTTTTTTCATAATTCAGCTTGCAACAGTCAAAAATAGGTTTCCTGGACTTTTCATTAGAAGCAGGACTAATTCACCATGCATGTAAAATCAGTCCTAGTGGCCATTAATAGTGACTTTTGGAACATTCCAAAACCTTCCAGCAATAGTAATATGTCGCCAGGTGCACTCTGTTTAGTTTCGTCAATTTCTGCTTTCATTTGTTTAGGTTTCTAGTTCATACTTGCAATCAACACTATGTTTTCCAGCATCTTGTATTAGATTAGTTACATTCACTTGTTTGCATTTGTAAGCATTCAAACACATCCACACACACTTCACATCCATTTCCTATCCATCCTTACATTAATCTTGAGTGAAACATTGTGCAGTTTGGTCCATCCTTCCCCTTTTAGGTGCAAAACCCTAAAAGAGAGCAATTTTCGAATACTTCTCTTTTCTGATTTGGAGTCCTTGATCATCATAGATCCATCTTTCATTAGGATTTTCATGATTCATTTGCATGCTAGGTGTTAGATTTTGCATTCATAAAAAGTGCATTTAGGTTGCATTTTTGGCATCTAAATTCATTTAATTTTTTTGAAATTCTGCATTTTTCGTTTAGGTCTGAATCATAGCACTCAGAACACATCAAAATTAGTCAAAAAATTCTAAAAATTCTGACCAAAGTCCATATAGGGACTCATTCACCACCCTGGGCGAATCAGTCCCTTCTAAGCCTTGAAACAACATTTTACATAACTCAAAACTTTGTTTTCAGCTTCTGTTTGGTTCCTTAACCTATCTATATCAGTTAGTTGCATTTCATCAAATCTAGCTTAATTTATCTCATTTCATGCATGGTTTAAATTTCAAGTTTGCATTCTCATATTGTTACATATCATAATCAGTAAATTGTCATCTGAAAATTGCATTTCATTTCAGCCCTTTGCATTGTATTTTGAGTTAGCATAGATTGTTATTTCAAAATGTTAGTCTCAATGTTCTCCAAATTTACAAAGAAAAATTTAGTTCATAAGCATGTTAATCATTCTTTCAATACATTCCCTAGTTATGATAGTCTCTTAGCACAAGAGAAGGAGCATATTAGCGCTTGTCTTTAACCTACACTCCCTCATATCTCCCCCATTTGTGAGCATGATGTGTTAGAAGGGAATACAAGCATAGATAAAAAATATGATCATATTTTTCCTTCCCTTGATATCTCTCCTTTTAGTGATGAAGGTATCTTGGCAAAAGAAAGTACAATCATTGAGCATCATGAAGTTCTTGTTTTTCCTTCTCCTCATTCCCCTTGGGAAGATAGTATAGCAACACAAGATGAATGCATTGCCACCACCTTACCTACTCTCCATTCATCTCCCAACACCTCCCCTATTTGTGAGAATACCTTCATGAACAATCATGACCAACACATTTGTGAGGAGGCTATGTTGACATTAGATGAACAAATCTTTAAGACCTATGATATTCCTCTTTATTTTTCTTCCCCTAGTTGTGATGAAGTTATTTTGGATGAACCAAACCTTAATTGTCACGAACATGTGGTTTTTTGTTCTCCTATGAACTCTCCTTCTAGGGAGGATATTATGATCCAACACAAAGATCGCATGCCCTTCAAATACAATAAAGACTCTTAGTTGTTAATGGATTTTAACAATATTCAACGTCACTACACCCTTTACCCACCTTCCAATAAACCTCACTACACACTTTACCCACCTTCGCATTTGCTTCATCCTTCCAATAAACCTCACTACACCCTTTGCCCACCTCAAACTAATCTATCACAACAACTGAGTTATAATACCATTGATCATACATATAACACTAAAAATAATCTTCACCCGCCGCAACCAATCCCATCGTCTTTACCTTTACCCAATCCGCCTAGCACTCCTTGTTACATCCCACACACAAAGGAGTATGATCTTGTTGAACAATTAAAGAATACTCTTGCAAAGATTTCCCTTTGGGATTTACTTCATAACTCACCAAATTACAACATTCTTCAAATAGCCTTAAAAAAAATCACAATTCCTCCTACTACAACTCTGAATGATGTGGTAGCTCTCATCCACAAAAAGAATCTTGGCATTACCTTCCATCAACATGAGCTCCCTTCTTTGGAGTTGTGTAACCAACATGATGCCTTTATGATAATTACTTGATTCAATCACAAAGGTATCAAAACACACTCTCATAGATAATGGCTCTACCCTTAATGTGTGTAGTGTGAGTCTCCTTGATCGATTACATGCTGACAGGTCACAAATAATACCTAATTTTGTCTCTATTCAAGGATTTGATAATACAACAAAGCAACCACTTGGTGTAATCACTTTTCCTATTATGGTTGGGGTGGTTACTTCACAAACTCCTATTCATGTCATGCCTTATGATCTTTCATATAATCTTATTTTAGGAAGACCATGGATTCATGAGATGAATGCAGTTCCTTCCACCCTTCATCATATAATGAAATGTGTCTATAACAATAACATTTATCATGTTGAAGCAGATACTGAGCCTGAAAGTTGCTAGTAGCTTGAAAAAGGAGCTACAAGTCCTTTTAAAACATTGGTTCCAACATCCAACATAGATCCTCTTGGAATTGAACACAGCGATGAGGGATCACCATCTAAATTATTTGGTGACGATTGGGGATCCTTATACTTCACACCATCATTTATGGGCGAATACATAGTCACACAAAAGAACGATGAGAAACAAGAACAACCAGCCATCATGTCAATGCAAAATTTGGATAACCTTTCAAAAGCATTTTCCTTAATCACTTTAGACAATGCCACAAACTCCACAACAACCCTTGATGAACACAACATTAAACAACCACCTGATTCCAAAACACTAAAAAAACTTTACGGAAAAGGGTATAACCTCATGAAACAACTTGGGTATAGTGGAAAAGGCTGTGATGCTCGAGAACAAGGTATCCACAACCCTATAGAGCTAAACACACAACAAACAACTCAGTGTCTTGGTTATTCTCCTTTGACCAAGATCAACAAACCTTCACTCAACATATATACTATCACACAAGACTCTTAGTCACATAAATAACATTAGTTGTTGCTCCTTGCCATGCCATAGTTGTAGGATCATCGCACACTCACTATTACATGCTTTTCATCCATCACAATGCACAACATACCATCATCCATTTCAGGCTCACCTTTGTCCTGCACTCAGTGGGGGCAAGGGGTTTGATAGCCTTGACCTTGTATGTCAATTGTCGTTGTCTTTTTTCGCTAATCGTTAACCTTTCATGAATGTATCAAGAGCAAGATTGGGATGTGGATGACATGTCTTAAGATTGAATCACTTATGACATACACTCTTTCTTCATTACGTAGCTTATCGAAAACATATGACTTGGCATAGGGCTTTTCAAATAAGCTCTCATATTCTCTTCTACTTTAAAGTAATTGCTCAGAAAATGATGTGTAGAAATTCCTTTAAAGTGGGGGGCATACATTACCATTAATTCATTTTCATTCATGGTTCCTAGTGCAGCCTTGTCGTTTATATGACGTGTTTGTCATTTTTTGGATGACATTGAGTGTGATGTCCTTCATAATTGTGATCTATCTTAGCATATTACATTCCTCTTGGTGGCCTGATGCGACACACTACATGCCCTAAGTAGTGAATATACTATTCTTTGATTGTTCCTCCCTTAGAGACATTAGAAACAATGTTCCCTAAGTGACTGACCTTGCATTAACTGAACAAGACAACTTCAAACATTTTTACACTTAACACTTTTACACTTTTACTTTTTTTCATTTTACATTTTTACCTTTTTTCCATTTTGCATAACGCAACATGCATGACAATGGTACCTTTGCTCTTTTTGTTCATAACATTTTTCTTTGTGGTGCCTTATTAAAGTTATCAGTACGTATAACTTTAATATGGTTGAACGGGAAGCCCACCTAGCGGCATGACTTTTCCCCATAGCCACCTTTGTGTTTTTGAGTGCATACCAACTAGCGTGTATATCTTACCTTTTGGGCTCTTTCTCACCCTACGGACAACTAGTTTTGTGGCCCCAGAGTGAGTATACCTTTGGCCTTTCTCACTCGACAAACAACCAAGAAGTTTCGTCAACCCAAAGTGAGTACATATTTTCTACCCCATCACTTTATTTTCATTCTTGTCTTTGCATGATTTTGTATATTGGGGGCTTGACCTACATATGGATCTCTCTTGCATGTCTTCTTTAGTGTGAGTTTGAAGCAAGTTCATCCTCTCACTAAAGTGGGGGTTAAATGTGTCGTAGAAAAAAGGACCCTTTGCTTGACATAAGATTAATTCATGATAAATGGGATTAATGAGGTCTTAATATAGTATTGTGAAGCATTTTATGCATCCACACTAGGTCTTGGACCCTTGCAAATTAAATAAAATGCTCTTAATGATGTCTTGTAAAAGTGTTGTAAGATATTTTCATGCTCTTCTAAACTTAATAAATCCATTTCTCCCTAATTCAACATTATAAAATGTGTTTAATAACATTATTACATCAATCTAGAAGGTTCTTGAATTAAATTTAATGATAAACTAGTGTTGTAATGTGTATTACGCATTCACATTGGTTCTTGTACCTTTCTAGGCTATATGGACCTTATTTTAGTGTTGTAAAGTGTATTTAATCACACTTCCACATTGATTTGTTTGTCCCAAGCCCTATTTGACATTTACATCATCATTAATAAGACCATCTTAACCCATATTATGCATCCTAAGGTTCAAATTGATCAAATACCTGAAAAGATGGCATTTTAGACCTTATTTCCTAATCTCTTAGCATTTGAGCTATCAAAATAGCCCTTGTGGGACCCATTCGCCATGCATGGAAAATCAGTCCCATCCATGTGGGACAAATTTGTTATGTGTGGCGAATGAGTCCCATTTGGCTCAAATTTTGACCTTTGAGCGGGAAAAATGTGAAATTTAAGTTTAATTTTGCCTCATGTTGGCCTATGATGAGGTATTAACGGGATACTAAGGCACAAGTCTGTATAAATAGATTTTTTTCTCCTCATTTTGCATCTTACATCTCACACATACATTCTTCACATCATTCATCATCTACCTTCTATTTCAAGTCAAGCAAGTTAAGGCTTTCCCATTGCAAGTCATCAATTGAGATTCCTAAGACATCCAAGGGTCGATTCTACATTTGTGTTGACTAATTTCAAGATAATTCATCATGGAAGGGTAGTTTATTCCATTGTTGCATGCTTCATTCCATTATTTCATCATTTTCGTTTAATTACCTAAATGGGGTTTGACCAAGGCAAACCCCCATGCCCTAACATTCAACATTTATGTCTCTTGCCTTGTGTGTTTGCAGATTTAGACATCTTGGAAGCTTAGGAATCATTTAAGATTGCATTTCAAAGTCATTCTTGTCATCTCTTCATTGAACAAGTCAAAGAATCAACAAAAAGTCACTTTTAGACCCGAATCTAACAATTTGAAAAACAAACACATGTAGGATGCATAAGTGCGGATCTAGCTCCACATAATCAACTCCTGAATTTGTAGATTCTTGTAGGTGGACTAAATCACCACCCATGGAAAATGAGTCCCATTTGTAGGCCTGAAAAGTGGTTTTTTCAGAATTCAACTCTCGGCAGTCAGAAACAGGTTTCCTGGACATTTCATCACAAGCAGGGCTAATTCGCCATGCATGGTGAATCAGTACCAGTGGCCATTGATAGTGACTTATGGAACATTCCAGAACCTTCTAGCAACAGTAATCTATCTCTAGGTGCACTCTGTTTAGTTTCATCAATTTTTGTTTTCATTTGCTTAGGTTTCTTGTTCATACTTGCAATCAACACTGTGTTTTACAGCATCTTGTATTGGATTAGTTTACATTCACTTGTTTGCATTTGTAAGCATTCAAACACATCCACACACACTTCACATCCATTTCCTATCCATCCTTACATTAATCTTGAGTGAAACATTGTTCATTTT
The DNA here is from genome assembly GCA_007258455.2 of Sequoia sempervirens. Taxonomy (NCBI): domain Eukaryota; kingdom Viridiplantae; phylum Streptophyta; class Pinopsida; order Cupressales; family Cupressaceae; genus Sequoia; species Sequoia sempervirens. The sequence continues at coordinate 191,042,746 of VDFB02281492.1, forward strand.
GGTCCATCCTTCCCCTTTTAGGCGCAAAACCGTAAAAGACAGCAACAAAGGATTTGGGTACCAAAATCCTTCGTTTCATTTTAGTGAACCAACTTTTCAAATATTTCTCTTTTCTAATTTGGAGTCCTTCATCATCATAGATCTATCTTGCATTAGGTTTTGCACGTTAGGTGTTAAATTTTGCATTCATAAAAAGTGCATTTAGGTTGCATTTTTGGCATATAAATTCATTTAAATTTTCTAAAATTCTGCATTTTTCATTAAGGTTTGCATCATAGCATTCAGAAAACGACAAAATCAGTCAAAATTTTGTAAAAATTCTTAACAAAATTCATATTGGGACTCATTCACCACCCTGGGCGAATCAATCCCTTCTGACCCCTGAAACAACATTTTACATAACTCAAAACTCTATTTTTCAGCTTCTATTTGGTTCCTTGACCTATCTATATCAATTAGTTGCATTTTTGTAACATGCATTTCACCAAATCTAGCTTAATTTAGCTCATTTCATGCATGGTTTAAATTTCAAGTTTGCATTCTCATATTGTTTCATATCATAATCAGTCAATTGTCATCTAAAAATTGCATTTCATTTCAGCCCTTTGCATTGTATTTTGAATTAGCATAGATTGTTATTTCAAAATGTTATTCTCAATCTTCTCCAAATTTGCAAAGAAAAAGTTAGTTCATAAGCATGTTAATCATTCTTTCAATGCATTCCCTGGTTATGATAGTCTCTTAGCACAAGAGAAGGAGCATATTAACGCTTTTCTTGAACCTACACTCCCTCATATCTCTCCCATTTGTGAGGATGATGTGTTGGAAGGGAATACAAACATAGATAAAAATGATGATCATAATTTTCCTTCCCTTGATATCTCTCTTTTTAGTGATGAAGGTATCTTGGCAAAAGAAAGTACAATCATTGAGCATCATGAAGGTCTTGTTTGTCCTTCTTCTCATTCCCCTTGGGAAGATAGTATAGCAACACAAGATGAATGCATTGCCACCACCTTACCCACTCTCCATTCATCTCCCAACACCTCCCCTATTTGTGAGAATACCTTCATGAACAATCATGACCAACACATTTGTGAGGAGGTTATGTTGACACTAGATGAACAAATCTTTAAGACCTATGACAATTCTCTTTATTTTTCTTCCCTTATTTTGGAAGACATTATTGTATAAAGGGAGGTAATCAAAGATAATCATGAGCATCTTCTTGCTCCCTTTCCTCATGTTTCCCCCATCCAAGAATACATACTTCATCAAAAGGATCCAATCATTGAAAAACAAGAATGTGATGCTTTTTCTTCTCTTGATGCCTCTCCCACTTGTGATGAAGCTACTTTGCACATTTCAACCTTAGATGCACATATTACAAGCTCTCTTAGTATGGTAGATGATATCGCACAAGAGAATGAGACATTACAAACACCAGATGATTGAATAAAGTCTTCTCCTAATCAAACACATTCAACCATTCATAATTCCCCTAGTTGTGATGAAGTTATTTTGGATGAACCAAACCTTAATTGTCATGAACATGTGGTTCATTTTTCTCCTATGAACTCTCCTTCTAGGGAGGATATTATGATCCAAAACAAATATCACATTCCCTTCATAGACAATGAAGACTCTCACTTGTTACAGGATGTTAACAATATTCAACCTCACTACACCCTTTACCCACCTTCCAATAAACCTCGCTACACACTTTACCCACCTTCACATATGCTTCATCCTTCCAATCAACCTCACTACACCCTCTGCCCACCTCAAACTAATGTATCGCAACAACTGAGTTATAATACCATTTCTCATACATATAACACTCGAAATAATCCATAGCTGCCGCAACCAATCCCACCCTCTTTACCTTTAACCAATCTACCTAGTGCTCCTTGTTACATCCCACATGCAAAGGAGTATGATCTTGTTGAAAAATTAAAGAATACTCCTGCAAAGATTTCCCTTTGGGATTTACTTCAGAACTCGCCAAATTACAACAACATTCTTCAAACAACGTTAAAAAAAATCACAATTCCTCCTGCTAGAACTCTCAATGATGTGGAAGCTCTCATCCACAAAAAGAATCTTGACATTACCTTCCATCAACATGAGCTCCCTCCTTTGGAGTTGTGTAACCAACATGATGCCTTTGTGATAAATGCTCAATTCAATCGCAAAGGTATCAAACACACTCTCATAGATAATGGTTTTTCCCTTAATGTGTGTAGTGTGAGTCTCCTTGATCGATTACATGCTAACATGTCACAAATAATACCTGATTCTATCTCTATTCAAGGATTTGATAATACAACAAAGCAACCACTCGGTGTAATCACTTTGCCTATTACGGTTAGGGTGGTTAATTTGCAAACTCCTATTCATGTCATGCCTTATGATCTTTCGTACAATCTTATTTTAGGAAGACCATGGATTAATGAGATGAATGCAATGCCTTCCACCCTTCATCGTATAATGAAATATGTCTATAATAATAAGATTTATCAAGTTGAAGCAGATCCCAAGCCTGAAAGTTGCTTGCAGCTTGAAAAAGGAGCTACAAGTCCTTTGAAAACATTAATTCCAACATCCAACATAGATCCTCTTGAAATTGAACACAATGATGAGGGATTGCCATCTAAATTATTTGGTGACGATTGGGGATCCTTAGACTTCACACCATCATTTATGGGCGAATACATAGTCACACAAAAGAACGATGAGAAACAAGAACAACCAGCCATCATGTCAATCCAAAATTTGGATAACATTTCAAAAGCATCAACCTCACTCACTTTAGACAATGCCACACACTACACAACACTGAACAACCACCCGATTCCAAAACACTAAAATAGCTAAAAGGGTATGACCTCATGAAACAATTTGGGTATAGTGGAAAATGCTATGGTACTCGAGAAGAAGGTATCTGCAACCCTATAGAGCCAAACACACAACAAACAACTCAGGGTCGTGGTTATTCTCCTTTCACCAAGATCACCAAACCTTCACTCAACATCAATACTATCACATAAGACTCTTCCAAGACTCTTCCTTATTCACATAAATAACATTAGTTGCTACTCCTTGCCATGCCATAGTTGTAGGATCATCACATACTCACTATTGCATTTTTTTCATCCATCGCAAGGAGCAACATACCACCATCCATTTCAGGCTCACCTTTGTCCTGCACTCAGTGGGGACAAGGGGTTCGATAGCCTTGACCTTGTATGTCAGTTTCCATTGTCTCTTTTGGCTAATTGTTAACCTTTCATGAATGTATCAAGAGCAAGCTTGGGATGTGGATGACATTTCTTAAGATTGACTCGCTTGTGACATAATCTCTTTCTTCCTAACACAACTTATCGAAAACATATGACTTGGCATAGGTCTTTTCGAATAAGCCCTCATATTCTCTTCTACTTTAAATAATTGCTCAATGAACGATGTGTAGCAATTCCTTTAAAGTGAGGGGCATACATTACCATTAATTCATTTTCATTCTTGGTTCCAAGTGCAGCCTTGTCATTTATATGATGTGTTTGTCACTTTATGGATGACATTGGGTGTGATGTCCCTCATAATTGTGATCTATCTTAGCATATTACATTCCTCTTGGTGCCCTGATGTGAAACATTGCATCCCCTAAGTAGTGAATATACTATTCTTTGATTGGTCCTCTCTTGGAGACATTAGACACAATGTTCCCTAAGTGACTAACCTTGCATGAACTGAACAAGACTCCTTCAAACATTTTTACACTTAACACTTTTACACTTTTAATTTTTTTTCATTTTACATTTTTACCTTCTTTCCACCTTGCATTTAACGTAGCTTGCATGACTGTGGTACCTTTTTTCTTTTTGTTCATAACATTTTTCTTTTTTGTGCCTTATTAAACTTATCAATAGGTATAACATTAATATGGTTGAGTGGGAAGCCCACCTAGCGGCATGAATTTTCCCCATAGCCTCCTTTGTGTTTGTGAGTGCATACCAACTAGCGTATATATCTTACCTTTTGGGATTTCTCACCCCACAGACAACTAGTTCTGTGGCCCTATAGTGAGTATACCTCTAGCCCTTCTCACCTAGTGGACAACCAAGAAGTTTCGTCGGCCTAGAGTGAGTACATCTTGTCTACCCCATCTTTTTCTTTTCATTCTTGCCTTTGCATGATTTTGTATGTTGGGGGCTTGACCTACATATGGATCTCTCTTGCATATCTACTTTAGTGTGAGTTTGAAGCAAGTTCATCCTCTCACTAAAGTGGGGGCTAAATGTGCCACATAAAAAAGGACCCTTTGCTTGACATGAGATTAATTCATGATAAATGAGCTTAATGAGGTCTTAATCTAGTGTTGTGAGGCATTTTATGCATCCACACTAGGTCTTGGACCCTTGGAAACTAAATAAAATTCTTTTAATGACGTCTTGTAAAAGTTTGTAAAGTGTTGTAAGATACTTTCACGCTTTTCTAGACGTAATGAACCCATTTCTTCCTAATTCAACATTATAAAATGTGTTTAATAACATTATTACATCAATCTAGAAGGTTCTTGAATTAAATTTAATGATAAACTAGTGTTGTAATGTGTCTTACGCATTCACATTGGTTCTTGTGTTATATGGACCTTATTTTAGTGTTGTGAAGTGTATTTAATCGTACTTTCACATCAATTTATGTGTCCAAGCCCTATTTGACATTTACATCATCATTAATAAGACCATCTTAACCCATATTGTGCATCCCGAGGTTCAAATTGATCAAATACCTAAAAAGATGGCATTTTAGACCTTATTTCCTAATCTCTTGGCATTTGAGGTGTCAAAATAGCCCCTGTGGGACCCATTCGTGATGTGTGGTGAATGAGTCCCATTTGGAAAAAAATTTGACCTTTGAGCGGGAAAAAGGTGAAATTTAAGTTTGATTTTTCCTCATGTCGGCCTGTGATGAGGTATTAATGGGATACTAAGGCACAAGTGTGTATAAATAGGTGTTTTTCTCCTCATTTTACATCTTACATCTCACACATACATTATTCACACCATTCATCATCTACCTTCTATCTCAAGTCAAGCAAGTTAGGGCTTTTCCATTGCAAGTCATCAATTGAGATTCCTAAGACATCCAAGGGCCGATCCAAGAATCAATAAAAAGTCACTTTCAGACCTGAATCCGAAAATTTCAAAAAGGGCACCTATAGGAAGCAGAAGTGTAGATCTAGCTCCATAGAATCAACTCTTGAATTTCCAGATTCCTATAGGTGGACTAATTCACCAACCATGACAAATGAGTCCCATCTATAGGACTGAAAAAGTGGTTTCGTCAGAATTCAGCTCCTGACAATCAGAAACGGGTTTCTTGGACTTTTCATCAGAAGTAGGACTAATTCGCCATGCATGGAAAATAATTCCTAGTGGCCATTGACAGTGACTTTTGGAACACTCTAGAATCTTCCACTAACAGTAATCTATCTCTAGGTGCACTCTGATTAGTTTCATCAATTTCTGTTTTGATTTGTTTAGGTTTCTAGATCATACTTGCAATCAACACTGTGTTTTCCAGCATCTTGTATTGGATTACTTTACATTCACTTGTTTGCATTTGTAAGCATTCAAACATATCCACACACACTTCACATCCATTTCCTATCCATCCTTACATTAGTCTTGAGTGAAACATTGTGCATTTTGGTCCATCCTTCCCCTTTTAGGTGCAGAACCCTAAAAGAGAGCAACAAAGGATTTGGATACCAAAATCCTTCATTTCATTTTGGTGAACCTGCTTTTTGAATACTTCTCTTTTCTAATTTGGATTCCTTCATCATCATAGATCTAGCTTGCTTTAGGATTTGCATGATTCATTTGCATGCTAGGTGTTAAATTTTGCATTCATAAAAAGAGCATTTAGGTTGCATTTTTGGCATCTAAATTCATTTAAATTTTCTAAAATTTTGCATTTTTCATTTATTTCTGCATCATAGCACTCAAAACACATCAAAATCAGTCAAAATTTTCTTAAAATTATGAGCAAAGTCCATATTGGGACTCATTCCGAACCCTGGGAAAATTAGTCCCTTCTGACCCCTAAAACAACATTTTACATAACTCAAAACTTTGTTTTTAAGCTTCTGTTTGGTTCCTTGACCTATCTATATCAATTAGTTGCATTTCTGTAACAAGCATTTCATCAAATCTAGCTTAATTTGGCTCATTTCATTCATGGTTTAAATTTCAATTTTGCATTCTCATATTGTTACATATCATTATCAGTCAATTGTCATTTGAAAATTGCATTTCATTTCAGCCCTTTGCATTGTATTTTGGGTTAGCATAGATTGTTATTTCAAAATGTTAGCCTCAGTCTTCTCCAAATTTGCAAAGAAAAAGTTAGTTCATAAGCATGTTAATCATTCTTTCAATGCATTCCCTAGTTATGATAGTCTCTTAACACAACAGAAGGAGCATATTAACGCTTGTCTTGAACCTACACTCCCTCATATCTCTCCCATTTGTGAGGATGATGTGTTAGAAGGGAATACAAACATAGATAAAAATGATGATCATAATTTTCCTTCCCTTGATATCTCTCCTTTTAGTGATGAAGGTATCTTGGCAAAAGAAAGTACAATCGTTGAGCATCATGAAGGTCTTGTTTGTCTTCTCCTCATTCCCCCTGGGAAGATAGTATAGCAACACAAGATGAATGCATTGCCACCACCTTACCTACTCTCCATTCATCTCCCAACACCTCCCCTATTTGTGAGAATACCTTCATGAATGATCATGACCAACACATTTGTGAGGAGACTATGTTGACATTAGATGAACAAATCTTTAAGAACTATGACAATACTCTTTATTTTTCTTCCCCTATTTTGGAAGAAATTGTTGGACAAAGGGAGGTAATCAAAGATAATCATGAGCATCTTCTTGCTCCTTTTCCTCATGTTTCCCCCATCCAAGAATACATACTTCATCAAAAGGATCCAATCATTGAAAAATAAGAATGTGCTGCTTTTTCTTCTCTTAATGCCTCTCCCACTTGTGATGAAGCTACTTTGCACATTTCAACCTTAGATGCACATATTACAAGCTCTCCTAGTAGGGTAAATTATATCGCACAAGAGAATGAGACATTACAAATACTAGATGATTGCATAAATTATTCCCCTAATCAAACATATTCATCCATTCATATGTCCCCTAATTGTGATGAAGTTGTTTTTGATGAACCAAGCCTTAATTGTCACGAACATGTGGTTTATTTTTCCTCTATGAACTCTCCTTCTAGGGAGGATATTATGATCCAAAACAAAGATCGCATGCCCTTCACAGAAAATGAATACTCTCACTTGTTAAGGGATGTTAACAATATTCAACCTCACTACACCCTTTACCCACCTTCCAATAAACCTCACTACACACTTTACCAACCTTCACATCTACTCCATCCTTCCAATAAACCTCACTACACCATCTTCCCACCTCAAACTAATGTATCATATCAACCGAGTTATAATACCATTCCTCATACATATAACACTCAAAATAATTCGCACCCTCCACAACCAATCCCACCCTCTATACCTCTACCCAATCCACCTAGCGCTCCTCGTTACATCCCACACACAAAGGAGTATGATCTTGTTGAACAATTAAAGAATACTCCTACAAATATTTCCCTTTTCTATTTACTTTATAACTCACCAAATTACAACAACATTCTTCAAACAACCTTAAAAAAAATCACAATTCCTCCTGCTACAACTCTCAATGATGTGGCAGCTCTAATCCCCAAAAATAATCTTGACATTACCTTCCGTCAACATGAGCTTCCTCCTTTGGAGTTGCGTAACCAACATGATTCCTTTATGATAATTACTTGATTCAATTGCAAAGGTATCAAACACACTCTCATAGATAATGGCTCTACCCTTGATGTGTTTAGTGTGAGTCTCCTTGATCGATTACATGTTGACAGGTCACAAATAATACTTGATTCTGTCTATATTCAAGGATTTGATAATACAACAAAGCAACCGCTCGGTGTAATCACTTTTCCTATTATGGTTGGGGTGGTTACTTTGCAAACTCCTATTCATGTCATTCCTTATGATCTTTCGTACAATATTCTTTTAGGCAGACCATGGATTCATGAGATGAATGCAGTGCCTTCCACCCTTCATCGTATAATGAAATATGTCTATAGCAATAACATTTATCAAGTTGAAGTAGATCTTGAGCCTGAAGGTTGCTTGCAGCTTGAAAAGGGAGCTACAATTCCTTTGAAAACATTGATTCCAACATCCAACGTAGATACTCTTGAAATTAAACACAACGATGAGTGATCTTAATCTAAATTATTCGGTGACGATTGGGGATCCTTAGACTTTACACCATCATTTATGGGCGAATACATAGTCACACAAAAGAAAGACGAGAAATAAGAACAACCAGCCATCATTTCAACACAAAATTTGGATAACCTTTGAAAAGTATCTGCCTTAATCACTATAGACAATGCCACAAACTCCACAACAACACAACTTGATGATTCCAAAACACTGAAACATCTTTATGGAAAAGGGTATGATCTCATGAAACAACTTGGGTATCGTGGAAAAGGCTATGGTGCTTAGGAACAAGGTATCTGCAACCCTGTAGAGCTAAACACAACAAACAACTCAGGGTCTTGGTTATTCTCCTTTGACCAAGATCACCAAACCTTTACTCAACATCAATACTATCACACAAGACTCTTCCAAGACTCTTCCTTATTCACATAAATAACATTAGTTGCTACTCCTTTCCATGCCATATTTGTAGGATCATCGCATACTCACTATTGCATTTTTTTCATCCACCGCAAGGAGCAACATGCCATCATCCATTTTAGGGTCACCTTTGTCCTACACTCAGTGGGGACAAGGGGTTCGATAGCCTTGACCTTGTATGTCACTTGTCATTGTCTCTTTTGGCTAATCATTAACCTTTCATGAATGTAACAAGAGTAAGCTTGGGATGTGGATGACATGTCTTAAGATTGACTCGCTTGTGACATACTCTCTTCCTTCATGACACAACTTATCGAAAACATATGACTTGGCATAGGGATTTTTGAATAAGCTCTTATATTCTCTTCTACTTTAAAGTAATTGCTCACAGAACGATGTGAAGCAATTCCTTTAAAGTGGGTGGCATACATTACCATTAATTCATTTTCATTCTTGGTTCCTAGTGCAGCTTTGTCATTTATATGATGTGTTTGTCACTTTGTGGATGACATTGGGTGTGATTTCCTTCATTATTGTGATCTATCTTAGCATATTACATTCCTCTCGGTGGCCTGATGCGACGCATTGCATCCCCTAAGTAGTGAATATACTATTCTTTGATTGGTCCTCTCTTGGAGACATTAGACAAAGTGTTCCCTAAGTGACTGACCTTGCATGAACTGAACAAGACTCCTTCGAACATTTTTACACTTAACACTTTTACACTTTTACCTTTTTTTTCATTTTACATTTTTACCTTTTTTCCACCTTGCATAATGTAGCTTGCATGACTGTGGTACCTTTGTTCTTTTTGTTCATAACATTTCTCTTTGTGGCACCTTATTAAAGTTATTAGCAGGTATAACTTTAAGATGGTTGAGCAGGAAGGCCACCTAGTGGCATGACTTTTCCCCATAGCCACCTTTGTGTTTGTGATTGCATACCAACTAGCATATATATCTTACCTTTTGGGCTTTCTCACCCCGTGGACAACTAGTTCTGTGGCCCTAGAGTGAGTATACCTTTGGCCTTTCTCACCCAACAGATAACCAAGAAGTTCCATTGGCCTAGAGTGAGTACATCTTTTCTACCCCATCTTTTTCTTTTCATTCTTGCCTTTGCATGATTTTGTATATTGGGGGCTTGGCCTACATATTGATCTCTCTTGCATGTCTACTTTAGTGTGAGTTTGAAGCAACTTCATCCTCTCACTAAAGTGGGGGCTAAATGTGTCGTAGAAAAAAGGACCCTTTGCTTGACATGAGATTAATTCATGATTAATAGGCTTAATGAGGTATTAATCTAGTTTTGTGAGGCATTTTATGCATCCACACTAGGTCTTGGACCCTTGGAAACTAAATAAAATGCTTTTAACAACATCTTGTAAAAGTGTTGTAAAGTGTTGTAAGATACTTTCACCCTTTTCTAGAATTAATAAACTCATTTCTCCCTAATTCAACATTATAAAATGTGTTTAATACCATTATTACATCAATCTAGAAGGTTCTTGAATTAAATTTAATGATAAACTAGTGTTGTAATGTGTCTTGTGCATTCACATTGGTTCTTGTGCCTTTCTAGGCTATATGGACCTTATTTTAGTGTTGTAAAGTGTCTTTAATCAAACTTTCACATTGATTTATGTGTCCCAAGCCCTATTTGACATTTTCATCATCATTAATAAGACCATTTTAACCCATATTGTGCATCCCAAGGTTCAAATTGATCAAATACCTAAAAATATGGCATTTTAGACCTTATTCCTAATCTCTTGGCATTCGAGCTGTCAAAATAGCCCCTCTGGGAACCATTCGCCATGCATGGCAAATTAGTCCCATTCAGGTGGGACCAATTAGTCATGTGTGGCGAATGAGCCCATTTGGCTCAAATTTTGACCTTTGAGCGGGAAATAAGTGAAATTTAAGTTGAATTTTTCCTCATGTCGGCTTGTGATGAGGTATTAATGGGATACTAAGGCTCAAGTGCATATAAATAGGTTTTTTTCTCCTCGTTTTACATATTACATCTCACAGATACATTCTTCACATCATTCATCATCTACCTTCTATCTCAAGTCAAGCAAGTTAGGGCTTTCCCATTGCAAGTCATCAATTGAGATTCCTAAGACATCCAAGGGTCGATTCTACATGTTTTGTTGCAGAATTTCAAGATCATTCGTCATGGAAAGGTAATTTATTCTATTGTTGCATGCTTCACTCCATTATTTCATCATTTTGGTTTAATTACCTAAATGGGGTTTGACCAAGGCAAATCCCCATGCCTTAACATTCAACATTTCTCTCTCTTTCCTTGTTGGTTTGAAGATTTTGACAACTTGGAAGCTTAGGAATCATTGAAGATTACATTTCAAAGTCTTTCATGTCATCTCTTCATTGAACAAGACAAAGAATCAACAAAAAATCACTTTCAGACCCAAATCTGACAATTTCAGAAACAGACACCTGTAGGAAGCAAAAGTGCAGATCTAGCTCCACAGAATCAACTCCTAAATTTGTAGATTCTTGTAGGTGGACTAATTCACCACCCCTGGAGAATGAGTCCCATTTGTAGGCCTGAAAAGTGGTTTTGTCATAATTCAGCTTCGGACAGTCAGAAACAGGTTTCCTAGACTTCTCATCAAAAGCAGGACTAATTCACCATGCATGGAAAATAAGTCCTAGTGGCCATTAACAATGACTTCTGGAACATTCCAAAACCTTCCAGCAACAGTAATTTGTCTCCAGGTGCACTCTTTTTAGTTTTGTCAATTTATGTTTTCATTTGTTTAGGTTTCTAGTTCATACTTGCAATCAACACTGCGTTTTCTAGCATCTTGTATTGGATTAGTTTACATTCACTTTTTTGAATTTGTAAGCATTCAAACACATCCACACACACTTCACATCCATTTCCTATCCATCCTTACACTAATCTTGAGTGAAACATTGTGCATTTTGGTCCATCCTTCCCCTTTTAGGTGCAAAACCCTAAAAGAGAGCAACGGAGGATTTGGCTACCAAAATCCTTCGTTTCAATCTAGTATAAGACATTCACTTATACTAGGGTGGAAAGTTTTCACAAAATTCCATACAAGCTTTCCGACATCTGTTGGATAAATTGCTTTTGCTGGAAGTTTGTAGATAGATCATAGAAGTGCGGCAGCTGATTGCAAGAAAATATAAGTTGCATGGATATGGTTTTCCAATTCAAATAGGAGTGTATTCTTGTGCAAACACACAAAATTCCAAGAATGTAGAAGGTGAGATGTCAAGATATAGTTTTGACTTGTACAATGATGGTTGGGGAATATTTGACCCTATTGGGAAGATTAGTTAAGTGATGGGTGCATACTTCATCCACGAGCCCAAGCTTGAAGATCATTGGACAAATTATGAGGAGGAATTTGAAGTGAGAATGAAAGATTATTGTCGATTGATAATATTTCTAATGAGACATTGTTTAAAGGTTTGGATTCCCAAACAAAAAATAGAAGATGGAAAGGTTTTGGATCCTGCTTATGCAACCTGAAAAAATTATGATGTTCCAATTTTTAATGTGGGCTATTTTATTAAGGAAAACGATAATATTAAGGATAGAACTCAACAAGTTATGTCAAACTCTCTTTGTTGGTTGAATATGCCCTTCTCCATGACTAAGTTGCTAGAGAAGCCAAAGGATATTGAGAAAAAGGAAGGAGAAATTTCAGCCAAAACAATTGTAAAGAAAGAGCAAGATAAACCTTCCTCTAGTGCCCCTATAGCCAAGAAGAAAGACAAGTGAGAGCCTACTAAAGAAGTAGGGAAAAAAATAAAAGGAATGGGTCCAATCAACATTGCTTTAGAAGAAGAAGTTGAAAGATCATATCGAATAAGGAGAATGAGGGAAGCCACCGAAGAAAGGGTGGCTCAACAAGAAGTTGAAGAAACATACTCCTTGAATCGTCCTCATAGGTCACCACTGCTAACTCCCCCTCCATCACCTCCAAAGGATGAGACACCTATTCAACCATATCAACCTCCACCACCAACTTCATCCCTTTTGACAGTTCAACTACCTCTTGGAGAAGGAGTTCTGTTGAAGATGTTGTTGAAGGAGAAATGGAGAAGAAACCTCCCAGGGAAGAGGAAGCACAAAAGAAAGGGGATGATGTGTTTCAAAAGGTTCCACTTGATTTGAATGTTGAGGAAGTATTCCAAGAGGAAGTAGATAAAGAAACAGGGCATATAGATGAGCATACTACTCAAGATAACATGTTAAAACAATAAGAGGTTGAGCAAGAATCAATCAAGCAGAAAAGGCTACTAAGGAGTTTCCTCAGACTGAAGAAAAAGTTGTTGAGGAGATACCTCAAATTGAAGAAAAATTTGTTGAGGAATTTCCTAAAACTAAAGGAGAAGTACATCAAGAAGAGGCTCATGAAGAAGGAAAGAAGACTCAGGAGTCTAGTTAGGATGAACCAGAGATGAACATTGATACTTCTCACAGCACAAGAACGGTCTCCACTCCTCCAAGGGAAACATCTGCAACTATACCAATGTGGTTAAACCATACCACCAAGAAGAGATAAAGGACATATGTAGAAACTCATGAGACAAGCTTGAGTGCACTATTAGAGGCCTTCCAATCTCCTAGAAGAAGAAGAAAGAGGACTTGAAGGATTTCTACTATTTCTATGGATGATTAAGGTAATAAGATAGCTAAGATAGCAATCCCTCTGGTGGAAAAAATGAAATTTGAAATGATAGCTGATGACTACCGAATTTGTAGGTGGATTTGGGTGTGCAAACAAGAGATGGTGAGTAACAGTCTTTGCAAATGTCATTTTCTACCATTCTAAAAAGAATGTAGAAGGATGAGAATACAAAAGATGAGTTAAAGTCTCAAGTTAAATAGTTGACTACCTACATTAGTAATCTCATCGACCATGTAGATGACAAGGATCCTGAATTTGCACTCCAAGCTGATTTGAAGGGTGAAGTAAGACACTTTGACCCTGATAGATGGATTCCTATTATGTAACAATGGAAGGAGAACTTTTTGGAATTGGTAGAAATAGTTTTGAAGTACTTGGTCAAATCATACCATTCAATTAGTGATGAAGATAACAATGCCCAACAAATTGCTTTGAGAATTGATAAAGAATTGTTGATATGGGAGGAGTACATTCCTATCCTCCATCAGATGAATGAAACTAAAGAAGAAGAACTACTTAAATATGTTGTAATTCAAGACAGAGAACAAGAGTCAATTCTTGTATGGATAACAACAACAAAATTTCAGGTGAAGATTTTGAATAAATGTAAAAGAAAATTAAATAATTGTAGGAATCATGCAGGAAAGGAAATGAGTGACATTCACCGAGAAATTGAAGACCTGGGATGTACATTTTGGGATAACCCTGTATTGGTGAGGGAACCTAAGAAAATGATTGAGGAATTGCATAATTTAATGTAGGGACAAGTCACCTAAGAAGGTATAGATAAGATGGTCAGCAAGAAGGTAAAGCTCCAATCTCTTCAAGAGGGGTTGGAATCTTTTACCAAGATTCAACAACAAATGGAGAATACCACATTTGATCAAAAAATCAAAATTTAGTTTCACCAGGGGTCGTCAATGGAAAAATGAATGAAATGGTGCCAATATGGACTATGCACTTTGTAAAATGACTATATATAGGATGGTCATTGTTGTTGCTTATTCTGATGTCTTTTGTTGCCAAGGATAACACTACCTAGATCTATGCCCAAATAGGAAGTGTCAAGTTGGCGTGAGAATTGCAATTAATGTTGATGCAAAGTCATACTCCTAAATGGAGGAGTTAGAGGCACATGGGAATTTCAAAGCTTCCAGTTTGATTATAGTCACACTTCAGTTTTATTTAGTTATTTTCTTATGCTTTCCTAAATTTTAGCAAGAGACTAAACCACAACTGGTGGTGTCCAGTTTTGCTTTATTTTCATTTAAATTTAATTTCAGTCAAAGACTCAAGTGTTGGAGTTGTGGTTCCATTTTTTCATTAAGATCCACAATTATGGGAAACATATTTTCTATATATGGTAAATTTCAGGTCATTGCAAAGGATCCAAATTTTTATGTAATTTCTACAACAAAATAATACAATATTAGTGCAGAATTTTCCTACTAATCTTTGTGTAAAGTTTATTTTTCATCTAAGGATAGCACCTAGGTTGCATGCATTTGAATCTAGTTCAACGGTGATGGTATGAGCACTTTATTTTAATCACACTTGTCAAATCAATAAGATTTTGTCTATAACTATGAAATTAAGTAAGGTTTCTTCCCAAATCTATGCATGTTTGATGACATTTTGGTTGAATGAATTTTGAAAAGTTTACAAATTTTATATTTCCTTTAACTATTGCACTACTATTGAATGTGAATGTGTGATATGCTATTTACTTTAATAGTTGTTTGAAAATCTTGTTTAAACATATAGAAGTGATTGATGAAATGTTTATTGCTTTGTCAGATTATAATAAGTTTATATTATTTCTTGTTAACCTACATATTTTTTCATTTTATTTTATAAATGGTTTATACATTGTATTGAAAGAGCAATAAATTGATTTCAAATCTGTTATACTGTGAAATACAATCTGTTATTTTGAAGTGTTAAGATTATCTTTTATGATTGCATATAATTTTCTAGTTATCTAGATTCTAGATCCCCTTGTGAAACTACATTGATCTCACAATTGTGCTACCCATGTAGTCTTGACCTGATAAGAAAGGAACATTGGAGTAATTTTTGCTACTTTTCAAGAGAGGCAATAAACCCTTATTGCCTAGCACATTGTGTGTGACTAGAATCACCCTCAACACTAAGGAAATGAGTTGATGAATTTATTTGGAGGTTTTTATTCAATGGAGCTATATAAGGTTTCCTTTATCATTGAAGTCATCTAGGGAGACAAGGTTATTTCAATTAATTATAAAATTACATATGAGTCCCATGCATTGTTCAATATTAGTATTGGAAAAATGTAGTAAAGTCATCATTTTTTATAGAGGATGAGTGGGAGGAAGTTGAAGAAGTATGTGGAAATATTTCTATACATAATTGATTGTTAGGTTTTTAAAATCCCAATGAATTAACAAAGATATTAAGTTATATAGAAATAACATTGGTGGATAAAGAAGGTGAAGAAAAAGAGAAAGGAAGATGTGAGTGGTAGATGGTGGTAGAGTGTTAGTTGTAACTATGTTCATAGCCTCCTTTGAGGTGTTGTTCATTGTGAAGGGTTTATTATAAGGCTTGGTTTAAATTTATTGGAGTATTTTTATTGTGGTAGAAGGTGTCCCTCTTGAAACCTTGAGCTAACCTTATCCATCTTTATCTCATGATTTGTAAGGGTTGTACAAAGATCCACAAAATTAATATGAATTTGTAACATTATCTTCTCTAAGATGGATTGAAGGTGGCAATGTATCTTTGGTAATATTAATAGGAAGTGAAGGAAAAAATCATAATGGTTTTCTTGAGGCCCTTATTTATAATGAATGAGTCAATACATTTAATTTCAAGGGAGATTTAAATTTAAAAATGATTAATAAAGGATTTGGTGATCATATCAAAGGTTCTCATGGAATAATCCAAGGCAAATATTAGAAGCACTCAAGGTCACGTTCCTTGATTGAGTAGGATAATAAATTACAAAAGATTTGGTTATCATAGACATAATTTAAACAAAAAGTGTAAAATTTTCAAGAATGAGTTGTATGACCTCCTTTTCCATCATATAATTTGAGATGGGGAACTTTGAAATTAGCTAGAAATTGATGGGCTAAATTTCATAGACTAAAGGATTATGATGAGGATCTAGAGTTGGTGGGTAAAGCATATAAGTTATATTATATATTTTGGAGGGTGGTGTAACACACATGTGGAATAGTAAGGTTAGATGAAGAATAAGGATGAGGCTGAGAGGGAAGAAAATAATAGGTGGCTTGATGATTCTTGAGAAAATAAAAGAGGAAAGGATGTATAAAATAAAAATTTGCATAGGGTAATATGGTGGTAGTGGATAAGTATAATGAAGAGGATGAATAGAAGAAGGGTAAATCATCATAATTGTTGGAGGAAAAGTATTGGTGGTCATGAATAAATTAGTATAAGAAGAAATGTGGGTAGGATTAGAAGTAGGTTGAAAAGTAGGAGAAATGGAGGAAGGATGGGTTGTATTGGAAAAAGAGGGAAAATGAATAGAAGAAGACAAATTAGGCTTGTGTATTAGGTTAGAAAAGAGGTTGGATAGGAGGGATAATATAAGAGGTAGCAATTATAGCTTATGGATATTGTAAGGGAAGTGACAAAGGTGGGTATGGGTAATATGTGTAGAATTGGAAACCTTGGTAGGTTGGAAAATATAAAAAAAGAGGGAGCATGAACATGCATGATGTGTACGATAATTTACATGACTTAAACCCATACAATTCTAGTGAGGATTTGATTTCCCTAAGAGGTAAGAACATTAGATGGAGTGGAAGAAACATTAGGATTTATCACATTCTTGACCTCTTGAAGTCATGAAATAATTGACTAGCAAGAAAAAATTGATAACAAAATACATTTTAAAATGGGATGGTTAAAGGAGATTCTACCCCAATCAAACCTCTTGTGAGAATTCAAACAAGATCCACATAAAAGTGATGATGAAAAAGAAAGAATTAAAACTAAACTATAACAAGCATGAAAATAAAAATGGAAGTATATAAATGAAATCCTAATTGGATATAGAAATGGAAATAAAAACTAAGAGATAGGAAGAGACAACATGGGAGAAGGAAAAGAGAGATCAAATGAAAATAAATTGGATGGAAAAGAGTTTAGAGATGGAAAGGGATGAATGGAGAAGGGTAAAAGTACAAAGTTGTGTTACACATTTGGTCAACTTATAAGCACTTAAGTGAATTTAAAAAAATTCAATTAAAAAATCATTTTTGTCAAACATGTGGTATATCTAGATACATCCTAGTTAAGTTAGATATGGCCATAATTTTTCCAACTAAAAGTGTTCAATAAATGCATATGTAGCACCACTTTGAGTCCAATTTACCAAAAAATAATATTATTTAAAAACTCGACGTTTTAACAATTCTTACTCATGTAATTTTTATTTTTTTTTAAATATAAAAAATACCCTTTTGTAGATCTATAAGTGTAACTTTCAAAAATGTAAAATTTTTAATACTTTAATCATTGTTTATATTTTCTTTTTACTAAAATTAGGTTATGAACACCAAAATATAAGGTTGATTATCTTGTCAAGAAAAAGTACTAAAATTTATTTAAATTTTTTGAAAAAATATATGCACTACATAAAAGATTCTATGTCAAGATCTGGTATAATTTTTTTTTATACTAAATAAATAATGAACACAAAAGGTGACATCCCATGGAAACAATTGTGGTTTTGATACGTGCACATTTTAATATTTATTAAAAATATGTGTATCAAAATTGGAACAAAAATCCATGCACTAAAGTTTGAAGTTATAAATACACACTATATAAAGAGTGGTGTCCCATTTAATTTCATTTTTTAGCATTTTTTCAACAACTAAATTATAATGTCAATTTTGTAAAAAAATATAAAGTAAATTTTTTAATGAAAAATACAATAAAATATACACTTTATTGATTCACATCATTTCAAATTTCAAAACATATATGCCAATTTTTAGTGATTCAAATTAAAAAAGTTGGATCAATGTTGGTTATTTCCTTTATAAAAGTGCACAATCCAGTTTTGTACTTTTATCCAAAAGGATAATGAAGGAAATTATGCATAAATGGGAAAAATAACAATGGGAATGGAAGACATTTTTCACGACATGGAGCATAGGTTGTTGGGTGGGAGAGGGAGTGGGGATCCTAATTCAAAATCCTCAGGTGAAACAGGCGAGGGAGATGCGGACTCAAAGGAAGATGATGATGATTTTTGGCTTGGCCTGGATTCCTATCCTAGTTTCCTGGCATTGGGCGACTACAAGAGGCTGCGGTGGTATCTTTGGTCTGTTGCACTATTTTGTGTGTTGGCCTTTCTGGTTGGTTCCCTTGTGGTGTGTGGGTCCTTGTTGCTTGTTGGAGCTATTTGTGCTCTCCTCAATTTGGATTTGCTATTTTTCGGCAGCCTGGTGGGGTCTTCTTTGGCTCCTCTGTTGGTGTTTAGTGCTTTTTGGTTCCTATTCTCTTGGTCCTTGATGGATGAGGACTATTCCAAGCTTTTGGTGTTGTACTTTGGTTGCCTTTTTGAGATGACTCTTGTGTTGTTTCTTGTTAATCATTCGAAGTCATTTTGGAAGTTCCTAGTTTGGGTCAGAGGCGGGGTCTACCCTTTACAGTCTGGGGTTTTTCCTCTACAATGCTTTTGGCTTTCTTTCACAAGCTTGGTGAGCCTCAAGAGGGTTGTGCTTCAAGGTTTATTTACTTGGGAGGTTGTTGGGGATGTGGTGGTTTCCCTCCCTAATGTTGTTTTAGATGTTCTCTAGGTTTGTGTTAGGTGTTCCCCTACCTTGGGATGGCCTTTTTTGGGTTTCTTCCTTTTGGAGGTGTTATCCTCTGTATTCTCTCTGGTTTGTGGGGAGGCTTTGTTGCCTCTGTCTATGTGTCTCTTCTAGTGGTTGAGCAGAGTTTATTTATGTTCTTCTATTGTGCTTAGTTTGTGGATTGGGGTGCTCCCCATGGTGGCTAATCCCCTTTCGTTGCTGATGCTTAAGGCTCAGATCTTTCTTCTCTCTAGGATGTTGTCTGAGGAGTATTTTCTAGGGGTTTCTCAGTCTGTTTTTTATCTTGGTTCCCTATTGGGCTTTTGACTTATGGGATCTTTTAAGTCTCGTTTGAATGGTTTGATCCTATTATGTATCTTGTTTTCCCATGTTCTTTTTTGGTATGGTGTGTTTGGGCTTTTCCCTTTGCTTCTCTTGTTGGTCCTTCGTCTTGAGTTGTCGGTGGTTGTCATGATTTTCCTTGTTTCTAGTTGGGTGGCTCTCTTCACTTTTCTCCAATTTGTGTCTTCTATTGAGGTGAAGACTACTCCTACTGTGGTGGAGTCTACTCCTATTGTGGTGGAGTCCTCTCTTTTAGAGGTAGAGTGGGGGTCTGTGGATTTGTGGTGGTGTTTCCCATGTTACTGGCTTCTACTGTTACAATACCTTTTGAGGTGGTGCATGATCTTATGGAGGTGGAGCTACTTTTTGTTATAGTGTGGTTGTAGTGGTGGTAACCTACATCTTCTCCTATAGAGGGGATCCCACTCCTTTTGAGGTGGAGTCTAATTCGACTATTCATGTTTGGTGGTGCTACAAGAGGTATTCTTCTTCTTCTTGCCTGGTGGAGCTAGGTTGTGATCGTGTGAACAATGGGTTTAAGGTCCCCGTTAAAACTTGGTATGTTGTGAGGGATTTTGGTCCTTATGTAATGGATGTAAGTGGGTTTCAGGTTCCCTTCTAAACCTGGTTTGGGTTCAAGATCCCTTGTAATACTTGGCTTTTTGGGTTTAAGGTTCCCATCAAAACCTTTTGTTTAGTGCAGATTTGGGCAGTCTTGTTATTTTGGTGATTTGTTATTGGTTTGTTGTTGGTTTTCTATGTTGTATCCATGAGCAGCTTGTTCTTCTTTGTGTGGGTTTTGGGTCCCTATCAAAGCCTATTTTGTTAATGGTTTCGGGTCCATTCAAAACCTGCTTTTCCCCCTTAATCAAAATAATGGGAATGGAAGATAAAAATGGGAACATAGTGGAGGAAAGTGGAGAATAACAATTGGGGAGGAAAAACCTCTTATGTTAGTGTCACAAGCCTCCGAAAAAGTGTTGCAAAGCTCCAAGATGATGGTATGATAGTGGTTCCAAGATCTATAGCTCCAAGAATATCAACATAAGATGATAACTTGCTCAAAAAGAAGAAATAGAAGAGATTGTGAATTTTAGTTATAGAATGAGTGTAGGGAGGGCCTTGTCTATATATTTTTAGATGGTATTCATCCAAGAGGAAGGTGAAAACATATTAGGCATCAATAAATGTGGCTTGCATTAAACTTTAATTGTAGACAAAGAAAAATTCATGGCTGCCCCCATGGGTATAAGTAGTTATTATATGAATTTTCTCACAAAGATTATTTTTTTAGAAGCAAATGGTGGTGATTTCAAATTAAATTAATCCATAGAATGTGATGTTTATGAAGGAAAGTGGAAGAGTTTTCTATGCATGAGGAGAGCTACAAATGTTAAATAAGGGTTTGGGAAAGGATAAGTATTATATGGAAGGATAAACAAGGTTTTCTTAAGAGCTAAGGTACAAATAGGGAAGGGATAAGGATGAACTAAGGATGACAAAATGATGAAAAGGGTTAAAAATTTAGAGAAGTCAAACACTTAGTTGCAAAATATGCAGTTTTTGTTAATACATCTAGTTCCATTTGTTCTCCCTATTGGCCTAATGGATTTAATATGAATTTCACTATTTATATTTGTCATATTACTATATGTATCCTTTGTCACAATTATCATTGCTTCCTATGATTTGATACTTATTTTTCCTCTAATAAGTCTTGGTATTATTCTATTATCTCCTTACAATGTATAATTATTATAAATTAATTTTAACTATGCAAGGTAAAGAAACAAGAGTTGCACTACAACATAGTTTCTGCCTAGTGTAAGTATTTTCTTCACCATTATATATGCCCTTCCTAACATACTACCATGGCCTACCCAAAAGGATGTGACATGCATCCATTGGCATCACATCATATACAATCGCATCCCTATAATTACCAATCTAAAAATTCACCAAATACTGTTCACTTACCAAAAGTTGATGCCCTTGTTGCAACCAAGTGAACCAATATGGATTAGGGTCCTTTGTTCTTTCCAAATTTAGCTTCTCCATCATCTCTTGGGACACCAAATTATCTATGCTTCTACTGTCCATAATTATAGTGTAACAGTTTCCTTATGATTTGCAAATTGTCTTAAACAAGCTTCTTCTTTGTACCTATTCTTGTTGCTCTTTCTTGGGCTCTAAAAGTACTCTTCTCAACATAAGAATCTATCCATCTTAGGGATCTACTAGTTTTGTTTCATTTTCAGCTTCTATAGTGTATGTTCTTCCAGTGTTTGTCTTTCCAATCTCTTGTATTTGTGGGAATTCAAAGGCTCAGTGACCCACTTCTCCATAGTTGAAATACACTCCTAAAAATCCCCTTACTCTACCATATTCTCCTCTCCCTCTCAAATTTTCACCTCTTCCTCTTAGAAAATATCCTCTTCCTCTTGCATTTGTCCCATGATTTGTTTGTGACCAGCTCGCTTCTTCTACTTTTATTGGTTGTCCTCTTCCACTATTTGTTTGTCCTCTACCTCTTAAAGCTTCTCCTTTGCATCTAGAATTACTTTTTTACCTTATTGCAAAATTTTCCTTTGCCTTGAGAGCATATCAGTAGGATTATTCTACAATCCTTATCATGACCATGCTAAGCTCATCTTGGATATCGATCCTCGGTCCATTTGCATACCTTGCTACTTGTTCCTCATCATCTTCAACATGCCCAACATGTATACTTAGCTTATAAAATTCCTCTGTGTAATCCATGACATTTAATTCCTTTTGTCTAATATTTTGTAGCTTCTTGATCAAACCAATATGGTAGTCTACAGGAAAAAAAATTGTCTTGAACTTTGTAACCATTTTCTCCCAAATTTTTTTCTTTTCTTTTCCTTTCCTTTATCTCTCAATCTACACTTCCCACCATAAGGATGCATGTCCCTTCAACCTGGTGCAAGCATATTTTACTTTATTTTTCTCTTCAATGGTCTCTGAATCAAAGTACTTGTCCATTTTTGTAATCCAATCAATAAGCACCTTTGGATTCAAACTCCCACTGTAACTTGGTGGATCCATCCTTGGTTTACTCCCAACCTTATCCAACACTTGCAAGAGTCTTTCTTCATATGCATATTCTCCCTACGTGTACTATAACCTCTGGAATTTCTTCCTCATCTTCACTAACATCTTCAATAAGAACTCTTATTTGAGAAGTCTTTATGGTTTCCAACCTTTATGTGATTCCCCTTAGCATCTCAATGAGTGTTGGGTTCTCTTCTCCTCGTGGGGCTCTTCCTCTACCCTATCTTCTATCTGTTGCTTCCTCTTCAAACTTCTACAAGCCCGCTCTAATACCAATTGATGTAGGTCAACAATTGAGAAAACCTTATCGGTTTGCCAATTGTTGCAGCCTTGGCTTCACAAATCAACACTAGAATGTAATATTAAAATAAAACATCAACATAAGATTTTTCTTTTACAATTTAAATAAATACTTGAGCAACACAAATCTAAAAAATAAGGATTGAAAAACTCATATTGAAAGCTTCGTTCTCTGCAACAAACAGCTACAAGCAATATCTCAGAGCCTTTTTTCTCACTTCTACATGCAAGTTCTAGAACACAGCAAAAATCAGCTTCATACTATCTAACTTGCAATCTATAGGAAACAATAAAATCATACCAAATGATTGGACATGGAGCTTTGGGTGCTTAGGAAACATTCTTCCTCTTTTTGCTTGCTTTTCCTTATTTTCTTCTCTTGTTCATCACTGCCAAACTTCTCCCCAACCCAAGCGTTGGGATTTCTTTCTCAAATATGCCAGTCAAACCACATTTAGGACCCTCTCTTGGGCATGGGAATCATGTCAATCCACTTTTTGGCATCTTGCCTATAATTATTTGAAGTTTTTCCTAAATTGGCACCCAGTAGCCATTGGAAGGTTAAAGAGCTTATCATTGATATGTCTATTGGCAACATGAGCATAAGGTGTATAGTATGCAAGTACAGTGTTACCATTGATGTCAACATTGTGGTTTGGCATGAAGATCGATGTGCAGAACGTTTTGTGTAGCATGAGCATGCATAAATATGTTAATTTGGTGCTTAGTTGCAAGAAGGTTTGATTTGGTGCAAACAGTTAAAGTGAAAAATTAGCTAAGTATCAGAATAGTGTTTTCAATGTACAAGACATCTAGTATTTTGGTCCGCATTGGTCTATCTTGAAGAATCCTGCTATGTAGTTTTAATGAATTTTTTTTGGATGTTAAGAGGAGTTTAAATCCATATTTTCACATTATTTTTTCCTCTGGTGAAGAAGTTATGAATGATAGAATATCGGGTCTACTAGTGATAGTGGTTGCTAGTATATAGGGTGTATGTTTTGATCAGTCCGCACTTCACTGTGGAATGGTATTCAGTCTTGTGGATTTGTGGGAGTGTTTATAGGTGTTAGTAGAGTATATGCTCCAAGTGGTATGAAGTTTGGAAGTCTGCATGTCCATTTGTGGTTGATCAGTTGGTAATTTTTGATGTTAGGTCTTCACTGGTGTCGACTTAGTATCTTTGGGGTATTGCAAAGTTTTAAGTAAGTGTTGATCCATTACAAGGGTGCTATTATAGGTCCACCCTAACCTATCTTATTTGTTACAAGTTTGAATTAAGGCACGGGGTTTGTATGTTGGGTTAACAAGTTATATTTTGCATGATACATCTAATTAGGCCAACCTAATTGATGTTGGGATAAAATGGATATAAGTATAAGATCATTTCAGTGTTGGGTGATGTGAATAGCAAATATACAAGTATTGTTGATTTGTGAATTGTGCAAATATTATGCGAGTGTAGAGCAAAGTAGAGTGTTAATACAAAGCAGTATGAAGTGTATAAAGTCTATATATTGAGCTTCAATGGAACTGTAATCATGCATATTATAGATGCAATTGTAAAAATTTACTTTGGTTATGTGTCACCACTCTCTTCTATCTTTTCTTCATTTTATGGGTATTGAGTCCTCTAGGACAGTGAGTCCACTAGGATAGTGAGTCCATTTGTAGTGAGCATTTTTGTAATATTTTATAACCAGTTATAATATATTGTGAGCTAATCCTCACCATGATTTTTCCATGGAAAAAAATTGATTTTCATGTGTTATGTAATTTTGATGGTTGATTTCATGCTTTCCTTTCTTATTGCAAATTAAATATGCTATGTGGAATGAATGCTTAAATTTTTAAGTGGTTTCAGAGAATACCGATTCACCCTCCCCCCTCTCAGTATTTTGGGTGTTCAACACTAGCTTCTTCCCTGCACCTCCACACTCAGGCTCCAAGCACTACCTGGAAAACATTTATTCATTTTCTTTTATTTCATCCTAGAAGTTACAAAACAATTAAAAAATTATTCCCCTATCCTAGGTGTGGGACTTTGACTCCCAAATATAATTTTGAATTTACAACAATGGCATTTACATTGCATTTGAAAATCATGCCATACAATAATTTTTCAAAGGGGTCCCAATTAAATATATGAAGAAGAGATAAAGGAAGAATATCACATGCCTACAAAACCAACAACAAAACAAAATTGAAAAAAAATGAAAAAGCACCAAACTGATTTTTTGGTTGTGCAGGATTTCTCTTCACCCCGGATGCTCCTACATCATAATCTAAGTAAACGTTATGATGAAGTAAAAGAGATATATGAATTTATTTTTTTTCATAGCTTGATTAGTAAAGAAATTGAAATGTTCTTAGGTATTCCAAATAGTGGAACAATTCGTGAGGTTAGTGATTATGTTGATATTGAGAATGTCGTGGACATAAAATTGTAGCTCAATGATGATACTCTTGAAGACAAAATTTCATGCATTCAATCTGTGGAACTTAAGCACAACTTTACACATGATGAGTTTCCTTGTTGTGTTGCTTATCATGATAGTGAAACTGATTATTTATTTGTTGATTATGATTGCTTTCATAAAGATGAATTATATAGATTATCTTTAGATGAAAATTCATTGATGTGAATGATAATGAGTACATATGTTCACTTAAAAGTGAACAAGTTTTATGTTATGATGATTCTCTAGAGTATGGGTTACCATTTTTATTTGTTGATGACACAAATGAACTTGAAATTTTATTTTTAAGATGTTTGATTGGCCATGTTGAATCTAAAATGTTGATGTTGAATGGGATTCTAAGATTCATGTTGACAAATTGGAAGGCAATGTTGATCATGATATCCATTGCAATAGTGACCATGTTGTGAAAAATCACTATGAAGTATGTGATGCAAATAAACATTTTGAATTATTTTATCTGTATCTTGAGAAATTCCATACTGAATTGTATGATGATTCAAAAGATAAGTAAAATCTTGTTATTGAGCCTAAACTATAAAACTTTGTCAATATTTGGAATGTTGATAGAAGTAATGATTTTTATGAAAATCATGATTTAGTTGTTGACAAGGGTATTGTTGATGCAAATAAATCTTGTTTGGAAACTACTCAAGCACATAGCAATGTGATTGAATTGCAATGCTTAGATGATGGTGAGTACAAGTATGTTGCAACTTAGTTGGAGGTACTTGTGTACATGAACATTTTTTTATTACATAAAAGGATTATTTGTTATATGTAAGGTACAATTAAAATAATGAGTTAGTTGACATTTCCTAATCTTTTATTTTTTGTCAGTCTAATTTCTCTGGAGCTAAACTATTACTTCATCAAATCAACGCAAATGCATAGTGAGGCATTCCATGAGACTTGTTCTTATGAATGTTTAAATATTAATGTGCAAATTAAGGTTGAAGTTTTAATGTTCATGATGTCTCATATTAAATAGAATATGAACATTTTCACTTTCCAGTTCAACTTGGTAAACATTTGATGGTGTATGGTAGTGATTTTGTTGATGTGGAGTATCACAATGATTGTGGGTGTGATATATTTGATAAATGTGATGTATATATTATGCACCATGAGGTATTTTAGTGGGTACCTAATTTCAAAGTCTAAATAAATAAGGGAAAATTTGATAGTGACAAATTTAGTGGTGTTGTCAAAAATGTCAATGGAAATGTTAGTAAGTTGTTAAGTGATGGTAGTTTTTCCATGTAAATATTAGAGCAGTCATCAAAGAAAAAGGTATTTGACAAAGGAAAAAGTTTGTTTTACTTTTTTGTGGGCTTAGGGCCATCAAATGATGTTTGAAAGGTGTGAAATTAGAGCATTGCAATTGAGAAGTTATGGGAATTCAAATTGAAGGAACTTGATCTACACCCTAGAGATCTTCTAGAATATCACTATGCCCATAATGGAAATACATCCTTGAACAAGAGCCACTATTGGCATTTATTTTTTGTCTCAATTCCAATGTGGGACAACCTTCAATTTGGTGGTGAAACCTAATTTTTAGGCCCTGGAGTGGCAAGCTAACCTAGGAATACTAGCATTACTATCTCAATATTTGTAGCTCATCTTCAAATTTCATTTGGTAGAAAGGTTAGATAATTCACAAGGATCTTGCAAACCCAATTTTGTGGTTGTTAAACAAGTTTAGAGGCCAATTTTAATATTTTGGTGTTTCCAAGAAGATCTATAGAGCCTAAAAATAAATGTTTAAATTTATACATTCTAGTGATGGTGTGTACGTTTGTATGCCATCATGAGTCTCCAATTATGATTTCATGATCGTCAAATGATTTGAACTATGTCCACCCACAAAAAATGTCTATCACAGGACATTTCAAAGCTGAGTAAACTTGAAGATGCCTACTTCCTCATCCTTGATTTATTTGCAACTTTCTGTCATATTATTTTGATCCCATTTGCATATGGTAAATACATTGAATATACTCTATTTTAGAATTTCAAGATTATTTGTTTCTAACTTTTCCCTTTGAAGAGTATACATGAATATCAACATAGGATTTCTTAGAGTTGAACCTTATTGGGGAGGGGAGCCTCAACATGATATAGAGAGGTACTCTAGCAAATGGAAGTTGAATAGCAATAAAGAGATTTAAGGACTTCTAGTAGAGAGTGGGTGGTGAGTTCAATCATGAGGTGTAGGTGATCAGTAGCACCAAGCATCACAACTTGTTGCCTCTAAAAGGCTACAATATGGGGGTCATCGGTCAAGTGTTTTGGTTCTAGTGCATGACTTGATGGAGAATGGAAGCCTAACAGATTATTTTTTCAACTCCATCTACTCGTGTTTGTTGTGGTTGCAACATTTCAAGATCATGTTGGGAATAGTGATAGGGTTGGTGTTCCTGCAAGAATATGTGAACACAACCATCATTCACAAGGACCTGAAGGTGAAAAACATGTTGGACAAGGACTTGATCCTATTCGTGGCCAATTTGGGATGGCCAAGTTCAAGTTAAGGACAACATGCACTACACCACATGCATCATGGGCACATTGGGCTATGTGGCTCCTGAGTATGTGCTCTACGACCACCTCAATGACAAGAGTGGTGTCTTTAACTTTGGCATCATAGTGCTCAAGCTCTGGACTAGCTATCGCGATTTTGACTCACACTAATCGCCTTGAGCATATCCTTGTATCTAATTGGATAGTGGACATGAGTCACAATGCACACTCTACCAAAATAATAAATGAGAGGATTCAATATTCTGGTTGCAAGAAGAGTATGAAGAGGATGTTGTTACTGGTGTTGCAGTATACTCACCCTCAAGTTGGATGGAGGCCTTCCATCACCGAGGTGCTTTCATCCTCGAATTCATTAATTATCCTTCATCAAACATGATTTTGCATTGAGAAGCATGGAGTTGGATCTCAAATCCTCTTGCAATAGTAGGGACGACTTTACATGGGTTATGTCTTTCAGACAACCAATTTTTACTTTTCATCTAAACCTATCTCTTTGTCCAATTCCCACAAATTCCCGAAATAATATTGTATACACAAATATAACAATCTAATGCATCCTTCTAAATATCTTTATATACAAAAAATAGAAAATAGAAAATAATATATCTTTTATCCACAATTTGAATTATAATTTCTAACATAATAACTTGTAAATATATTTTTATGGCCACCATTGCACCCCTTCTATACAAGTGCTAGTACTTTTATATGAAAAATACTCTATATATAATAAAAAAATATAAAATTAGGTAAAAAAAATGTTTTTAAAATAAATTTAAAAAATAATAATAATCAAATTTAATTAATATAATAGAATTTTAGTCATATTTTTAAATTATACATATTATAAAAGAGGAGAATATTTTAAAATTGTTATGAAGAAAGACATTTATCAATGGTAAGAATCTGAAAGTTTATGTACATAAAATAAAAAGGTGAGGATATATAAGATAAGATAATAATAATATAATAATAACAAAATATTAAAAACAAAATCAAAAAGTAAAAATAAAATAAATAATAATATTATAATAAAAATAGAATAATATATTGACACAATAATAATAATATAAAATAAGAATATAATAACATATTAAGAAAAATAATATTAATATTATTAATAAAAATATAATTATGTCTTATATATATAGATTAGTTATAAAAATTATTGATTAAAAATTGCTAGTAAGTATTGAACAAAAATAAAGTTTGAAAAAAATTCATATTTATCTAAATAAATTTTAAAAAATTAATAAAAAGACAAAAGCATGTAAATCCAACTGTTTATTAAAAGTACAAAATAAAACTAATAATAAAATCTAATTAATAAAAATTTAAATTAAGAAAATTAATAATAAAATCCAAATAATAACAATAAAAGAGTGTAAATACAATTACTTGTTAAAAACAGAAAATTAAATTAAATTAAGAAAATTAATAATAATAATAAAGTAAATTCAACGACTTATTAAAAGCAAACACGTGCCCATTTTAAATAATGAGGATTGTAGAGAATTGCAGAGAGGGGAAAAGCAATGGAGATTATTCCATGTCTTCCAAATAACATTAGTACAAAGTGTTTGCTGAGGTTGCCATGCACTTCACATTACAAGCTTGCTTTTGTTTGGAAAACATGGAAAAGCATTGTATGCAGCCAGCTCATTTAAAATTAAGAGGATTGTGGAGAATTGCAGAGAGGGAAAAGACAATGGAGATTATTCCAGGTCTTCCAAATTGTGTTTCCTGAAGTTGCCATGCACTTCACACTACAAGCTTGCTTTTGTTTGCAAAACATTGTATGCAGCTAGCTCATTTAAAATTAAGAGGATTGTAGAGAATTGCAGAGAGAGAAAAGACAATGGAGATTATTCCGGGTCTTTCAAATGACATTGGCAGAAAGAGTTTGCTGAGGTTGCTATGCACTTCACAGTACAAGCTTACTTTTGTTTGCAAAGCATGGAAAAACATTGTATGCAGCCAGCTCGTCTATCAAAACAGAAAGAGGCTTGGCATGTCTCAGGAGTTGATCATACTACCTTGCTATTGTCTCAGGAGATGCAGAATAAAGCTTTACGACCCTCTCCAAAACTCATGTGAAACCCTGCCAACATTTCCCCCTCAATTTCCATATTTTTACAATGCTCTTACTGTGTTCCCTTAACCACAAATTGTTTGCCATGGGCCTTGTTACTGACTTCACGGTTCATAAAGCACTTGTCATTTACGATTTTTCTTCTGGTATTCTCCTGTTTCTTTTCTCTTGGTGTTCCCCTGCTTCTTGTTTTTCTCATACAATAAGCATATAATATTTACTTTTGGTATTTCCCCTGTTTCTTTGTTTTAGGGGGATGGAAGCGAGGCCCCGACCTTCCCGACTGCAGATATGATTTCTGCTGTTCGGTGGACTCAACTAAAGGATTGATTTACATTGCTGGAGGATGTTACAGTGATAAGACGGCATTGCGTACAAGTGCGGTTTATGATGTAGAGGAAGAGCAATGGGAGTATCTTCCTCCCATGGTTTGGAGCGCATATAAGTGTCGCAGTGTGTTTATTGATGGCAAGTTATATGTGATGAGCCATGTGGAGGCGCATATACAGGCGTATCATCCCAAAACACGACAATGGAGCGCCATAAGCAGTTCCTATGATGGCTGTATTCAGCCTGCCTTAGTTGCATTTGGCCGAATATATTACGATTTCTTTGGAAAAATTATGGAAAGGGATTATCTGGGAAACCAATTTCGTGCACCTCCTGAACTCCGCATATTTATAGGTGCCGCAATGTGGCGTCAACAAATATTAATTGCTGGAATTGATGTGGAATATGCGAAGGTCTTTTATGTGTTTGAGGGTGGAGAAGCAGGAAAAGAAGACAAGTGGACTCTCATCAGTTCTTTGTCTGTAGCAAAGCTCCCAGACGCAATCACTACCATTGCAGCTCTGGCTTTGTGATTCTTGTAATTGAAAGGAATTTCAGTGTTGTAGTGAGATCTTTTCTGGACCTGAATTAGATAAGTATGAAAGAAAGAAAAACAAGAGAATCTTAAATTAGAAACAAATTGCTTGTAGCCATTAATTCAATGAGGCTTTTGGTCTATAAGATTTTGCTTATTGAGCTCTTTTATGAGGGTGGAGAAGCAGGAAAAGAAGACAAGTGGACTCTCATCAGTTCTTTGTCTGTAAGAGCTCCCAGACGCAATCACTACCATTGGAGCTCTGGCTTTGTGATTCTTGTAATTGAAAGGAATTTCAGTGTTGTAGTGAGATCTTTTCTGGACCTGGATTAGAAAAGTACGAAAGAAAGAAAAACAAGAGAATCTTAAATTAGAAACAAATTGCTTTGAGCCATTAATTCAATTAGGCTTTTTGCTATTGAGCTCTTTTATGCTTTCATTTAGAACATTCAAGAATATAACTGCATAACACACCTTGCATTTCATGACTAAATTGGCTTTAGAGGTACATTTGGATATACGCATTATGACATAAGTAATGTGTATGTCTACAAAAATATTGGTTGATAAACTTCTTTGATTTTATCAAGTGGTTGGATTAGATTGTCATTGTGTTTTTAAAAGCTATTATATCATTATTTCAATAGTAGTGAGTATCATTATTGGATGGTCAATTGTAATTGTTCTAGCAAATCATAGTGAAATATTGTTTCAGCTCTTTGAGTATCATCCATTACTAAATTGTGAAGATTGTTATTTGAGTTTAAAGACTTTGCATCTATATTGTTGTTGTGTTCAATTTCTTGTTGGTTGCATAATGTGAAATATTAAAAGATGTGTTGTGTTCTATGATATTTGCATCTTATAACCACTAAAATGAGTATATAGCCTTATAATTTGAAATCTTATTGTTGCTATATATAATCACTTAATACTATGAGCATAGTTCTTATGAATGTTTCAATATTAATGTGCAAATTAAGACTGAAGTTTTAATGTTCATAATGTCTCATATTAAATAGAATATGAACTTTTTCACTTTGCAGTTCAACTTGGTAAACATTTGATGGTGTATGGTAGTGATTTTGTTGATGTGGAGTATCACAATGATTGTGGGTGTGATATATTTGATAAATGTGATGTATATATTATGCACCATGAGGTATTTTAGTGGGTATCTAATTTCAAAGTCTAGATAAATAAGGGAAATTTTGATAGTGACAAGTTTAGTGGTGTTGTGAAAAACGTCCATGGCAATGTTGGTAAGTAGTTAAGTGATGGTAGTGTTTCCAAGTTAATCTTAGAGCAATCATCAAAGAAAAAGGCATTTGACAAAGGAAAAAGTTTGTTTTACTTTTTTGTGGGCCCAAGACCACCGAATGATGTTTGAAAGGTGTGAAATCAGAGCATTGCAGTTGAGCACTTACAGACATTCAAATTGAAGGCAGTTGATCTACACCCTGGAGATCATCTAGAATATCACTATGCCCACAATGGGAATACATCCTTGAACAAGAGCCACTATTGGCACTTTTTTTTTTGTCTCAATTCCAATGCAGGACAACCTTCAGTTTGACGGTGAAACCTAATTTTTAGGCCCTGAAGTGGCAGGCTAACCTAGGACTACTAGCATTACAGTCTCAATATTTGTAGCTCATCTTCAAATTTCATTTGATAGTCACAAGGATCTTGCAAACCGAATTTTGTGGTTGTTAAACAAGTTTAGAGGCCAATTTTAATGTTCTGGTGTTTCGAAGATCTACGGAGCCTAAAAAAATGTTTAAATTTATCCATTCTAGTGATGGTGTGTATGTTTGTATGCCATCATGAATCTCCAATCATGATTTCATGATCGTCGAATGAGTTTTTGTGTCAAAAGAAAAAATTAAGTGACCTATCAGATCTGGCCCTAGTTACAAATGAGCCCCTAAATTTTGGTGTCTTATTCAAATTATGACAATGGAATGAATATGAACATAAAAATAAATGTCCCTCACAAGTTTTTGTGGCCTCCATATTTCATGTGTGCCTGTGGCATCTATTTCGTTGTTTAAGTTGCAGAACATTTAAATGGAAAATTTCAGTTTTCAAATATTGAGACTATTTAAAATATTTTTAAATGTTTTCTTTGGTTGAGGGCAAAAATAATGGTTTCAAAAATTAAATATTCCCCTCATAACAACAAATACTTGAGATGGCATTTTCATTGCAAATTTAATAAAGTTTTTTTTTTTTAAAAATAAAATGTCAAATTTTAAGAATGCAAGTTGATAGGAGTTCACAATTTTAAGGGTTGCACTAAGTATCTTTTTCAGCGCTGGCATTCCTACTTGTCCACATGAGCTTTGTTGACTTGGGTGAGGATGGTGCCTAAGGGTAGGTTCCCATGGAGGGGGCCTTCCTGAAAAGTTTCAGCGGTGCTACTGAGAATTTTTACGAATTTTTTAAAGCTGGCAGTCCCATGAACTTAGTAACGCAGCTAGCTTAAAATGTTAAGCTCCAAATTTTAAGGAAGCTGGTGGTCTCATGAACTTATTAGTAGTGCAATTCAGCTTAAAAGTTACACTCCAGAATTTAAGGAAGCTGGTGGTCTCATGAATTTTACTTTTAATACCTTTAAATATAATTAATTTCACAATAAAAAAATGAAATATATTTACATCAATTGAAATCTATATGAAGGTATTTGTTCACATTTGATTATATTTAAGCATGTCTACTGCATTGACTTTCAGCTATTAGTTTTCGTCAAATAAAAAGATCTAAAATAGTTAAATTAGATGTATAAAGTACTCACAACTTATTCCATATGCATATTTAATTGACAAAGGATTGCATCACAAAGGTATTTTTTCTTGAGGTTTAATAAATATTGTTGGATAAATTGAACGATTGAGGTAGATCATGAGCTAATTAATGATTTGGACAAAAGAATTTGTCAATGGATGGACAAGTTGAAACCAGATACAATTCCAAAGAACAGAAAGCGATATATTATTATGTCATTTATAAAATACCCTCCAAGAGGTATGGTATCCATATTCCATAGAGAAAAAAT